>JADLZN010007217.1:0-114567 GCA_018155175.1 Sinocyclocheilus anophthalmus
TGGTCATATTTGCAAGAGAACACCTAGGTTTGATCTAAAGATGTGATTATGATGCTATCAATTCATCAAAATGCATTTTTAATCAGTGTTATTTCTCACTCTGTTTTTATACTTGATATTTTTGGAAATTTACATCATCTGTGATTTTGCTCTGGGCATTCATAATGTTCATATCCATGATTTATAATGTATAGTTGTGAATGATGAAGCTGGTTTTATTAATTGCTTGGATTGTTTTATGCTTGTTTATATTCAGTGTAGAACTACAAACCCTATAAACACTGTTGATAGCTTGAAGGATGTGAGTTTGTTTGATTTTGTGTAATGCTTTAAAATTTCTAATTTTCTTTGTGGCCTTTTTGGCACTTTTATTGAAAGGTATAGTAGAGAGAGGACAGGAAAATATTGGGAGATAAAAAGCAAACTGGAAATGATGTAGGACTTAAGCACCAAGGCTTAACATTTTTGGAATATTTGCATTTCCTTTCCTTTCTTTTTCAAATAATTTTTGTTACTTTCTGTTAAAAGTGAATATTTCCACTTAATCATAAAAAGGTACATTGTGAAGCAAGATGTGAACCAATATCACCTGCATGAGTGCCAAGGCTCAAACATATGAGACACATTTTCATTTTCATTGACTTTTAAAAGCAAAGATTCTTGATCACACCTGATCATAGACAAAAGGGAAAAAAAACCCCTTTTCTGAGTCATTCGTATGATGTTCCTAATTAATGTCATTAAGTATGTGTTTTTTCCCCTCCATGCTCTGTACGAGAGTCAAAGACTGCTATTAGCTCATCAGAGTGACGGCAGCGCAGTGTAAACATTTTGACGTCTTGTATCTGCACAAAGAAAGGAAAAGACAGAACAGAGAAAGGAGAGATGGAGATGGGAGTAGAGATCCTGGCCCATCCGTGAGTGCTGTAATGGATGAGATGCATATTGATTTTTCTGCTGGAGTGGAGGGAGACTGGGTGGAGCAGGTGTGTGCTTGTATTAACAGTAGCATTAGCATGAGTTTGTGCAACAGCATCAATGTGTGTCTATGTGAGTGTGTGAATGTGATGGTGTCTGTGTATGTATGTATGTGTGTGTGTGTGAGTGAGAGAGATTTGCGGAATGGGCGTGTGCATGAGTGATCTTGGCTGTGTGTTCTTCGGGAAGGCGGCTGGAGGGTTGTGCTGTGTAATAATCAGCTCTTTGGCACAGCCGGCCTCTGCATCGGACTCGGTATACCTGCATATGACTCTTAATCGCGCACGAAGCACACCACACACACACACACGCAATACGTTTTTTCATACGGGACTTTAACCCTTCCTGTTCGGCAGACTGGGACTGAGCACATGATGGTAGGGTACTGAATTTCCCCCTGCGCACTCTCTCTAGAGGAATGGTGCTAGATCTGTGTGGCCAAGGGCGGTGCCATTCATGTATCCTTGTGTAAGTGTGTATGCGGACATGTGTATCTGATATTGATGTGTAGGATTAGAGGGCAACCGATACAGTCTCCTGACATATGCAAATATGAGAGCATGAAACAGGTCGCATCTAGGAGTAGGTGGAATGACCAAAATGAAAAACAAAAAAAAATTTTTTTTACTAAAAGATAATTTTAATTTTAATTTTTTGCTGTAACATTCAGTCATTTTCAATGAACATTATTTGAATGGATTTGCCAACTGGCTATAGCATTACAAGACCGGTACAAAGAAAGCAAAATAGTAAATAATAGATTGTAAAATGATTCTAATAGATTTCATAGAGGTTATGTTTGTGTCTTCCAAATGATAAAACCCACTCACTATGAAAGACATTACATTGCGGAAGTTAAATGTGTTGCATGCTGTCTTTAACAACTCATACTACGATAAAGACAGCTAAACAACAAACCAAAAAGAACATTATTTCAACTCACGTTTGTTCTGTTCACTTTCCTCTAGAGTCTTTCTGTGTATTGGCTGGTATTTTCTTCTTGGTCTGTGTGTGGAAATGCTTTTAAGTCATTTCCCTGTCATCTCTCTGCCCTCCGTTTTTGAGGTTTCCTCCAGGTGTGGGGGGGTGGGGGGGGGGGGGGTGGAAGGAGAGAATCAGATTCTATGCGATTGTGTCAGGGGTCCTGTTCCGCCCTTGGTGCTGGTTGTTTTGAGGATTACACTGTACTGTTGGTAATACTAGCCCAGCAGCAAGACATAGACCTCCTTAATTCTCATACAGGTCTTACGCTGGATTCATTTGTCATATTAGAAATAAACAGCCTTCCTTGATCCATCAGCTCTGATTTTACTTGCAGATGTTGTTTGTTTTTATTTTTATGTTATTAATTAGGGTTGTCAGTTTAACATGTTGATTTAGTGGGATTAATTGTTAAATGCAACTTGTTAAAAAGTAGCACAATTAATCATGCCCCCTGACCCATATATAAATGCCATCATTTTAATAATTTTTCTACCATTGCAGCAATTCAAGCTGCTATACATGCTGGATAGAGAGCAACAGAATGGAACAGGACATAAGAATATTGTGATTATTATTTTTTTAATACTATTAACTACAGCTTTAAAAATATTTATCTTGCGTACAAAAAATCCAGTTCTTATAATGTCTATTAACAGCTTTTGTCTGCCACCAAATGTTAGTGTCTTAGAACTATCTTCATTTGTGGCTTTTCTCAGCAAATATGCATGTATGCCATTTAATTGCAATTCATTTGTTTCAGTTAAATTTGTAATCTTTTGACAGCCCTATTATTAATATGATATTTTGATTCATAACAGCGGAAAGTAGAACAGCGGTTATATTCTTTGCTCATTCAGAAAAACATTCTGATTAAGCCCCAGCTTTGTTTTGCGATCATTCCAAGCCATTGCTAATGTGGTCACACAAGCAGAGTGTTTCCTCCCAATATGGCGTGTCTATTTACAGTCTTGCTATACAAGCAGCTAATGTGGCTAATGTACTGTGATTTGGCCAGGCTGCCGGGGGATCTGCACAGGAAGCTCATTTCACAGATATATAAGCACGCTGCACAGAGCGGCTCCAGCAGTACCTCGGCTCCGTGGCGATCATCCGGATGGCGGGTGCATCTGTGCTCCATACGGAGCCCAATACACTCCCTCTGTGGGAAAGACGGAGACCGTGCCATGCGCGGACCCCCTGCCAACATGAAAGCTTCAGATTACATCTGCAGCGTCCCTCGTCCTCCTCCCCCCAAAACACCAATCAGCTAGGCAGGTGGCCCATTTATATACATTAAAAGAGGCAAACATCTCACGTCTCGACTTCAGGGCTTTTTGATAAAGGCCGCTGCTGGGAATGGGAGGGAGCCCGCGGGACCCTTTTGAGTGGCTAAAAGGCTGAATTTGGCGACCGGGTGCTGCTGTGCTTGGCGCGGCTAGCGGGACGCATTGTAAGGGAATGGCAGGGGCCATGCCGAGTGCCGTGCATCTGCACGAACGCGCGCAGTGGCGGGCCGAGGATCATCCTTTTACAGGCCATAATGAATACAGATTGCGCAGCCGGATCGAGATGCTAAGCAATCTGCTGCGCCGAAAATGAAACAACTGCTGGTCTAATCAAATAGTCTTTTCATGCCAGCGTACTCCTTAAGTCGAGGCTAAATTCAATTCCAGAATTCTGGGGTTATAAATGTTGTAATTAAACCATTGTTTTTAAACAGGAGGTTTCTGTACAGGCTGGCTCTCTATCTCCCTCTTGCTTTGTAGCTCCTGATCTCTATCTGAGTTTTAACCCATTGTGGCCCCAATGTGCTGAATGCAAAAGCTGAGGCTATAGACTCTTTGGGGCCCTTCAGAACCCCTCTGCCCATGTCAGATTCATTATGCTGACTAGCATTCAGGGAGTCTGCAGTTTATTAAACAAAGAGGAGCTGGTGAGCAGCGGCACACTGATGCTTTGTTGCTTACTTTCAAATACTGGGAAGCGTTGTTTCTGTTTGTGCACTTAATTCGATCAGCTCCGTGCCCCCCTCTAACCACGCTGTTTGTTCTTTGCCGTTAATTACTGCCTAAATTGTTCTCTTGATGTTATATCTGTGTTTATTTACAATGGGGGGCTGCAGAAATGCCTTATATAGAAAGGTGTGCAGCTGTTATTTTCTGGCTTTAGCCCGCTAATTCTTTACCTACCAATAAGAAACCCTGCAGGCAAAGCAAATGATCGCTACATTGGAGCCTCCTAAGTTTTTGTTTTGTTAGATACTTGCTAACTCAAAGAGCAGTGCTTTGCACCACACTGAAATTCCTATTAGATGACTCTTATTCACACTTCTTGTTTACATCATAGTTTTTTTTTTTTGGTGGGCCACAGGATTGTTTTGACTGGGTTGCTGACAGTAGAAAAACTTTCAAAAAATGTTCCTATATATTTCATTTTTGTCATTTTTTTCACAAGATGTGCAATCCAAGTGATATTTAGATTCTAAAAGTAAAAACTGATATATATTATCTATATGTTCAATACAGTATATACAACTTGATGTACAGTATATCCATTCATATATATATATATATAATATATTATAATATATATATATATTTATATATATATGATATATTCTATTATATATATATGTGTATTCTACTATATAAAATAATATATATACAGTGGGGCAAAAAAGTATTTAGTCAGCCACCAATTGTGCAAGTTCTCCCACTTAAAAAGATGAGAGAGGCCTGTAATTTTCATCATAGGTATACCTCAACTATGAGAGACAAAATGAAAAAAAAATCCAGAAAATCACATTTGTAGGATTTTTAAAGAATTAATTGTTAATTTCCTCGGTAAAATAAGTATTTGGTCGCCTTCAAACAAGCAAGATTTCTGGCTCTCATAGACCTGTAACTTCTTCTTTAAGAGGGTCCTCTTTCCTCCACTCGTTACCTGTATTAATGTGTTTGAATTCGTTATCAGTATAAAAGACATCTGTCCACAACCTCAAACAGTCACACTCCAAACTCCACCATGGCCAAGACCAAAGAGCTGTCAAAGGACACCAGAAACAAAATTGTAGACCTGCACCAGGCTGGGAAGACTGAATCTGCAATAGGTAAGCAGCTTGGTGTGAAGAAATCAACTGTGTGAGCAATTATTAGAAAATGGAAGACATACAAGACCTGATAATCTCCCTCGATCTGGGGCTCCACGCAATATCTCACCCCGTGGGGTCAAAATGATAACAAGAACTGTGAGCAAAAATCCCAGAAACACACGGGGGGACCTAGTGAACGACCTGCAGAGAGCTGGGACCAAAGTAAAAAAGGCTACCATCAGTAACACACTGCGCCGCCAGGGACTCAAATCCTGCAGTGCCAGACGTGTCCCCCTGCTTAAGCCAGTACATGTCCAGGCCCGTCTGAAGTTTTGCTAGAGAGCATTTGGATGATCCAGAAGAGGATTTTGAGAATGTCATATGGTCAGATGAAACAAAATAGAACTTTTTGGTAAAAACCTCAACTTGACGTGGTTTGGAGGAAAAGACAAAGCTGAGTTGCACATCTATAAATCCAAAGACCCATACCTACTGAGAAGCATGGGGGGATGTAACATCATGTCTTTGGGCTGTTTTCTTTTTACTTGCAAAAGGGACCCAGACGACTGATCCGGTGTAAACAGAAGAATGATATGGGCCTGTCTCCGGAGATTTGTATTTGAAAACCTCCTTCCATTCAGCAAGGTCATTGAAGATTGAACGTGCTTGGTCCTTTCACAGCATGATCAACATGATCCAACACAACCTTCCCATGCAACGAAGGAGTGGCCTTCGTAGAAGCTTTCAAGGTCCGTAGGAGTGGCTCGTTACGCAAGCCAGTTCCCTTCCAGATCTCAACCCCATAGAAATCTTTGGAGGGAGTTGAAAATCCTTGTTGCCCAGCGACAGCCCCAAAACAATACTGCTCTAGAGGAGATCTGCATGGAGGAATGGGCCAAAATACCAGCAACAGTGTGTGAAAATCTTGTGAAGACTTATAGAAAACGTTTGACCTCTGTCATTGCGAACAAAGGGTATATAACAAAGTATTGAGATGAATTTTTTTTATTGACCAAATACTTATTTTCCACCTTAAAGACTTATTTTCTTTAAAAATCCTACAATGTGATTTGCTGGATTTTTTTTTCTCATTTTTGTCTCTCATAGTTGAGGTATACCTATGATGAAAATTACAGGACTCTGTCATCTTTTTAAGTGGGAGAACTTACACAGTTGGTGGCTGACTAAATATTTTTTTCCCCACTGTATATATATATATACACAGTATCTTAGTGCACAGTCAACGATTAATCGCGATTAATCGCATCCAAAATGTTTTTGTTTACATAATATATGAGTGTGTACTGTGTAGCCTATATTTATTATGTATATATAAATACACACACATGCATGCTTCTAAATTTTCAAGAAAAATATTGTTAACTTTCTATATATTAAATCATTTTTATATGAGTGATCATTTTCGTATATATATATAAATATATCCGTAAATATTTTAAAGTCTTCCTTGCATCTCGTATATTGTTGGTTGTCAATATATAATAAATTACATCATATACCAACATATACTATGTAAACAAAAGAAAAATATTATTTGATAGGCTTCCTTGCGATTAATTTTTTGACAGCACTAATATATATATATATTATATCCGGCCTTACAACGGATACAGGCAATTCACCCCCAATCCAGAAGGGAGCGCCCACAGCAATGCAACGCTGTTTGATAACCGGCCGCCAGCAGAAGAACAGCGAATGCCATGAGTTGCGCATTTTTTTAAAACAAAGCCCACTAGACAGTGACTGTGTGCTGATTCTGAATGCGTCTCTCACATAGATTGACAAAGGAGTATACTTTAAAGGCTTTTGCACTCAACCGTTTGTGAAATGGAGCTCTGTGCTTGTGTATCCTATCTCTCTCTTTCGGCACAAATCCAAATATTCCATAGTATTTCCATATTTGCGATGTAACGTATCTGAATGCTAAACTATTATTTATTATGTAAGTTATAGGCTTTGTACTTCAGTCGCGTTCCAATGGTGACACAGAGGCGGTCGCGCTGATGTTTGGCTCACTATTTTATTTTGATAAAGTACCAACTGCGCTGTCAAGTTAGCCAGTGCTGTAGCTGTGACGTGGTTTGGTGTGTGTGTGTTGTGAGTGTGGGTGTGTGTGTTTGTGTGTGTGTGCACGCCCTGCGATCAGTTTCACCTGTTTCCTTAACAGCAGAATCTAACGTTTAAACATTCAATTGTCCATTAAGTTACGTATAAACGAGTAATCAAAGGTAACTGGCACAAAAACGGATATGGATATGCCTTTGACACTCATCTTTAATGCAAGTTTTTCTCCCCTCAAGATTTCGTTCACATCACAGTCTATATGTCACCTTCAGTGGGACACAATGTAGAAAATTTCACTTTATTCTTGCAGTTGGATGCCAGAAAACCCGTAGACACTAAACAGAGAATTCACTCGCAGAGGAGAAGAAAAAAGGAAAAAAAGCCACTTGATTGGTGACAAAAGATAACAAGAAGTGGCTGCAGGGTGCCTCCCAAACCCTTGCTTGTCTCAGAGTGGTGTGAATCGACCCCATCTGGTTTCATCTCACATCCCCACTCAAGATGGTGCCTTTCCTGCAAAAGCCATAATAGTATATATATATGAGAGACAAAATATCCCTGCCAGAGTCCCTGGTGACTTAAATCAGTATGGGATCCCTCTAGAGCTCTGTCTGTTCCCTGGCCAGAATTGCGGTACACTTTAAGTAGTCCAATTTAACGTGAGAAACCACGGGCACTGCACTCCCAAGGAAGGAGGAAAGTCTATGTCCATCTGTGGCTTTGTTTCCTGTAGGGGCAGCCTCAAGATGAAGTCTCAGTGAGGTTTGCGAAATTTATTTGTTTTTGCTAAGAGGACCGAAGCATTTGGATGCAAGGGAATCAGTTTGTTTACCAATGCAAAGTGTTTTAATGTCCTAATATTTTCATTTGTAAAAGCAAAAATGACAATTCTGACATCATTTACTCACCCTCATGCCCTTTCAATCCAGTATAACATCTTTCTTCTGTGGAACACAAAAGTAGAAACACTGAACACTAGAAGTAGGGGCACTTCTACATGCAATTAACAATGAATTGAAACTGGAGCCTTTAAATTTCAAAAAAGATTATGAAAGCACCATTAAACTATTAATAGTATTGGCAATATGTTAAAAATATGAAAAAAAATTAAAATTATTAATTTAAAACATTCATTTAAATAACTGAATGTTCTTCAGGGTTTACACTTTCATTCTCAACGCATTTAAATGAATTGCTTTACTTTTCTAGTCATTTGTGAATAGAAAGTCATAAATCATAGTCATTTATTTATTTGTTACTTAGAAATAGTAATGTCTACCCTATAACATATTTTATAAAATGTAAAATTTCTCCTAGCTTTAATTATGATTTCCTTGACTATTTATTTTAGTTTATTACTTTAAGATTTTACCATGATTTTTCCAGAAGTAGAAATCACATTTTTTAAATTCCCCTCACAATTCCAGGTTTTTTAAGAACTTGAGAACTCTGTTTCTTAAGCAAAAATGGTAAAAATCGACAGTTGTCGATATGACGAATTAAAAATAAAAAAATAATTTTTCAGTCTTTTAGTTTATTTATTAAAAACTGTATTTATAAAGCTTGTTGTGTCTTATTTTAAGCCATTTTGTGGCCCCCTCAAAACTGTGATGAAGCCCCCTAGTGGGTCCCAGCCCTCATAAAGCATCATAAAAGTTTCTAGGATTATTGACTGGATAATTGAGTCAGGGAATCAGATCAGTGATTCAAAATGAACTGGAACAAAAAAAAAATCTTTGAAAAGATCCAACTCAAATGAATTAAAGAAATTCAAAAATTCAATTCAAGAATCAAATTAAAGGTGCAATATGTACGTTTTTTTATTAAAATATCCAAAAACCACTAAAACAGTGTTACATATTTTGCTGTCGCTTGTGTTACATTATCCAATGTTCGAAGACTGTTTAAATCCAGAATAATAGATAGCAATTTTAAAGAACTAGTTCATCCGACACGGACCTGTGTCTAGACTGCGTGTGTCATTGTGTGCAACGTGTCTCATGATAATGCGTATTTATTTTACGTAATTGTGGTTCTATAAAACGTATCATTTCGAACGTTTTTACATAGGCATCTAAACGTACAAATACTTGTGTATTTTCAGCATTTAAACGTACAAATACTTACGTATTTTCAGCCTCTAAACGTACAAATACTTACGTATTTTCAGCCTCTAAACGTACAAATACTTACGTATTTTCAGCCTCTAAACGTACAAATACTCACGTATTTTCAGCATTTTAACGTACAAAACTAACGTCTTTTCAGCATTAAACGTACACAACTGACGTATTGATACCACCTACAAATGAATACCTTATGAGTAGTGTGAAATTCGCCGGCATTAATTTTATAGTTTTTAGTTTCTCATAATTGAATTAAACGTGGATTTTTCACTTGCATTAGTATTGTTAATACCTTATGACAATTAAAACATTTCCTTATTTGTTGTGATTTCCTGACTGAGCCAGGCGTCGTTTTCCATAATGTTAAAACACTACTTCACTTTAAACCTAAAATAATAATATTTCTGCATCGTTTAACCTTTACGTGTCCTGTAAAATGTTTACTTTGATTGCCCATGGCTCACAAAAGTGGTTTCCCCTCCCCATGCTGATGCTTTGTGTGACTGACGCATAGAACTAGAAAAATCATCCAAAACGCAGACATAAATAGGAATGAAACATTTTTATTAGTGCGCTGTAAATCACAAAGCTCCGAATACCCATATCGACTGGCGAGGAACCGACCCAATCCAAGGCTGTTTTTCGGCGACTGCTTCTCCATCCGAGCAGCGAGTCCAGTGACCGTTGAGCGCAAGCCTCGCTCTGTACTGACACCGCTCTTTACAAATAATCTAATGTTGCCCTCGATCAAAACACCACAGGTTTATATGGCAAATTAATCGAACGCCTCATTGGGCTCTTCGCCTGCATTCTCACGTATTGCGACCTGGCCGGCTGTTTCTGGTGAGGTGTGTTTGAATGATGCGCCCCGCGTTCCTTCACGAGTTCACGGAGTGGATCAAGAAAATTATCTGGATAATATTTTCAGAGATTAACAACATAAATTCTGCTCTGAACCTCACACAAACCTACTGTATTCCACCAATGAGGACTGCGGCTGCAACGCATCGTCATTTGGATTACTTTTAGTACCGCTTTTGACATTTTTGCAATTAATAAATGATTGTAACGTTAATTGCATTTATGTTTAGGCTTTATAGGTAAGACAGAGCTGAGACTTAGCACGTAATATATTTTTAATGCTATATTGTTACTAAATTTTTATTTTCCTGCGTATTTCGGTTATTTGCGTTTTATATCCTTTATATATTCGCTATAAAATGGGTAGGTTTAGGTTTGGGGGTAGGTTAAGTGGTCTAAAAATCTAAATTGCGTATTATTAAAATGATAAAAATGCATATTCGCTTTAAAATGGGTAGGTTTAGGTTTGGGGTGGGTTAAGGGGTCTAAAATCTAAATCGCTTATTGATAAAAATGATAAAAATGCACTGATACGAATATCTAAACGATATAAAATATGCGTAAATATTTTTACGTTTTTTAGCTAAAAAATACGTAGCGATTTGTACGTTTTAAACGTTGAAATGCGTCTAAATTGTACGTTTTAGCATTAATAAAAATGTACAAAAGTGTATGTTTTGTGCTTGTAAGTGTTACGTATTAATACCTATGTATAAACAATGAGACCAGGCTGGATTGTGGCACCTTTTGCATAAAACACTCCTACAACCCCTCGATTTCCCGGTAGTTTTCTATTTTGTAGGAAACATGGAAACACCACAAAGACCTTTAATATGTTTATTCGTTTTTTAGACAGATGACGACCTCACAGATATAACAGAACTTTCAAACGTATCTTTACTGGATAAATAACAGCGCTGACTTATCATGCCCACATCCGCACGACCGGAAGGAGCTAGGAAGCTGCTAAAGTGTGGGCATAATAAAAGCTCTGCTTGCGTTCGAGAGCCCGTGTTTACTCTCGCGCTCTCTTAGCATTGCGTGCAGACGTGGGCCGTTGGGGTTCCAGCTTTCGCCACGCTTCCGCCAGCACTCTCACTCTGTCTTCGACTACGATGTTAATAAATTCTCTTATACATTCAGCTTACCTGACAGGATTCCTGCCTGAGTCCCATTTCCAATTGCGTCAGCTTTGGGATGAAGAAGACAACTCCTATGATTCCACACTCAGTCCCGGCGTCATCAAACTACGCCTTTTTTTCTTTGTTTGTTTTGAATACGCGCCCTCTAGAGGCGAAAAATTACATATTGTGCCTTTAAATCTACAGGTTGGAACAAAATGAGGGTGAGTAAATGATAACACTGTTTAATTTGAGGTGTTATAGGTTATAGGCGTAAATAGGTTTAAAACTATTCAGTTAATGGCTCAAAGATCAGTATTCTTTTAGAAGATCAAACTCTGCAATGAGATTTTCAAAAGTTAATCTTTATATGAATCTAAAATTGCATCTATATTTCCTCAGAGAAAGCATGTGATTGCGTTATGTAAACAAGACAGAGGAAAAAAATAGACCTTAGCTCTGCAGCACTGATGAGCATCAGGATCAGCTATTGATGACAACCACCATGAGGAACATGATGATGAGGAAGACAGAGAGAAAGAAAGGTGTGAATGGCACTAGGCATTCTTCAAACCCTCAAATCAATCTTGCATGATTGTGGAAAAAAGTAATATATTCTTACCGATAAGGAAATAAGCTGAATTTTATAGCAGTGTTGTGACTTCAAAAAAAATTCACCATTCAAAGGTGACCACAAAAAGTAATTACAGACACACTGGAGACCCATTCAAAGTTCCTGTCTCAGTATTCATGAAACTTTGCGAGGAACAACCAGAGCCCAGTCACCCTGGTTACACAAGCATACATAACACACTACACTGTGTCCAAACATTAGAAATAAGAAATAATGTAATTATTTCTTGCAGCAAGCCAATGCTTGCAGGAAGTAAAAGTTTTTTGTTTTGATTTGATTTGTTTTTGTGTATGAGAATTAACATATGTCATGAGAGACTTTGCAGTGTGACCATAGATGGTTAAATATATGCAAGAATCAAAAGACAAATCATTATCTAGTATGCATAATCACAAATCAATATGCAAATATTACAATGACATCATCTGAGCTTGCTGAACAATCCATAAAAGTTGATGGAAGATTTCCAAACATTAATCTTAAATTTCTTAAAAAGCATAAAGCATGATTGATAAACAAACAAACAATAAATAAATAAATATTACAATAATATATGTAAAAACAAACTAAATAATTTAATTAAATGGGTTAGGAAACGTACACTAACGTTTGATTAAACCCCTATTTGTTGTTGTCTTGCATTTTATAATTGCAAAGGTGACTTCAGGTCTTATATTGATAACTGTTTGAGGCAGTGGTGCCTCTAATTCTACATTAGTGGATGAATCAGTCTTTCGTGTAAAGCGGAGGACTTTGATTTCTTGTTATTGATATAACCAAACTGGTGATGCAATCGTTTAAGCCTTGATTTAAATAGTCTCAGCAGTGGTTAAACACACATTGGTCTCCTAATACAATGTCACATTCCTTGCATCTAAATACAGGCTATAGTGTTGAGTTTCTCAACCTCATTCATTTGTGAGGTTATCACACCAGGTTATCACAAAAAAAAAAACACCTAAAAAGAAGGTATTTTTGATGAAAAGTTAACACAATGTTACAAATTTAGGATGTTTTTTCAACTAGGGCACTTTTGGCCATGTGGATGTTTAGAAGCTATCATAAAATACTTTACATAATCAGTGCACACACATGTATTAGAGAATTCTAAAAAGTCAGAATTCTAAATTCTAAAACATTTCCACCACAGTGTCATTTTCATCACATCTCATATTATGTAGCTTGTCTAACAGTATTCTGTGGTGAAAATGGCCTTTTACAACTACCATTTTATGTATCTTAAATACACAAAATAATATTTAAGAGACAAGTAATAAAAGGCCAGGTATGAAATATTACTACTGACAAACTGTAATTGCAAGATAAATATTACTATCAACAAAGATTTGCACTTTTTCATAAATAAACTTAAAATAAACTTGTAAATTAAAATTTACAGATTACTTAGTTGAAAATTTCATGCAATAAAACTATTCATTTAACTGTTAATATTTACCAACTTTTTTTTGTCTCCTCAGGAACCATGTATTCTAACCTTTGGTAAAACTTGTTGGTCATGATGGACTGTGAGTCATAAAATGAGTGTAAAAAATGACATCAATCAATAAGTAAAACAAACAAATAAAATCTATACATAAAATTTCTTTGTAAAGTAGAGAAAACGAAAAAAATCACGAAGGCATAATAAAGCATTTCCAAAACTTAATGTGGCCTTCATATAGCAAAAAAAACCCGCTAAAATCTGTTAGTTTCATAAAAATCAAAGTTCGCATTACAAAAACACACAGTTACAGACAATTGGTGATGAAACATTGTTCGATAATCATTCTTGTTTTTCTGACGTTAGTTAAGAATATCTCCCACCTCCATCAGTGCAGGCTCTGAGGAGCAGAAGACCCTGCAGGTCCAAATGAACTGTTTTAGTCACAGAGAGATAGAGAGGCAGTGTATTCCTGGCTCTGTGCTCTGTGTGAGGTGTTAACCAAGTGAGAAGCGCGGGGACTCGCTGGGCGCCTGGCCCGCCTCCACGCACACCCACCACTTCATATCTTCATCTGATGTGTCAATCCCCAGACTGGCCTGGCAGGAGAGAGTGAGGAAAGGGTCACTAGAGATCACAGATGCCACCCTGTTCCTCTCTCACTCTGTTTTGGTTTTTTCTCTAAGTTTGATAAGGATCAAATGGAGTTGAAAAACAACCACTTTGAGGAGCATTCGGAAAATTAAACTAAACTCTAAAGGAGTGGGAGTGCAGGTGCAGTGTGGGACATTGAAGAACTCGTTGATGGTACGTGCCACAAATGAACGGTTGCTTATTATGCTATGAAATTGGTATGTATAAAAATGAAATTTACAATCTGAAGGTTTCGGGTCAGGTGAGTTTTCCTCCCAACACAAAATGCTAAAACTAGTTTTGTTTTTGTTGGTTTGTATGCTCTGCCAACACAATAACTTCCATTATGATACCAATTTCAGGAAAATATATAAATAAAAAAAAATCTTCCCACCTGCAGTCGAACAAATGCTAGAGCTAAGTACCAAGACATCTCTCTGTCCTTTAAAGCAATGATATGAATAATAACAGTAATGATGTCTAACGTGGGAGGAGATGGTTAGTACAGTCGAGGAAAATAATCAGTTTTAATTCCAATGCTAATGGGCAAAAAATAGATCCCCCTCTTTCAAAGGAAGAGGAGCATTTAAGAGTTCTCATTCAGCGCTACCCTTGTGATAATAGCCACACTACCACGTCTCTCTGTCCTGAAGAAAAAAAAAAAGAAGAAAAAAATATACTTGTTAGACTTCTTAACGCACTTTGCGTGTTTTGAATTTGAAGATGCTGTCGTTCTGTTTTTGCCATCTGTTTGGCTCATTATGGGACATATCAATACTAAAATATTTGAAATTGACATAATTTTAGGAAACCTCCACCACCTGTGCAAGCGTTGAAGTTTGTATGTTCAAGCATTTCTGCATTTATTAACATAATTGGTTTTCTAAACTACGTGAGTACAAAAAGAAAGAAAGAAATATTCTTTAGTATAACATTTTGATTGTATCAAATAATAAAAAAAATCTATCTATCTATCTATCTATCTATCTATCTATCTATCTATCTATCTATCTATCTATCTATCTATCTATCTATCTTCGAATCTATCAAAGAAAGCAGTTCAACATCTCCATTGCTCAGTGACCTTCATGATCTGGTCATCGAGGTCATCTGCTAGGTCAGCTTTCAGAAGCTGGTGGCTGGAACTTGAACTTGGAACACTGTTTGGTGACAGAGAGCCCCTCTGGGAGGCTTGTATCAAACACAGCCTTCCTCCTTTATCCACTAAATGGTCTCCTCATATTCTTACTCTTTCGGAAATGCTTCCTCTTACTTGAGCCAGGATTTATAAATTATAAATCATTTGATACAGACTATATATAAGTTATACTGTTCACATTTTTAAAATACGCAAAATTGAGGCATTTAGAAAAGAAGACAACTCTTCTTTGTTTTTCTGTGTGACAGTTACCAACATTTGGTTAATTAAAGCAATTAAAAAATGTTCTTGTTCAACTGTTCATTTCTACTTATATGTATCATTTTTGTTTACATTTTTCTTCATTCTCAGCTAAAGATAAGCTAAGAAACACAGCTACTAGCTATGTAATAAATAAATATGTATAAAATGTGCACAGAAATATTTTTATATTATTATATAAACTGGTAACACTTCATAATAAGGTCCCATTAGTTAACATGCATTGTTACAGTATTTATTCATCTTTATTAACATTAGTTAAAAAAAATACAACTATGCATTGTTACAGAAGCTCGACTGTTAAATCTTTTGATTTTAATAAGCTAATCGTAAATGTTGGAATCAGCATTAACGAAGATTACTAAATGTTCTCTAGAAGTATCACTACGCCATTTTCAATCATTGTGAAATGTTCCCTGAGCACCAAATCATATTAGAATGATTTTCTGAAGGATATGTTACGCTGTAGACTGAGTATGATTGATTAACATCCAACTATTGCAATTCACAGACATAAATTACGTTTTAACGTATATAGATAAAAATTTTAAATTGTATTAATTTCACAATATTAATTTTTTTTTCAGTTATTTTGATCAATAATGCAGTGTAGTGAGCATTAGAAAATCACTTATTTTTAAAAACATGAATGTACACATTTCAAGTTCAAATGTGTAAAAACGTGCCCCGAAATGATTATAATACTGTAAAATCATAATAAATATTGAGCACATTTTACTCACATGGGCTATTACGGAGTAATGCTAAAAGTTAAGTTTTGGAAGTGAGGTACAGTAAATGCCAAAAACATAGTTTTATAACATAAGTTAAATGACAGGACACAGATGTCTTTGGAAATGAAAAATGTCGTCTTGAAAACAGCACAACAGCCTGTCCTTCTTCACCTCATTCCTGAGGTGTTACTCCACAGAAAAGGAAGCATGTCGTTCCGCAATGTGCCCCATGTGGTATCAACCTCCCTTCTGTGTACCACAGTATGCTAATCGCATTCAGGTCATTATTTCATTACAAACAAGGTTTAAATTTACAAGAATGGTGGCCAGTGCCACCTATTAACCTTCAATATGTTTGAAAATGAGGTATTACGGGATTTGATCCCCCTGTGTCCTCATTATAGTTCATCATTCAGCTTATAGTTCATTACTTCACATCAGTTGCATTGCTTATGCACCTAACGGAGGTCAAGGGTAAGAAGTCAGAAACCTCATTGTGCTTATTGTTTCGCATGCATGGTTGAATATTTATCATATACTGTAAATTTATTTTCTTCTCTGTCCCAAAACTGGCAATACTGAACTTTCCATTTAAATAATCTAAATTCTTCAAATGTCGCAAATTACCATCTCTTAGACATTCAGAATTATTTTCTGTACTAGAATTCAGTATAAACTAACATGATGAGGTTAAAAAAACAATGCTTTTTCATTACTAATATTTGTCATTTTCATGAAATGGTTGCAAACTGCATTTACAGAAAGTCTAAGATGTCCTTGTCCTTCTCCAAAAATATGCATTTGAGACTAATTTTCACTGCAAATAATGCTGACCAGAACAAAAAGCATCAAGTATGAAGTTTAACTCAAACTCATGGATTCCACAGATCTATTATAATTAATTGTATTGGCTATTACTTCTTACAACATCTCAAAAATACAATACTGGAAAAGATTTACCTTAGATCCCCTTAGATTCAAAGTGATAGCGTGATCAGTATGTTTGGTTAAAATATACATATTCTGTATGCGTAAAGAAAACTGAAATATTTTGAAAAACTATTTTTAAGTATAGCACATCATACACCTACTTTTCTAATTCCTAAAGTTAAAACACACCAAAATGTCACAGACCAACAAGCCATTTGACATCTCTAAGGCTCTTACTTTTCTGATACTTTTGTTCTAAGAAACCCTAGATCATCATTTACATTTTTTAAATCTGCATTTTTCATATAGATTGCGTCATTTTCTAATTTTAATATCAGTGTTATTTCCCATGACACCTTTTGTCTTATTATACATTATGAATTTCTCTCTCTCCCTCTGCTCTAATCCCTGTGCCTACACCACGCTTATGAGCTGAAATATTTTATCAGGTGGAGGCCACAGTCAAAGTTATCATTTTAATCTTATTTCAATAAAAAAAATAATCTCTCTTCTCCTGGGTTTGACAGCAGCTAATGGTTTTTGGTTATCGTAAAGGAAACTTTGAAGACTGTGACTGGGGTGAAAAAAAGAAAAGCAAAGTGTGTTGTATATTTTTCCAAAGCCTATTCATAAAACATGAGTCAGAAAGGATACAGGTAGGATATCTGAAGTAAACCTCAGTCACATGAGCATGACTCTGTTAGGTCATTCCCAGCAACCCGTGGAGCTTTAAAGAGTAACACAAAACCACATTTCAGTTGGCAGTACCATTATTAATGCTTTATGGAATAAGCTCTGTTGTGAATATACTATATGGTTAAATAAAAAAATTCCATATGAGTCAGTATATAGCCTAATATACACACTGGAGTAGAGGTTCACAGTTCATTTCGAATCAGACATATCAGAAAATCATTCTTGATTCAGTGAGGGAGATTCACTGACTGAGCACATCTGATTCAAACCACTAAATCACCAACAAGGTCTTTTTAATTAATCTTTTTGACTGACTCATTAAAAAGAACCAGTTCATCAGAGTCATTTATTGGTGAAACGGATATCACCGCTCACGCTGTGTTTGTTGTTGTGTGCAGGAAACATTGTCCGCGCATTCTAACGTGATGATCTCTGATGAAACCGCTTATGGATGCACATAAAGCTTTCCTGACAGTCAACCAGATTTTAAAATAGTGTTGCATGTTTAGTTTTTTCCATTTATGACCATTGCATTAAATCGGAAAACAAGTAAAAATTCATTGAATCTATCCACCTCATTTTTTTACCGTGTGCGGTCATTATAACTTGAATGTGTGAGGCTTTCACTGTCATCCACTTCCAGTTATTTATCTGTAGAAAAACATATTAATTTATTACTATAATATTAAACACGTTTGTAGCACAAATAGTTCGACCTTTACTAGACTTCTAGTTATTTACCTATAGTGGCTGAATGGAACCCTTGCTCATTCACAGAATACTTTCGCACTGCGAAAAAAATGTTAGGTTTCTGCAGGTTTTTTGAAGGTACAATTAAGACTATTTAAATTTAAGGAATAAATAGAAAGAGACACAAGAAATTCCATCAATATATATATATAAATCTATATTATAGATATTATATATTATATATATAGTATAGATATTATAGAAATATAATAATATACAGTTGTCAGGAAAGATGTTTCCAGACCCCCTTAAATTTTTCACTCTTTGTTATATTGCAAACATTTGCTAAAATCATTTAATAATTTTTGTTTCCTATTTAATGTTACCACAGCCCCCATCTTAACGAAAACTCAGAATTGAATGACATTTGTTGCAGATTATTATTAAAAAAGAAAAACTGGAAAATAGCACAGGTCCTCAGTATTCAGACCATTTGCCTTGTGACACTCTAATATATTTACGTCAGGGTTGCTGTCCATTTCTTCGATCACCCTTGAATTGGGTTCACCCCTTCATTTGAGCCAGCGTGTGTTTTTGATATCCTGTTTGACTTGATTATGAAAATCGCCACCCCTTGTTCTAGATAAGAACCTACATCCGCACGTGCTTTCAAGCACATGTGAACTCATGAGGTCAAAGGAACTGCCTTAAGAGCTCAGAGACAGAATTGTGGCAGGCACAGATCTGGCCCAAGTGGTTACAAAAAAATTTTCTGCTGCCTTGGAAGGTTTTCCTAGAGACAAGTGCCCTCCAAATCCTTAAATGTAAGACGTTTGGACGCCCAGAACCCTGTCTAAGCTTGCCGTCCGGCCAAACGTAGACTTATCGGGGGAAAGAGCCTTGGTTGAGAAGGTAACGAAGAACCCACAGATCACTGTTCGAGCTCCAGAGATTGCAGTCGGGGTTGGAAGAAAGTTGTAGAAGAGGTCCAACCATCACTGCAGCCCCTCCCCCATCGTGCCTTTTATGGCAACAGTGGCCGACGGAAGCCTCTCCTCATGCAAGACCACATTAAAAGCCCTCCTGGAGTTTGTTAAAACACCTTGAGGACTCCAAGATTGTGAATAAATAATATCTCTGGTTGATGCGGACCAAGAGTAGAACGTTTTTGGCCGTAATTCCTACGCGGTATGTGTTGAGTAACGACCAGGCACCGCTCCATCACCCTGGCCATACAGTCCCCCCAACAGTGAGCATGTTTGCAGCATCATGCTGTTGGGTTTGTTTTTCAGCTGCAGGGACAGACTACTAGTTTCAATCGAGGAAGAGAAATGCGCAAGTAACGAGGATATCCTGGAACAAAACCTTCTCCAGAGTGCTTTCAGGCTCAGACTGGCCGAAGGTTTACTTCCAACAAGACATTACCTTAAAGCACACAAGCTCAACTAATGAAGTGAGATGGGCCCTTCACAACTTCTCTGTGACTGTTCTTGAATGGCCCACCAGAGCCCTGACTTAAACCCAATTAAGCATCTCTGCAGAGACCTAAAAATGGCTGTCCACCCACGTTTACCATCCAACCTGACATAACTGGAGAGGATCTGCAAAGAGGAGTGGCAGAGGATCCCCAAATCCAGGTGTGAACGAACGTTTGTTGACAATCTTATCCCCCCACAAAAGCCTCCTGGCGGTAGAGAATCAAAAGTCAACTGTATACAGTATATATAATATATATTATATATATATATATATATTCAGTAGCATTTTCACAATGTAAATATACGTTATTTACCAGGTATGAAAATATAATGCCCGACTATTAGAACTGTAAGATTTTCTGTCTAATTAGAATTGTATTTGTGAAAGGCAGTTTAAACTTTTTTAAGACTGTTTGTATGAAATAATCAACATTCTGTTAAGAATGTAAAAGGCTTTGGGTCTGAAGGGTGCTTTCACACCTGGCCCGTTGTTTCAGAACCTGGCGGGTTTCCCCTCTTAGCTCGGTTCGTTTGGGCATATGTGAACATGGCAATCGTGCTCGGATCCGCGCCAAAACAATTGGTCTGAGATTGCCTGAACGAGGTGGTCTCGGCTCAATTGAAAAAGAACTCTGGAGGGGTTTGGTTGTAGTGAGAAAGCAGTCCGATCTAACGGACCAACGAACCAGGGTATATCACAATGTTTAATGGGTAATTACGTAAGTTCCGCGAAAAGCATTAGCTTTGTTGTTTTGCAAATACCTCAAAATGAACCAGTGAATGTCAGTGGGTGAGCACGTCTTCGCCATTCAAAAACCAAAGCGCAATTTATTTTATAATGCTGTCTTATTGCTCTTCTTAGCAGGTGCATTTTAAAAATGTTTTCCCAAACAATCCTGGACTCCTGCTCAAAATGACAAATTAATATAACGACAGCTACCAAAAAAAACAACAATAATCCCGCGAAGCTGTTATCATTCCATCCTGACAGATGACAGCTGTGACAAGCTAGTGGAATCCCGGAAAATAAACCATGAAACTTTGACCAATGAGAGAACAGTTTACACGCGCTGGACTTGTATTAACAAATTTGGTCCCCTGTTTTCAGAAACTTTGAAAGCGAGCCGCCACCAGAATAAACAGGCAACAATTTTAATAATTGTATCCCTGTTTCAGAACAAGCAATCGTCTACAGTTGTGGAGAAAGCCCCTAAACAACCACATGTGAGGTTTCACCTATTATATTATTATTATTCTTATTGATCCGCTATTTATACTTTGTTTGTCTGAGACTTTTGTTGTGTTGTGTTGTCTGTCTTTTTTTATTCTTTTTCTTTTTTGAATATGTGTTTTCTGTTTATTATTAGCTGACTCTGTGCTTCATCATTCTGCAAAAAATCATATCTGCTGAACATAAGGGAGAGAAACAGTGGGGAATCAATCTTTTTTGCTTGGCCAGATAAACACAAGACACAATCAGAGGGAGGAAAAGAGACAGAAAGGAGAAGGCCTCATCCTGCCGGTGATGGATAGCTAGAGTAAAAGTGTCAGGATGGTATTATGTAAATTAAGGAGGCATCCGAGCATCGCCTTGATGATTATGGGAGAAGTGAATGATGTTTGCGCTCCCCAGGCACTTTGCTGTGCCTTGTTATTTTTTTTTCTCCCTTCCAGCCACCCCTCGGATACATTCGGCCTGACCCCCTGGACGGAGGGGAGGAGAATCTCCCGGGAACACACTCCAAAAAAATCGGAAAAGACATCTGTTTCATTTACTAAACAAATTATCTGCCAGGATTTCTCACCTAATGGGCATGGGGAATGGAGTGCAGACTCCGAACACACATGAAACAGGAAGCAGAGGGGCGGCCCGCTGCTAATAATGCCTGCTCTCCTGACCTCATCCTGGCCTCTTGCCGCCTTCGCCCCGGTGTTACATCTACAACTGACAATGATAGCAAGGAATTCTTAAATCATCTGTCTGGGATTTGAACACAGCATCTAAAAATGTAAAGGATGTCTAATCCAAAGGGAATATCATCATACTGGAATTAATGCTGCATTAGTTATAGCAGAGGTCATTTATTTGAGTATGAAAAGCCAAATATTAAGAAGACCTTTACTTTCAGTTTCACAACTATTTTAAATTTGTTTTGCTTTTCAATGCAGGCAACACAAAAGGCATTTCCCTTTCAGCAAGAACTTTATTTCAAACAAAGGGGTAACATGTGTTCCGTTAATATTTTTTATGAACTTTTGTTCTCAATAATATATCACTTACACCATGTTACAAGGACATGAAGCTAAATACCTTCTTTAAGAATTCGAACCTGTAACCTTTCACTCCTAAGAAATTAAATAAATATTTAGGTATATATAATAATGCTGACAGATGTGTAAAACTCAGTGGTTTTAAAGGAAAGATTAGTAAAGACTGGTAAAGGTTTAAAATTACTATGAATTAGTATTTTGGGGTCTCACTGTGATCCTTAAATAGAATCCTTTAAATCATCAAATTATTATTGTTCTTAATATACCTGACAACATTTTTTGGAATATAAACTAGTGATAAACTGAATGCTATTTCAGCAGGGGTCTTATGTAAATCACAGTAAGCATGTATGATAGTCATTATTTTTTTGCTCCTGTTAAAAATTAATCAGGACATATTATAATGTGCTGGGGGGGGGGGTTTACACTGTTTTACACTTTTATTATTTTTAAACTTAAAAAGCCTTTTCGTATTTGACCCATATACATATTTTTATATGATCTAATTGTTTGTTTATAGATTTAACTTTATTCAACCGCATTAATCACTCGTCTGAAATATGGATTTGCCTACACATTCCTACATTACTGTTGTCTTACTCCCTGGCAATAGTTCATTTAATACACATTTCTGTATGTTAAATTCCATATTATCAATTTATCCCTGATTACATCCCTAAAAATACATCCCTGATTTTGACCTTGCCACACAATGCATTTCTGAGAATCACATTCCAGCAGAAACTCTTCACAGTGGATAAAGTGAACATTAAAAAGGAATATGCCGGGTTCAATAAAAATTCAAGTGCACTTATGGTATGACACTTATAAATTAATTTAATCCAAAATCAGTGAATGTTATTTTACATTAACATTAAAATAATACATATAAACAATATGCACGTTAACATGAGCTTAGTGTGGGGAAAAAATCATGAACCTTTTTCTGTGTAAAGTTACAGCATTTCCATTTTTACTTTTTTTTTGTTTCTATGACAATGCAACCCTAAAACAACACTAAAAATGACAAGAAAAAATTACAGATTAAAAAAGCATAGGATTTCACAGAATAATTAATGTAAGTACTTGAGTTATTTTATGCAATTATAAGCTTCAGATTTCTGCTTCTAAATGCTCTAAAACTAGTCACTTCCATTCCACTTTTCCAGTTTTAGTTTATCTGTCAGTTTTTGGCTGATATGAGAAAGAGAGAGAGCCTACACAAGCGTCCCGGCCATATCTAGGATTCTAATAACCCTTTCTCCATAACCCAACTCTGCCCTTCCATGTTAACATACTGTGAACTGAGCCCAAGTGACAAAATCAATCCATCACAGCCATGCTGTCGACACAAAGAGAGACAGAGGAGCTAACAGAAATTGATGACATCCCTGCTCGAATTTTACACCGTTTCGGCCACAGCGGCGATTGAAGCAGACAAAGATTTATAGTCCGACCCGTGCCGCCGCTACCCTTGATTGCCTCTTTTTTTCCCTGAAAGGCTTTTCTGCATATTTATTCCCAAGCTCATCAGGACCTCAGAGAGGCATTAGAGTGACAATCTTATTCCACCTATGGTGCAGTAGAATCTGGGAATTAGCATCTCTCGCTGCATATAAGACTAATGCTCTCCTGCCCCTCAGTTACTTCTGTACCGCTTTTATTCGTTAATTATGACTTTTATCCATCCGCCGTTTGCTCACAGCTCTTATTTGTGTGTCTCACTGTGTAATTTAGGGAATAATTCACACTGGTGAGAGCTGATCTCACTGTCTGTTTAGCTGGCCCTGCGAGTGGGATTATAGCCGGCAGGCACTGGCTCGATTAGTTCTTGTTGTGTTGTTTTTGTTGGTGAGACAAACCTTTCTCATTGGCATTATTATGTTTGAAAGATGTTTGTGGTTACAACATGTTTGGCTCTTAAATTGCTCCATTTATCTGTCTGTCTCTGTGTGTGTGTGTGTGTGTGTGTGTGTGTGTGTGCGTCTTTCTCCGTTTGTGCAGACCTGCCCTGCGTCATGCATTGAAGGTTTTACGAGTACTTATGGAAAATATAAATTTCATTGATATTACTGGCTAGAAACAAATGCTTCTCATCACAAGCATCGTAAAAACGAACACAGCAGTAAGCGTGACAGGAAACTGATTATAATAATTCAAATGTGATGAATAACTTTCATCAAACCTCCAGCGTGAGCATCTCTAGATGGAAGTTCCACATCTCTGAGAATCCATTACAAATGTGCTGTGAAATGGAAGGAAACGGGACCTTGCACCTCTTTGTGCATACCATAAACATGTATTACACCAAAAATGTTCATATTAAACACAGAAATGGCTGACAAACTCTACAGACACTGTCAAGAAAATGTAATACCACCACATCGTCACACACTCCACCCACGAATAGTCCGAAAATGATCAGGACAGTATGACTGCATCAGAACATTTCAATAAGTCAGAATGCTGATTTATTTAGTATAGAATGTAATTGCTTCTGCTAAACAAGGTGCAGTCTGTGGAAAGTAGGAAAATATTGTATTATTAAACATGGGCTGAGAGAAGCACTGAGACAAATAAGACTTTCCATAATCTGTATCTTCAGTGTAATGGTATTCCTTAAGATGTTTCTAGATGAGCTTGCAACTCCTTTGAAATAACTGAATGTCAATAGTTCATTATCTCATCTTTTAGGTAAAGGTCAGTTTACAAATGTAATGTTAGAGCTCACAGAGTATACTTTTAAGTCAGAAAAGGTAATTCAGAAATCTAAGTTCATACGAGGGAGGTTTAAAGAAATCGTCCTTTCTTTTCAACAAGTCAGCTTGCACAGAATAAAAAAAACCTGCAGAAACTGTCTTGAAAAGGCTTATTGGAAATGTACAGCAAGAATTCCTAATTTACTGTATAGTATTTTTTCACAGTCTTATTCTCTTGAGTAACGCAGAGGACATGTCACTTATCATGGACTAGAAATAGCCCACTTAAGGACTGAACTCACAAAAAATAACTGGCTCACTGACACTTCATCCAATGCTAAATGTAAATTTAGCAAACCATTTTAGATGTTGGGAGCCAAACGTTTACTGAACAAAATAAGAGGAAAACGATTTTAACTATATAAATAAACACACACACACACAACACATAGATATAGATATAGATCTATCTATCTAATAATATGTGTGTGTGTGTGGGTGTGTGGTGTGTCTGTGTGTGTGTGTCTGTGTGTGGCGGGGATTATACATACATACGTATGTGTGCATTTACTCATGTATAAACATGTTTAAAAGATTCCTTGACTGGATTGTGCACATTGAGCAAAAATGCTGGGATGTCAAAAGCCAGTGTTAATGAAAATTTGCTGTGTGATTAGGCAAACTGCATATTTTCATTGCCCTGGTGACATCACCATAGCAGTATTCTTCACGCCATTGGACATTTCCATTCCCACGCGAGTATCACATTACCTTTGCAAAAAATTCTTCCCATTCATTACTTGCCCAAAGTTTTGTGAAGGAAGTGTGAGTTTTATATTTTTATACATATGCCTCAGTTTTGATTAGGGAAAAAAAAAAAAATGAAAAGGGGCTGGTTAAAAGTGGTTTTATGTAGCTTTGGGTGCCTGACTGAAGAGCCTAGCCTATTAGACTGTGGTTAGTGATATTGGCACAGGAGGCCTGCGTTGTGCAGATCAGACCACCCCTCCCCCTTTTGACACAGTCTGTTTTCTGAGGAGCCCCTCTCTCCTCTCTCTGCCACTGCTCCCATGTGGGCGCCAGTCAAACACGCTGGCCCCCCATCACAGCATCTGCATCCTGTGCAATTTGTCATTGGCCCGTCTTTGCATTGCCATTGGCTGTTGCTGAGCAACCTGTCTGTCTCACAGACTATTTCCCATGATAAATTAGCTGGGCTGTTACTATGCCAACCGAATTTGTTACTTAATTAAACTGATTCAGATCACAATTGGCTGGAGGGGGTAAAGAATTGGGGCACACTTTGTAGCGGCACAGCCTGCTTTCACACACCGGGCAATAGAGCAGTGGAAAATTACTTTTACAGGGAAGCAAATTTGATTTAAAGCAGTTAATAGTGAGTCTTTCATATAACCACTATGAAAGAATTTTCCTCTAAGATATGCAAAATATTACAAGAAATTATTGTATTGCATATTACGTGCTATACCAATATTAAACAATGGAACAACATACTTTATATGCAATTATGCAATGAACTGAGAAATAAAGCATCTAAAGTAATTACCTTTTAATAAAGCACAGATATATTTCAAGTATTTATTATTCTTTTTAACTAATAACTTATGATTTAATAATAAATTATTATGATCAATGTATAATAATAACTATTTAAAATTAACTTATAACTATTTATTATTTCGTTTATATTATATATATAGATAGATTATATATATATATATATACTAATAATAAGAATTCTGGTTTTTTCTAAATCTAAAGTGTTGTATCAAATACAATGTAAAAAGGTCAACTGTGCTGTCAATAACAATTTTTTTTTTGATGTAGTGAGTTTGATTCAGTCATGTGTTTGACTTGAATAAAACCAATTAACCTATCTACCACATGCAATACATTTTTAGGTTCCTTGACAAAACATTTGCACTAAATGCCAAAAATCTGAGTCCAAATGTTGCAGTAGATTCTCAGTGCCAATATTCGGGCCTTGCCTTTTTTATTTGTTTATTCAGAAAGAAACAAAACAGCGAAGCAATTTGGTTGTGTGTGCGAGAGGGCAGAGGTAAGAATGGAGGCATGTAATCCCCTTAATTTGGAACATCACACCTTCAGCATTTGCCTGTATTGGAAAGGGGCTCTTATCCAATCCCACCTCTGTTTTTGGCTATTCTTATTTCCATACATCCTGACAAAACCATTTTGTCCCATCTGATTGGGTCTATTTGCATCAGACACCTTTTCTGCATACAGATTGATGGGTTTAATCAGTGAATCAGGGAAACCGTTCAAACATCAATCACTGTCAGTGCTGTCTTTCTGTCTCTCTGCAGCCAGGCCTTGATTTTCTGCTCAGATTCATCCGAAACGCACACAAATGTAACGAAGAACTAAGGAGAAACCATTTGAGAAGAGACCAATAACTTGTCGGCTGCTCACACTGAGGCCTTCTCTCGCTCTTGGCCCACTGCCTCTCGCGTTCAAGCCCTTCTAGTTTCATGTCAAGGCTAGTTTCACTCGCCAGTTTGCGGAGAAAGGAGAAAAGGAGTGAAGCTAAGTCTCTCCACCTGTCTGCTCGTTTGTGAAGAACACCCCAGATGGGTAACACCTCACCAAACGAAAATAGTGAAAATAAATCAAGTGCTTCTTAAAAGACCCTCTCTGATTATATTCTTTGGGAAAAAACAGATTTGCTTTTCCACTCCAATAGGTAAAACAAATAACTGACATCATATACCTTCCCGGGGCAGTTCTGGAAGGGAATGGATGCTAAAATAAGTGATATGACCCTTTGAATATGTAAAATAATTCATTATTTCCTCATGAAAAGAACACCGTAGAGCAAAATCTCAGGTAATGTCGGCAACACTATAGCAGCACCAAATGAAAAAGCAAAAATAACGATTGTTTCCAAACAGATTCCCTACTGTTACTTCAAACATTATCTGTCATTGTTCTGCCAAACCGAACACTCTAGCCCTAAATTCCAATCATCGGTTGAGCAAAAAGTGTTATGGCTGTTTAAACAACAATTGAGTCTCTTCTGAAATAATTACATTTGCATGCGTTTCAGATGAACACACTTTCTGGGAAGTCAACCTACAAATGGCTTTCTTATGATTGTCTCTGCACATTAAAATTGTATTCAATTTTATTCGACACACTTCATCTTTAATTAAAGCTTGAAAATCTCAAGTGAAAATAATTATCATTAAATAGAAATTATATAAATGGTTTCTCTCACATATGAAAGCTGAAGAAAAAAATAATAGGTAATTGGGATTTTTTAAATAATTGGGAATATTTCACTAATGATCAATAATGAGAAATAGTCACAATTGTGACATATTAATTGGAACTATTTTCACTACATCCCACAGTATAAACTGACTTTCTATCTCAGAAAGTGACTTTATTTATAACATTCTCACAAATACTTGTTTATTTTTTACACTAAAGGCAGAAACAGGCTTCTATGTTAATATTTACATGCATGCAACAACCACAACTCCAACACATCCACGCTCACTCATACTCTGCCATTGGCCACAATACTCTCCTGATCAGGAATCGGGGTCTTTGGAAGCCCTCAAGAGGCTAAGCAGTCGCACATGCCTTTGCATCTTCTGCATGGGCTAGTCAACCGGCTCACCTTTGGCTCTCACCGAATTAATCAAACTGCCCTTGGTGCTCTAATTGGATGACAAGTCATTCTCCTGCCCTATCCGCTGAAGGTGCACGTATTCAAGGGGGAAGGTGGGGATTCCTATGCATCTTCATATATTCTGCGCACCTTTCACCTCATCTACGTCTCAGGCTCTACCACCCCCCATCCTGACCCCTCATTTTTTACCTGTCTCTTGCATTTGAGGTGGAGCTGTATGAAAAAAGAGGTATCAGGTCATTAGGGCACCTTTTTTTCCTCGCACGTGATTTTTCGTCTGTCTTAAGTACATGCAGGGATGTAGGTGGCCTCTAAAGTACAGCACATCGCAGCGGAGCAGTCAAGGAGGTTATGGTGCACACTGCATCCTGAGAGAAGCGTGCGAGCGAGAGAGACGACCTGTCTTTCAAACCAACGTCTCCTCTCCGACAGCCATTTGCATCCCCTTAGAGGTCACACACTTGTCTGTGGAGGACGAATCGAAGACAAGCAGACAGATCACTTTCACTAACATAATCGTGTTTGTTATGGCTGAACGATTGAGACATATGCTTCCAAGATGCAAAATGGGATGCTTGTGTTTTATGCAGGGCACATTTGATGGAGTCTCTATCAAAATGAAAAAAGACGCTTCTGTCTACGTTTCAGAGCATGGTCTATCCGATGTATGCATATCCAGTGGCCCCAAAAGCCCACTGTGCATTAGCACAGACTCTGGAACCACTAAATGAGAATTAGCTCTTACTTTTATCTGAAAAATTGAGAGTGTTTCAAGAAGTCTGTTGTATAATGTCAAATCAAAATGCTTTATCTTTGATGTTGCTGTCCATTTTAAAAAGGGCCGACATGCACCTGCTTTTAGGTCACTCCACTTGGTCTTGGCGCCTTAGCACAAGATACAAAGTGACAAAAAAATAATAAAATAAAATGTAACAAAAAATGCATCATTACATTTACAACATTAAAAACTAAACATTTGCAGGAAAATAAATAAATAAAGTTAATAGTGGCTTTTTAGTCAAAAGGGGATTTTTTGTAAACATGTGAGGGGTCGTCTATTCAAAACCTGAACTAATAGTCAGTTTCAATAAAACAAGCAAAAAAATAACTTCCAGTAATCACAATGCACACACAGTAAATATATCAAATATTAACATACATTACTATAACTATATCTTTAAATATAACTATATAATATATATATGCCTACACCTTTAAAGCAAATAACCCACAGAAAATGTGGAATAAACAAAACAAAATATACACTGTAAATGTATTTCTAAAATTCTATGCTAACGATCTCTTAATGTTGTCTTTTTTGGAGGTATGACATGGGTGGTGCTATAAGCAGAAGGTGGGACATCTATCACTGTCACTCAGGACTACCACAACTAATTATACTCTGGCCTAGTCCTGGCCACAACGAGCCTGGATCGCAACCAGACCTCATTGTACAGCTTAAGACAAGCTACAAATAGGCGAGTGCATGATATTATTGCTTATTTTATGGTTGGTGGGAGCAATTCATTCATTTCATAGAATAAAGACATGTTTCTTGACTCTACCACAGATAAAATACACATTTCCTGTCTCGGTTCAAAGAACCCAAGTCAAAACTGTAAAACCCGACCACTACATGACCTGAATATGCATTTCAGATTTATGCCACTATTTGGAGGCTTTGCGGAATAAGAATGTGCCTGAAAGGTTTTCACAGTTCAAGGCACTTACAGGCAAACGTGTCATCTGCAGTTGCATTGTGCGAGTGAACCTTGGAAGAGCTTTCAGTGGCTAAAGCAAGGTGAGAGCGTTTTTAAGCACTAGATTGGCCACTTGAGAACAGCGACCTATAAATGATACACATCTGTAAATGGAGGAAGCTTCTTTCCTTTTTATCCATGGGCCAAAATCTGAATAATTGAAAAGAGACACATCTTGTGTAAGTGTCTGGAATTTTAAACATTAATAGCGCTGTATTCCCTGGACAGCTTCAGCTACATTGAAACCACAAAATGATATACAGTCATATGAGTTCTGCCATTTAGAGCACAAGAAAGCACTTCCCAAATTATTTAAATCACCAGAATATATGTCATTGACCACATTCATCCATGCAAAAATACCTCTATGGTTGAAAGAGTGATTACACAACACATTATGGATCTACACAGGCATCATGCACCTATTTTTCTGAGGCGAACCAGTAGCGGTTTTACTTCAGTCCTGATACCAGAGGTAAAATAACAGTTTGATACTATTTAGCAGGGTTTTTTTTTTGGGGGGGGGGGCATATTTAATATATTTATGTAAATAATAATAAAAATAAATCTTCGGAGAGCGAGAAATAGAGAGAACGTTGGCAGCATATTTGATCAATACAATAAAAACGTAATATTGTGAAATAATTCTTACAATTTAAAATAACAGCATTCATTCAATCTTTTTCTTTCAGGAAACTCTTTGAATGATCAAGTTAAAAGAATATCAATTTATTCAAATACAAATCCTTTGTAACAATAGAAGACTTTACTATCACACTTTTTTTTTAATCAATTTAACAGATCCATATCGAAACATCTGATATCCATACTATCGAAAAAAGAAAAATAATAAAATCCTTTTAGACTAAATGCTGTTCTTCTTACCTTTTTATTTTCAAGAATGCTGAAAAAATGCATCACAGTTCAATATATAAATATATACATAAATATATTATATCATAAGAGTGATTTCTGAAGGACCATGTGACTCTGTTGACTGGAGTAATGATGCTGAAAATTATCTTTGCATCACAGGGATAAATTACATTTCAAAGTATATTAAAATCGAAAACTGTTATTTTAAATTGCAATAATATTTCAGAATATTTCTGTTTTTACTTTATTTTTGATCAAACAAATGCAGCTGGATGAGCATAAAATTTTACTGATCCTAAACTTATATATACAGGTACATCTCAATAAATTAGAATGTCATGGATAAGTTCATTTATTTCAGTAATTCAACTCAAATTGTGAAACTCGTGTATTAAATAAATTCAATGCACACAGACTAAAGTAGTTTAAGTGTTTGGTTCTTTTAATTGCGATGATTTTGTCTCACATTTAACAAAAACACACCAATTCACTATCTCTACAAATTAGAATACTTCATAAGACCAATAAAAAAAATTTTTGTGAATTGTTGGCCTTCTGGAAAATAAGTTAATTTACTGTACATGGACTCAATACTTGGTAGGGGCTCCTTTTGAATGAATTACTGCATCAGTGCGGCGTGACATGGAGACAATCAGCCTGTGGCACTGCTGAGGTGGTATGGAAGCCCAGGTTGCTTTGATAGCGGCCTTCAGGTCATCTGCATTGTTGGGTCTGGTGTCTCTCATCTTCCTCTTGACAATAGATTCTCTATGGGGTTCAGGTCAGGCAAATTTGCAGGCCAATCAATCACAGTAACACCATGGTTATTTAACCAGCTTTTGGTGCTTTTGGCAGTGGGCAGGTGCCAAATCCTGCTGGAAAATTAAAGCAGCATCTTCAAAAAGCTGGTCAGCAGAAGGAAGCATGAAGTGCTCTAAAATTTCCTGGTAGATGGTTGCGTTGACTGTGGACTTCAGAAAACACAGTGGTCCAACACCAGCAGATGACTTGGCAGCCCAAATCATCACTGACTGTGTAAACTTCACACTGGACTTCAAGCAACATGGTTTCTGTGCCTCTCCACTCTTCCTAAAGACTCTGGGACCTTGATTTCCAAATAAAATGCAAAATTTACTTTCATCTGAAAAAAAGGTCTTTGGTCCACTGTGTTTTCTGAAGTACACAGTCAACGCAGCCATCTACCAGGAAATTTTAGAGCACTTCATACTTTCCTTCTGCTGACAAGTTTTTATGGAGGACTGATTTACATTTTCCAGCATGACACTTGCACCTGCCCAACTGCCAAAACACCCACTCTGGTTCATGACCATGTGTACTACTGTGCTTGATTGGCCAGCAAACTCACCAAACCTGAAGCCCATAGAGCATCTATGGGGTATTGTCAAGAGGAATATGAGAGACACCAGACTCAACAATGAAGATGACCTGAAGGCCGCCATCAAAGCAACCTGGGCTTCCATACCAACTCAGCAGTCCCACAAACTGATCACCTCCATGCCACGCCACACTGATGCAGTAACTCATGCAAAAGGAGCCCCTACCAAGTATTGGTAAAAAAAAGTTACATGTACATTAAAAATGAACATACGAAGCCAACAATTCACTAAAATATTTTTTTTTTTTGGTCTTATTAAGTATGCTAATTTGTTGAGATAGTGAATTGGTGGTTTTTTTGTTAAATGTGAGCCAAAATCATCAATATTTAAAGAACCAAAGACTTAAACTACTTCGTTCTGTGTGCATTGAATTTATTTAATACACGAGTTTCACAATTTGAGTTGAATTACTGAAATAAATGAACTTTTCCACGACATTCTAATTTATTGAGATGCACCTGTACATATACACACACACACATTCATTCATATATATCAATTTTAATGGACATGACACTTGGACATGACCAAGACAGATATGTTTAACCCTACATGTCACTGTTAAAATAAAATGGAAGTTGAAGCTCTTCTCTTATGGAGAAAGAACAGGACTGGCAAGGAATTCCCTCCAGCTGTTCTCTGGGCATCCTTTAACCTGCAGGGTTTTTATTGATCGGTGTCTAAAGACACAGATCGACTGTCAAATGTTCATTCAGATTATCACATGAAAGCCTGACTCATGTATGACCTCAAGCAAGATATTCATTATTAAGATCGGTGCCCTTTGCTGTCATTAAACTGCACTGGCCAGACACAGTTAACAATGGGCTGCTTTATTCAAAACAGTGTCTTTTATGACAGCTAAGTGGGGCATCAATAAAATCTTTTTTCCAAAAAAACTATTGCCACTCGTTTTGGTTAACTGCCAGTCCCTTACTGCCATAACGTATGGATCTCTGACATAACAGTTTGTTTTTTTCCACCTCCCACTCTTATCTTTGTGGCCAGGTCTGTCAGAGTTTTACTCAGCGTGATCAATATCACACAAGCAGTACTGGTATTTAACGTCCTCTTGGTGGTTTTAAGCAGGTGTAGCTATGTTAAAAGGTGAGCAACCTTTAGGTTTGTAGGGTTCTTAATGCATTTGATGATCACGGCAAAACACACAACAAATGCATTATCTACAAGTGTCAGTTAGATAATAAAAATGCAAAATAAACTGGAATGAAATGCGGCTCGTCACAAACAACCACAAAGAAAGGTTGTGCTCAGTTCCTGGTGTGGGGCTCATCGAGGGGCCTATTTAAGAGCCATTATCAGAATTAGCAGGAAAGCCTTTTAAAGACAAGAAGCACGACAAAAACCACCAAATAAACTGCCTCTGTTTTCCTTTTCCCTTGTGTTTTGGAACTTGCTGAAAGGGTTGTTGAGTTGCGGCTAATCGCTCAAGAACGTGGTATCGGTGCTTTGCATAATGTGTTCACCGGTGGTCTATAACAGGAGGCAATAATGCAGTGCTTTCTGCAAGCTTATCATTTGTGGTTTTGTGGCCAAAGGCGCATTCAGCCAAAAAGAGCATCATAGTCAGAGGAGATAACGCGATGAGTTTCCTGATGTTCAACAGTCAGTTCCTCGGTTTAATTAATAATGAAATGCACCTACATTCACAATGGAATGCCTAAGATGAAAAAAGTAAATTAAAGGTCATTTGATGATTTTTAAAAGGTTATCTGATGGAAAATATAAGTGAATAATAGATGCGTTAGACATAGCATCTGCTTTTTGTGAGCATGACACACATTTATGCTTCTGAATGGTTTCCTTAAATGGGTCATATGATGCGATTTCATTTTTTCCTTTCTCTTTGGAGTGTTACAAGCTCTTGGTGCATAAAGAAAGATCTGTTAATTTGCAAAGACTAAAGTCTCAAATCTTTTTTAAAAAAAAGATATTCTTTATAAAAGTTAAGAGTCAGCCACATCTACCTAAAACGGCTTGTTCGAACACGCCCCCACATATCTACCTCACTATGTGGGAAGATTTGCATAACGCCACCCAAATGTTCACGCAAAGAAAGAAGGCGTAACTTTTATTCTCGCTGTAGTATTGTTGCTGCCGCCATGTCGTGAAGACGCTGTGTGTTTCGTTGTGAAAGTGAAACTACTTTGTTTGGTCTTCCATAAGAGGAACATATCCACTTCGTCATGCCTGGAGCTGATCCGTGCTGGTCGCTGAGGAAATACATCAACTTAGTGCTGTGGATCGCCGGCACATTTTATGGAGGACTGTTTACTGATCCTGGGAGAGTAACGTTAGACTAAAATGCTGGCAGTTCTGACTCACATAAGTACGTTTTCTTTTATCATTTGCCACTGATGATTCAAACGCGGGTTTTGGACAGTGTGGAGTAGCACTTGTTGTTTGTCATTTTCTGATCACAAATGCAGACATGGTTTTATGTTTACGCGGCACGATGCAATGCAACTCCGTAATAAGACAGTATAAGTCATTATAATTAGTAATAAGTCCCGACTGGATGCAACAAATGCCATGTTTATAATGGGTTTTACTGGGATTATGTGTTTTGTCCATCGTCTCCGGCCGGGACATGGTATCAACAGTATGGTGAGGGGCGTAACATTTCCATCTCACGCTTGAGGTATTCGGCCAATCACAACGCACTGGATAGCTGGCCAATCACAGCACACCTCGCTTTTTCAGACCGATGAGTTTTGTAAAAATCGACGCGTTTCAAAAAGGCGGGTCATAGAGGAGAAACAATACCAAATAACAAAAAATTTGGAAAATAATGTGTTTTTTTTACTTTAAACCGCATAAACACATTTCATTACACCAAATACACAAAATAATGTTCTTTTTAGCAGCATCATATGACCCCTTTAAACCGTTATCTAAACAAGCAACAGTGCAGTAATACTGAAAAACAGCAGTTAATATCACGTTTCAGACAAAATTCAACCAGTTGCTTTGTATATTTTTTCTCCACCAATAAAAAAAGTCCCAAAAGGCCTATCAGTCTGTCTAAATATGACAGGATGTTCACCTTGTTTGCATGGCAGAGCTAGCAATAATGGCTAACTTCAACAAAATCCTTCTTTCTGCTGAGAAGAACAGTCTTTAACACCAGAAAAGACTCTCATGATTAACTACTCTGAATCAAGATTGGCTGCGCATTTTGACCGAGGAATGGTGTCTAACTTAATTGGCCTTTAGAATAGAAAAATGGACATCTCATGAGACTCATTTTAATTTGCATGAATAATGTAGAGGTGATACTATCTGATGCGCTGAGATCCGAATACACACAATATCATTCAAACCACAGGGTATTTATAAAGCCGCGGTTGAGAAGCGTGGCACTGAACACGTCTAATGGCAGAGGGCAAATCACGGGCAGGTCTTTCCCATGGCCTTTCCAATGATCAAGAGGAAGGAGGAACATTCTTCATAAAACTTCAGATACAAAAGACAAACTGTCTCGTGCATGCCCCCCGAGACTGGAGAACATCATCTCTTGAATATTTCACGGCTGTATCAATGTCAGAGAACATTTCTTGCTGACTCCCTACTGCTCAGCGTTAATGAATATTAAGCGGGACATTTTCCTTTGGGTGAAAGGTCCCTTTATTTATTCTCTTTATTGTTTGAAAGCCATCCCTGATTCCATATTTCAGAGTCGCAGTCTTTCTACTCATTTATTTGAGACCTGCAGATCTTTCGTTTGGGCCAACTCTCAAAAAATCCTTCATGTGCTGACACTCATGTTATAGCATGAAAGTCGTCACAAACACAGAGGAAAGGAGAATACGCAAGTATCTGATTTGTTCATTGATTAATTAATGGCGTAAAAAGACTACAAATGCTCACCAGCTTCACAGATCTGTTCAGTCACTCGTGACGTCAATTTGTAGGCCAAGCTGGAAGGTTCATTCTTCTCTTGAATTTCAAGTGGGATTCACAATGCTGGTTACAAAAAATATAGTACATCAACAATATTGTGCAACATTTTTACAATTAAAACTTTTTCAATTTAGTCAATTATATCTATTTTAATATATTTTCCTTAAAAAAATACTTGCTTTTAAATCATTTTTCTTTATTATTCCTAAGGGAACCCACAGTCCAAAAACAAACCTCCTGATTAAATTGATGTAATTTCCTGTCATGGAAAAGCACCGGGATATCAGGTGGTCAGGTGACAACTATCCACTCTATTTAATTTAAACACTGCTATCATATTTATTTATTACATAATAAATAAATGTATCCCCACACTGAACTGGTCAAATATTAAATAAGTGCTTATCTTTTTCTCTGTATTATTCAGGTATTGGATCCCTTCTGTCTTTGGGAATTCATCCACATATTTAAAAACACGGAACATCTCTGGCTGAAATGCTCTAATGATTTCCAGGCCCTGGGAGCTTATGGAATTTAATTTCTTGACACAAATATCAGCATCAGAAAAAGGAAATTAAAGTCATCATTACTGTTAGGACATTATCGCAGCCTCACTTAACCTGCCATTCAGTAAAATGAATTATTTATGTTCCTTCTCTTTTATTTGGAGATGGGAGGGTTCCGAATATTTCTGTCTGCTGTATGCGAGTTGCTATTAGGAAAAATTGAACTTTCTGAATCATTTGCACTGTCGTGTTTAAATTAAACATGACATCTACTAAAATTGACAACTGGCACATTAACACAAAATAAATATATTCTGCATTTTAAATGCTCAATGTTACATTCATAAAGGGACAGTTCACCCCAAAAATGAAAATTCCGTTATCATTTACACAACCTCATGTCTTTGGAAATCTGTATGACATGAGGGAGAATAAGCGATAAAAGAATTGTCCTTTTGGGGTAAACTAATCCTTTAATTGCATTATATTGGTGCGCTCCATGTTTAGAAGTGTACATTTGCATCTTCTAAATTAAGGGAATTGTGGGTTTCAGGCTATACACCATTAAAACCAAATTCTCTGCCGTAAACTACACATTTTTTGTTTACCAACAGCGAGAAGCCAGTTACTGTGTTTCAGTCATTTCGTCTTTTATTGTACATGCTCTGTTTTCTGACAGGTCTTATTTTCAGTATTGAGGGGTTCAAGCACAGCAATGTGTGATTACAGCATTTGAGTGTCATTCGACATCTGGAGATTCCAGACATCTGTGTGGATGAGTGACTCTATTCCTCTCTGCCTCTGCACACTCACACACATATGGTATCAGAGAAGCTTCAAAAACATGTTACCTAGCTCCTCTCTGAATCCAATCACACATTTTTTTACTTTTCCTGAAGAGCTTCACTTCCACGTATGCTAGATAGAGGTCTAACAAAACTGCAGTTGCTTCTGTTAATAGACAAACTGCATACATTAACGATGTTAACCACAGAAAAACCACAAAGATCTCTGTAAAATTTCAATTCTTTGCATAGACAGAATGAGATTGTATCGAGGATCAATGGAGACTTTTACTTTAATCTACTGACATTTAAAACGATAGAACGATAGAACGATAGATAGAACGATAGAACGATAGATAGATAGATAGATAGATAGATAGATAGATAGATAGGAGATGATAGAATAATAGAACAACAGATAGATAAATTTATAGAACGATCGAATGAAGATAGATAGACAGACAGACAGACAGACAGACAACAGATAAATAGAACTACAGAACAATACATAGAATGATAGAAATATAGAACAACAGACAGAATGATAGACATACAGACAGCTGATAGATCAACAGAACTATAGAACAATACAGTAGATAATAATAATAATATGTCAAATGTATCACCACTCTGCCCGATGGGCTATATTGAACAGTGATATAAAATGATTTCCTTGATTTGCGTTGTTCACTGGCTTGTAGGGGTAAAACGGATCGTAGTTGATTGTTTGCACATGTTTCTAAGTCTTGCCGATTTAAACATTCAAGTGTTTTAAACCATTCACGCACATTCGGAGCTGCGCGCACTCATTCAAAACGAGCCGTGTTTCAGACGATGCGCATACACAAAATTGATTCCTCTTTCGCATATCCTTGCATCTGAATGAACACATACACACAAAATAATCTCAAAATAACTGTCTCGGCAAGTATTCTCGTAAACACAGTCGGTTATGTCTTAAGTGAACGTAAACAGTGGAGAAAAAAACACACAAGTGCATCATTATACTGGATCTGTGCATTCGGTCTTAAAGGGGCAGCAGCCTATAAACACCTGCTGTTCCATAAGCGCCAACTGCTGTCAGAGAGTGACATTTGCATCTCATTCACAAAGCTAAAATCAGACCATTCTGTTTTTGCTTTAAATTTAGATAATTATACAATCTAATTGCAATCTAAATAACATGAATTTAGCATCTTTGTTTGGATCATGATTAAAATGCAGTGGTTGCCTCTGATTTTAAATGGAAAAAGCACAGCCAAAGCATTAGTTTGTTTATATGAAGAATGTATTTTATTTGTATTATTTAATTATTTGATTTGGGATTTGTTTAAAAAAAATTAAAGTTAGTTTTATTATTTGACATATTTCAATTTCATTATTTTTGAGATCATTTTGTGTGCATGTGTTCATTTAGATGCAAGGATGCTGAAGAGAATCAAAATTCGTGTACACGCATTGTCTGATACGCGGCTCTCGGTGCGCGCTTTGAATGAGTGCGCGCAGCTCAGATGTGCTTGAATGGTTTAAAACACTTATTGTAAAATTGCAATACTTAGAAACTGTTCAAACGCTCACTACGATCCGTTTTCACCTACAAGCATGGTGAACGCAATCAGAAAGAATTTTATCTCAACTGTTCAAGATAGCCCGTCGGCAGTGTGGAGGATACATTTTGGTAGCCCGACCACTGGGGAAAACACAATAGCCCTGGACGTCGTGCTATAGCTATTTTGCGAGCCCCTAGGTTTTATTTTTTTACATATTTCAGTTTCACAAGAAATGTCAGATTTTGTTGAGAAACAATAAATATATGAGTCCAGATCCCTCAAATATACCTTGCAAAATCCGATTTGTAAATTCAAAACACAATTCATAAATACACAAGTAAAAGCATAAATATTTCCCCAAATGCTCACACAAACGCATGAATGATGTTACATGTATTTATGGATCGTAGAATCTGCATTTGCAAATCGTCACATGTGCGTGGACTGCTTTGAATTTGTGTGCGGTATTTTTGAGACCTTCCTGGCAGGTTAAGATTCATCAATATCTTTTTTTGGGAGGAGTTCGTTCAACCAATCACGGTGAGCTTTTAATCCACCAATCAAAACAATCTTTACTGAACAGACTCAAGAAGCTCAACGCTGTGCTTGTACTGTGCATTGTTCCATGATCGGGTCCTTGATGTAAAGACATTTTAATGGGCAGTTTTGGGCAAGTTACTCTGAAAATGTAATTAAATTACTGATTACTTTATTTCAAAAGTGATTAGTAATTAGTTACATTACTAGTTACGTTAATTTTTTCTCTGCTGCTGCGTGCATGGTTTGGCATGGCAGAATGCCAGCAAAGAGCGCTGCATTTATAATCTCTAAAAGACATCTCAGTTCATCGCAATCTCACAAATCTCTGTTATAACACAATAAATATATGCATAATGAATCTTTCATAATGTCTACAATTCGTGTGTTATAATGAGAGGATTTCAGCACTGCATTGCTCAATGCTGCAAACACGTGTTATAGCCTAAAAAGAAACTCTGCATACGCTTGCACCTGTTAATCGTTTATATTTTATATTAGTTCATGTTGCTTTTGTGCAATAGATGAATAACCATTTATTTGTTTTAGATATTTTATGTTTAGATATTTCTATTTTGCGGGAGTCCCGTGAATCATTTTATTCTCCCGCATCCCGCACACACACGAGTCTCTGCACTCGCCTATCAAGTCTTGTCTCGCGCCGCGCTCTGTTGCGTCGGGTCTCGCGGGAGCAGGTCTCTAATCCACTGGCACTTGATTCGACAGTGCGTGTGCTACATCCTTTTTACAATCTCTACATTATAAAACACTGCATTCTGTCAGCAATGTAACGCGGCAGTAACGTATAGAGACCTCGGCTTGTAACTACACTATAATTATTTTGAAAATTATAACGCGTTAAATTACTCCGTTACTAAAAAAGTAATCAAATTACAGTAACGCGTTACTAAGTAATGCGTTACTGCCCAACACTTGTTAATGTGTATTCTTTTTTTGCACCTGATTACAATTTCTACAAAATCACATTATGATTTATATCATTCGCACAAAATACAGCTACCTGGTTAGCCTGCTGTCTTATACACCAAAGTTGCACATACCCTGTTTATTCAGATCAATCTGTAATGTTATTAAATAAGTGTTAAATGTCCAGATATTTCATTTAATAACACCAATTATGTAATGTGTTCTATTGTTGTTATTAGTAGTAGTAGTAGTAGTAATAATAATCAGGTTTGCAAAGTAACTTTTTTTGATCAGGCATTAAAAACAGCTATTACCACCTAAGGGAGATTTCGAACACACACAGCGGAGAGATTTCAGCATGGAGGATGAAAACCACACTCAACGAGTGAGTAAAGTCTCTTTTTTTATCTGATGGCATTTTCTTATGATTATAGCTGGTCGCAATGGTAACTTTAGAACCCACTGACTACAAATCGTATTTAAAATTATGCAATAGTTTAGCATCTAAATCGTTGTTTTACTGATTGTTTATCGCCCATTCATCCTGTGATTACTAAAGTGTTCCTACAAACACCAGTTATACTATAAGAAAGCTGGCTGGACTAACAACTTTGTAACACTGCACACTTAATTAACTAAAACAACCTTTAATCATAAGAAAATGCCATCAGATAAAAAAACGACTTTACTCACTCGTTGAGTGTGGTTTTCATCCTCCATGCTGAAATCTCTCCGCTGTGTGTGTTCGATTCCATAACCTTCTATATTCAATATAGATAGATAGATAGATAGATAGATAGATAGATAGAAATAGATGATAGATATATTAGAGTCGATAGATAGATAGATAGACAGGACTTTTTTTCTTCCGTTAAACACTCTGCTTTCAAAGCAAAAAGAATGAACAATGATAAAAAGCAAAAATCAATTAACACTGGCCAAGACTGAATCATTATATCACATGCAATAACCTGAATGGTAAAATAATAAAGGCCTAATTCTAAATTTATTTAGAATTAGGCCAGTGTGATTCCAGCAGGAGATGGATGTGTGGAGATAGACAGATCTAATTAGCCTTGTACTAAGTCCCAGTGCTGTTCTCCTCGTCTTCTCTAGCCGGTCTCTACAGCGGCATAGTGCTGCTAATCCATGTCCACTGCTTAATGACTGCAAATCGCTGATATCTGCTGCTGATGAAATGCTGAGAAGATTAATCTCCTATTTCTTTTCACCAGAAAACAGATAACCTTGGAAGAGTAAAGTATGCTGTATATTTTCTCAATCAGGAAATTGATTTTCGTAATAATTTTTAATCATTTCAGTTTGTTTGTTTGTTTTTTCATCATTCCCACATTTGACCAGCAGTGCTAATCAATACGCTTTAGAGTTAAAGGTACATTTTCAGACGGCAAATGTAATTGCAGTTATGATATAAAATAAGAAAAATGCACAAAATGCGAGGGAGTCTGAGGAAATGTGGGTAAAGCATAACTGGCAATTTAATCTCAACCTTTAGAAGGGGAAAAGGCAAAAGGGACCGCTGAAGGGATGCCATCTTAGAATTTACATCGGTTTACTTTCCAGCTTAAACCTACTCATTTCTCCACAGCTGAGGTTTGCTGACCCGTGCATCTAGCCTCTTGCTTGAAAAATAAAGCCCAATCTCTCTCTCTTTCTCTCAGTTCATTCGTGTCCTTTTTTAATGTATATATAATATATAGAAAGACTGGGGTTAGTTTTCACAAAGGCTGTAACTATAAGGTTTTAAAGGGAGAGTTCACCAAAAAATTAAATTTTTGTTATCATTCATTCGCTCACAATAGAAGATATTTTGAAGAATGTTACCAAACCGTTTTGGTGGTCATTGACTTCCACTGTATGAACAAAAAATGACACACTTATCAAAAAACTTTTTTTTAGGTTCCATAGAAGACAGCATACGTGTCCGCTGTGTGTGTGGCGTACGGAGGTTGACTAAATCCTGACAGAAATTTCATTTTTGGGTGTGATGACTCTCTTATTAATATATATATGTTTTTGTCATATGTTATCTTGAAATCATCTCTTTAGTTGTTCTATATTAACCTTCCCTCTCATAATTAATATACTTTTGTGAAATCGCTTATAATTCTCAAATTAACTATTTTAATTATTATTTTTTTTCTATCTAATGCTCTTGTTATTCTCTATTGGATTTCTTGAGTGTGTTGCCTTATTATGTCTTTGAAATTTGTACAAATATACTCCACCTTCTTTGAGAAAACATCACTGGAATAAAAAGTGTGACAACTAGCCCCGATTGCCCCATATAAAACTGTGGCCCTCTAAGTCTTCATTTTATTGTTCACTTTTGTTATACTTAACTATTTTGTTGCCTTTTATATGTTATGGCATTTATCATCCTCATATATGAGTTTACATTATGAACAATTTAAATCATGCTACAAAAATGTGTATTAATGCATCAATATTAGAATATTGTTATTTAGCAAAAGCACACCACAACCAGTATTCACTGCCATACATTCATATTATAACCTTGGATAGGGACTGGACACACGAGCTGTCATGAACGATTGTTAGACCACAAGGGGGAGGAAAGGGCCGGCTGTTATCCATCCTTCTCAGTTCCACCAGCGAGAAGGAGGGAAGTCTCACACATGCTTAAACTTTACTGGAAACACTCCACAGAGATTGGATTAAATATTACTGTAAATCCGACTCTGCAGTAGCAGCCTCTTTTAAACAGTCAAGGCAAACAATCATTCCAAAACATTTTAACACCATTTATATAATCTACCAGAATAAAAAACACTGTCCCTTAAGCTGTAATTCATTATGAACGTGAATGAATTTTATGTATATATATATATAAAATACGAGAATAGCATACTGTATATAACAGTTGTGGTCATGCAGTATCTGCAAAAATGTTTAATTAGTTTACCAATTCTAATAGGGACTAATAAAATTTTGTTTTTTTTTATTACTACTGACCTGAATTGATATCACCTTCAATAATAACATTTACATTTTGTCCACAAGAATGAATAAAGTCCACTGTATTCAATAATATACTGTATATGTTTATTTATTTATTTTTGTGTGTGTTTTTGTGTGTGTGATGTTGTGGTGTGTGTGTGTGTGTGTGGTGTAGGGTGGTGGTGTGTGAGATACTTGTTTATGAGTTCCTTGTTTGTCCTGAACAGTTAAACTGCCAATGCTGTTCTTCAGAAAAATCCTTCAGATCCAACAAATTATGGAGCATCATGAGTGTTTTGAACCTTTTATAATGTTGCAATGTAGTCCCTCAGTTTTGTCCTCAGTGTAAACGATGGGATCTCGAAATCATAATTCATTGTTGGAACTTGTTTGTAACAAAAAGGCTTGTGAAAACCAAAGAATTCTGTACCTGAAGGATTTTTCTGAAAGAACGCGGGTAGCTTTACTGGTCAGGCAACACGGGACTCAGAACAACTCCCCAACAAATCTTGTGAAGGGGGTCATTTTTTAAACAATACTATTATTATCTGTGTAGACTAATTAAACTCTTTTAAAATTGATAAAATCTTATTTTCAGAGTCATACGTAATAAAAAATCACATCCTCACTGTTTTTTATATATACGTGGTGTGAAAAAGTGTTGCCCCCTTCCTGATTTCTTATTTTTTTTGCATCTTTGTCACACTTTAATGTTTCAGATCAAACAAATTCAAATATTAGTCAAAGATACAGTAACGCACTGTGTTTTTACATGAAGGTTGTTTTATTATTAGAGGGAACAAACCACAACTACAAGGGCCCCTGGTGACGAAGTGTTTTGCCGCCCCGTTAAAACTGTGGTTGCCCACACCCGAGTTTAATTTCTCTAGCCACCTCTCAGGCCGTATTACTTGCATCATTTTTTTTTTGTCCTGTGTCGTCGTATCATGAAATCTCTTAATAGGACCGGCCTGACAAAGTAAGTAGCCCACAAGATCCCACAAGGCTAACAGCATGCCGGATTTCCAGATAATTTCATTTGTAATCAATGATGTAAAGTAAATGCTTTTATCGGTTGTGATTTCTTTATTCTAGTTTCTTTTGGGTAAAATGTTATATAAGTAGTTCCATTTTTGCTAAGTGCGTGTTCTGTCTATAGTCGTATCCTACTGGGCGTAGCCATTTTTTTTATGTCACAAATTGCAAAATTATGTTGTATCAAGTTGGAGAACCTCCCAGGAGTGGCCGGCGCCCGACCAAAATGTACCCCAAAGCACAGCGACGACTCTCCAGAGGTCCAAAATGACCCCAACCAACAGCCAAGAACTGCAGGCCTACTTGCCTCAGTTTAGGGTCAGTGTTCTGACTCCACCAGAAGACAGAGCTGGGCAAAATTGGTCGGCATGCAGAGTTCCAAAAGAAAACTACTGCTGAGCAAATCGAAGAGCCATCGTAAGGTTCGTGGCGGGGTCTCAGTTTGCCAAAAATATCTTGATTATCCCCAAGACATTTATTCTGTGGACTGATGAGACAAAAGAATGAACTTTTTGGAAGGTGTGTGTCCCATTACGTCTGGCGTAAAAGTAACACTGCATTTCAGAAAAATAACATCATACCAACAGTAAAATATGGTGGTGGTAGTGTTATGGTCTGGGGCTGTTTTGCTGCTTCAGGACCTGGAAGACTTGCTGTGATAAATGGAACCATGAATTCTGCTGTTTACCAAAAAAATCCTGAAGGAGAATGTCTGGCCATCTGTTCGTGACCTCAAGCTGAAGCGAACTTGGGTTCTGCAGCAGGACTATGATCCAAAACACACCAGCAAGTCCACCTCTGAATGGCTGAAGAAAAACAAAATGAAGACTTTGGAGTGGCCTAGTCAAAGCCCTGACCTGAATCTAATTGAGATGCTGTGGCATGACCTTAAACAGTCCATTCAAGCTCGAAAACCCTCCAATGTGGCTGAATTACAACAATTCTGCATAGATGAGTGGACCAAAATTCCTCCACAGCGCTGTAACAGACTCATTGCAAGTTATCGCAAACGCTTGATTGCAGTTGTTGCTGCTAAGGGTGGCTCAACCAGTTATTAGGTTTAGGGGGCAAACACTTTTTCACACAGGGCCATGTAGTTTTGAATTTTGTTTTCCCTTAATAATAAAAACCTTCATTTAAAAACTACATGTTGTCTTCACTTGTGTTATCTTTTACTAATATTTAAATTTGTTTGATGATCTGAAACATTAAAGTGTGACAAACGTGCAAAAAAATAACAAATCAGGAAGGGGGCCAACACTTTTTCACACCACTGTATATAAATTGTGTAATCTTTGACAAAATTGGAAACAACTGTGGAAACAAACTCATGTTGTTTTATAAGCATTCACCTTAACTGATACTCTCTTCTGATTATCTGAACCAATAAGCCCCTTCACAGTTAACAAAAATTTGTGTTCAAATTTGCGTTTGCCTTACAGTAAGGTTCACTTTTCAAATTGCCAAGACTTGTTTGCCAGGTTTTCAGTCATTTTCACATGGAGATACTAAACACATTCCCAAGCATTTAAATTTCTCCAGCTACTGTAGAATCACTTCATCTTTGCAAGCAGGTCCATCTGTATCTCTCTCTCTCAGTACGACCTTCAACTGTGGACCAATAGAGGCACAAGATCTGTAGTACTCCCCTAAGAATGCCCTTATTCGCCACAATATCACAATCTGATATCAGATGATTATTCGTTAACTAACTCTCCTTTAATTAACTCCTGATTAGGTATTAATATCAGACTCCGGGTTGCATGCTAGCAGTTAATGCTTTTAATATTTGGATTAGCCCTAGTGTCTTACATATTTTTTCCCTGTCCGTCTTTTACTCAAGCTACAATCTTCTCTCCCCTTGAGTCCTTGGCACTTGGCCAGAAGAAATGTTCCACCTGAGCCTGACCAAAAATTCTCTATATCTGCTTCACCACCTCGGGGTGAAGCCTCCACTCCCTGGGCCTCGTCACTAGCATTACATGGCGACAAGGAGCTCCCAGCACTGGGCCCTGAGACAATAACCAAGGTTTTCTCCATATGTCTAAGGCACGTAAGCATCGCCACGTGACCTTGAGCATGTGGAGCGGGTTTCCCCTCTGGGAGAACCCCTTGTACTTGAGCCACCACTGTAGGGGTTTTATGTACAGCAGGCCAAAAGGTATCACACTGGACGCAGCTGCCATCAGACCCAGCAGTTTCTCCCCTCGAACTGCTTGAAAAGTGGCTCACTGGCCTTTCTTTACTGTGCCTGCATTGTGGTCGAATCCCACACCACGCCCAGATAAGTGGTTCTCTGTACTGACACTTTTCTTGGCGTAAGCTCTTTCATGTGAGCGAGAATGACACCTCGATGCCGAACCGCCATCTGCTCAGATTGAGCTAATATCAACCAATCGTCGATGTGGTTGAGTATGTGGATGCCCTGGAGTCACAGAGGAGCCAGAGCAACATCCACAGACCTCGTAAAAGTGCGGGGTGAGAGTGCAAGTCTGACGGCAGAATCCGGTAAGCTTTTGCCCCTATAGCAAACCTCAGGAACTTCCATCCTTCTTTGAAATGATGAAGTACCGGCTGTAGAACCCGGACTGTCTGTCGAGAAGGACCACCTCAATGGCCTCCTTCCTCAAGAGAGTGTTAACTTCTTATTCCATTACCAGAGCCTGCTCAGGGGCCCACCAGAGTGGGAATGACCCCATTAAAACGAGGCAGAGGAGAACCGAACTGGATTCTGTGGCCTCTTACTACAGTGTGCAAGACCCACTGAGACACATTTGGCAGAAGTTTCCACGCTGCCAGAACATCTATTAAGGGAACCAGTCTCTCGAGACTGGCTTCTGGTGCACTTAGAGCGGCTAGGTCGATGCCTTGAAGCGGCGGACCGGCAGGGAACGGCCGAATTAGCTGCTCTAGAAACCTCAGAAGAGGTAACGAGCCTCTCAGTACCGCTATGTTTCCGGGCGGTGACTGAGAGAAGCACTCGCCGGAGACCACCCCACCCCCCGCCGCGCCCTGAAGCACCGTAGTGGCAGGGTGGCGATCGATCTCCTAAGGTCACTGAGAAGACGGACCCCTTATATTAGGTTTACAACCACTCCTTCCCCTAGGGGCCGGCCCTCAGAGGTCCTGGGCCGTCATGACGTTATAATCGAATATTATACAGAATGACGGTCCGCAGATCTGCCTTCCGCTAGAAGCCTTCGGCCCAGGAGCGCCACTGACTCTAAATTCTGAGGAGTACGAGAAGTGACACTCCCTACATGAGGAGCTGGAACATGATTGGTTGGGGCTACTCCCGCCCAGCAGCCCCTGTTGACCACCTCAACCTCCTCAGAGGAAGAGAGGTAAGCTCGTGCTCTCACTCGAGAAAATTTATTTATTTATTCCCAAGAGCTCCTGTATATCTAACTTCTCATAGTAAGACAAATACTTCATTTTATTCCTCAGAACCAAATGCAGCCAAACAACCAGACAAGTAAACACGGTCTGATGTGATAAGATTCATATCAAAACCGAAAATGATGTAATACACGCGTTGCCTCGGCAGCGCACGAGCCACTTCGTTTCTACTCTACATTATCTCCTTCGGAGTAAGTGTTATCATGCATCAGTCAACTTAGCGCTTCATCTCCGGGGGAAGAAACCTCAGCGCGGGTTTCCGAACCTCGAGAGAGAGTGCTAGATCAAGGGAATGCAGGTGGAGATAGGGAGAGCCCGTCTCCAAACCGTCCGCCAGATCATGTGCGATGCCCGCGATCTCAATCGCCGCCGTGCCTCAGCAACAGCGGGACAGGAACCGCAAAGACCGCAAACACGGACACACTCCTCAAAGTGTGCCCTGTTAAGTTGTTGTCCTTTATATGTGTTTGTAGAGAGCGGATGTGCTTAACAGCGGAAAGCCAATCGCCCCTCTTTTTCCCCAAGAGCTTACTGTCAGCTCCGGCTCCCCCAGCAATGCTGCTCATTTTAATATAAGGCATAATATGCTTGTGTAACTGATGCTTGTGCAACTGGCGAGCTCATCGATGCTCTCCATATCAACCTCCTTGGAGGAAGACAGGCGGAGTGTCGAGCCTTCTCGGCGCTGGATCTGGTGGGTGAGGAAGAAGAAAGGGACTCACCCGTCTACATTCCCTCCACCGGATCCATATGCAAAACCCACGAGCAAAGCCGCCGCTCCGCCTCGGCGAAAGCAGGGCCGGCGCCGCGAGAAATGGTGGTGAAGGCTCCCTCCTCAAAGAGAGCTTCCAGTAACAAATGCTCGCAATGCAGGCAGCGAGCTCTCTCGAGAGCTGACTCTGTGTGCTTCACTCCCTAAGCAGACAACACACAAACTGTGTGTGTCCCCACCCGTAATATAGCACGGGCAGGGAGGAACACACAGCCTGAACGCTGTCTGCTCTCGCCCAAATGCTTCTTTTTGGGTGAAGCTAGCCATAATGGTCTTAAGTGGACAAACAACACTAAATAAGACTCACAACAGATAGCGACTGACACACACACAGAGCGCTTTGCTGAATGACAAAAAGCTGACGCTGGTCTCACCGCACGTGTTTTTATAGCTTCCTGGTCATTATGTCACCTGCCCGTGACGTCTCGCCCAGCTATTTGACTGATTTCACATGTGATTCAGAGCTTGGTCACGCTGAAGGCGTTCTCAAAGCGTTTCGACGCAGCTCGAGTTTCTGAACGGGAAAGACTATTACAAACTGGCATAAAAACTGTGATTTAGGAACAATTAGCTTTTTTATATAAAAATAAGCTTTTATATAAAGTTACTGTCAAACTACTGAAATAATTAATTAGGTCAGTAGTATCACAACCCAATACTTGTGTGGTGCAACCAAACCTTTCTGTACTTTCATTGTTCTTTCTTGGTCTGTGGCTGTTTTTATTTAAAATAATGATCTTATTTTGTGTAATCACTACAGATTTTTTCAACATCTGGATTTTGAACATATCCTTTTCTCAAGTGATACAGTTCCAAACATTATTATGTGCTTGTTTAATTTTTCGATGCAAATAAGGTCCAAAGCACAAGTTCCCTCATCTAAATTTCTCTTCGGAGTTCATTAAACTTCATATTAGCCTTTAACTGACAATCATCAACGTATCCTGAAAAGCGGATTTCTGGTACATAAGGCACTGTATCTTCAAAGTATACCCATACAGGCCTGGAAGACGGTGTTTGTACTTTCCAGAGGAATAACCGGAGATATTAACGCCACTCATTTAAGGCCAACCCTGCGAAACCTCGACCAGTATCTGTCTCCCGAGTGTCATAAAGACCCTTTCTTGTTCTGCCTGCATGGCATAACTGGGGTTTGTCATTTGCACACAGCAGTCCTTAATTACAGGCTTTTAAGCTGCACTTCAGGACCACAAGCCTGTGAAAAGTTTTGAATTTCCTCTCTAGAGGGCTGACAGCAACTGCAGTTAAATGGGTGTAAAGCGACTAAAAAAATTTAGACTCGGCCGACAAATTAGATGCGTCTGCGTCGGCCACAGATGGGTGCCGTTAACCTGTCGGGACACAGTGTCACGACACTAACGCACATTGTCTGTGGCTCTCTGTCACCACCGCACACCTCAAGCGGTCAGCAGCCTTCATTTAAAATAATGTAATTAGGGGCTCTCTTTGTGCTGAGTGGGCTGAGTCATATGACATTCTCACACATTTGCATAATTCTAGAGTAGTTCGATATCTGCATGGGAAAAAGAAAAGAATGCTTTATTCTGTCTCGTTTAGTGTGGGGTCAGTTAAATAATCACGTTCTAGGGACATATTGAGGGGTCATACTTCATCATACACTAATATTTGGACATATCTGAACCAAGCACATCATAAAACAATATCTTTGTCCATTCAACAGGTTTTAAAATGTTCTGTCACCACATACGAACACCAAAAATACTACACCTGAGCTGAAAGAACCATTTCAGCTGTGGTTCTTCACCCAGTGTCATTCTTTGTTAACTGTAGTTCAGAATGGAACACTGCGAAACTTATATATAGGCCTCAAGGTATAGCACAGCAAGAACAGACAATCTGGTGTTTAGCCCCACATGCCCATTCACATGAGAAACTAGATATTTTACAGCACAGGATGAAGTAAAATCCTCGATAATTGACACTGGAAGAGCCATTCGCGTTGAAACAGAACCTCGAGTGTTTGACCCAGATAAGTTTAAAGTGACCCTTTGACACACAACATCCAATGAGGGTGTTATCAGAATGTGCTTTTGTGTTCGTGATAACACTCTTTTCAAAGTTTCCTTTCAGGCTCCTTGCCTTGAAATTTGAAAATGTTGTATTTTTGTGTCCTGTAAACTCATCAGTATTCACATCCTCCATGCGGGCAGCATTAGAAGAGCACCATTACAATGTTTCATAGCGTTCTAATGGGTAAAATAATTCAAGTAGGGATTTTTTCACCTATACAAAATCCTCTCACAAACTTCAGCCATTCCCAGCTTGTCCCATCCTTCATATCACGCTTGGTTTTGTTTTGCATAAATGTCAAACTTGCTGCTTGAAAGCATTTGCATTGATTTACATTGAGGTTTTTAACATGGCCATTATAAATCTGTCACCATCAGGACACCCCTACCCCAGCATTCATCCACCTATGACATATTTGTTACAAGTATTTTGGACGTAGGCCAGGAAAATCCACTTCAGGATTATCTTAAGGTTTAGCAGGAGTGATGAGTAGACATATCAGACTGCAGCTTTAATCTCCTGCTCACACTTCTCTTTTTCTGCTTCCTTTTCTTAATATCCAAATTTTAAAAACAAAATACACCATATTAAACTTAAAGGAACACTCCACTATTTTTGAAAATAGGCTCATTTTCCAAATCCCCTAGAGTTAAACAGTTTAGTTTTACCGTTTTTGAATCCCTTCAGCCGATCTCCGGGTCTGGCGGTAGCACTTTTAGCTGTAGCTTAGCATAGATCATTGAATCTGATTAGACCGTTAGCATCTCGCTCAAAAATGACCAAAGAGTTTCTATATTTTTCGATATGGCTAGGAACTATACTCTCATTCCGGCGTAATAATCAAGGAACTTTACTGCCGTACCATGGGTGCAGCAGGTGTAATGATAATATGCAGCGCCTGAAATAGTCCCAGCTAGGTAACTTCCAATAAGCCTATTTTCAGGCGCTGCGTAATATAATTGCACCTGCTGCACCCATGGTACGGCAGTAAAGTTCCTTGATTATTACGCCGGAATAAGAGTATAGTTCCTAGCCATATCGGCCTAGAAAATCGCAACTTTTCATTTTCCGTCGATCTTAGTACATGATGTAACTACAGAAGAGTCAAGTTTTAAATGGAAGTGCTACCGCCAGACCCGGAGATTGACTGAATGGATTTGAAAACGGTAAAACTCAACTGTTTAACTCTAGGGGAGTTGGAAAAATTAGCCTATTTTCAAAAATAGTGGAGTGTTCCTTTAAAGCGGAAAAAGTCAAAATATAGTTTTATGAAACCATCTTCTACCTCTATTTTCTTAAAATAATGATGTTTTTGCTTCTATTTCTGTATGTAATTGACCTCTGTTAATGATTGGTTATCCTGTGGTGGAAAATCCTACATGATATGATGATACAAATGATGAACAAAAGGTAATCAGTTGGCAGAGTTTTCAATGACAATAGTCACTAACCGCAACAGAAGGCGCTCCATCTTGTCCAGCAGGTTTCCGCTCCTGCGCCACATTCACATCGAGGCTTGGTTTTAATCACTCAGCATGGTGCAAGCTACAAAGGTCAAGCCCATTGATTAAGTGGATAAAAGGGTGACTTGTCATCTCTCATACAAGACAGATAGATGCTCTATATTTTCGGCAAGGGACAGTCATTTACACGGCCAGTCCTGTGGGGTTTAGACTACACACAGACCTTCTTTATTTTACTATGAAAAGAACATTTCCAACCACACGTTTTAAGGAAATATTAGCGATGCCTCAGCATTCCAGTTGTGGCCAATTGTGTCCTTAAAACACTACCTTGGTAAAATCACTGCAATGTATGGACTATCCTGACTTATTACATTTGTAATACAGAGGCAGCAGCATGTTTATCATGCTATAAAATAATTGTAATAAGCCAAGTTAAGTCAGGCTGTTTACAGTTTACATGTGCAATATTAATAGATTATAATAATTGTTAATAATAGTCAATAATGTATTTATATAATGAATAAGAATTAATTCAGATTATTATAAAAATTTAATTATTAGTGGAGAGAAAAAATAGTATTATATTATGAAGTGATTTAATAATTAAATATTAATAAAATATAAATAATATCTAAAATAATTGTCATACCTCTCAATCTATAATATAATATCTACTAATTATAATCATAATTATTAGCACTTAAGTATAATACAAAATATAGTAACTCTTACAATATTATTTCAATAATGTCTTAATTGTTTTTATTATTTTTCATTCATATGATTTATTATTAATAAGATTAAAGTAATTATTAATGAAGAATAAACAATTAATTATTTTATGGTAATTATTCATAATTTATTTAATTTATTTATTTATTTAATCAGTGCAACAAAATGTTTTATTTATTTTGCTTATTAACTCATAATATTACAGAAAATGACACAGAATGGAAACTGTTCAAATGTCCATATGAATAGCTGGTAATGCAACTGCATGAAGATAATTCCAAGAGAGTGTTTCAGTATTGTCCATCTCTATTTCTGACCCTGAGGCCCAAGCTACTCAGCCCTGCTCTCATCGATTGGTGTCAGTTGGCCATTGCTATGACAACTGAAATGTCCTCTGGGTTACTATGACATCATACCCCCTTTGACCTTGCCCTCACATAAGTCTGTACAATAGAGTGTGTGTGAAAAGGCATTCAACTTTTTTGTCTGATTGGTGGCTCTGACACAGATATTCCTCAGCGAGGACAGAGAGAGGGAGACAGCACTCCATCCCTCTACAACAGCAAACACTTCATGCGCTTCTCTCAGCCCTAGGGACCCATAATAGAAACCCAGAGGCCTATTTAAAATTTCATCTGATCCTATTAATTATCGTGAAAAGTGTGTGTCAAACTCAAGTTGATCTTCCTGCCATTTTAGGGAGATGAGATATCAGTTATCTCTTTGGGAGGTTAATAGACCAACCACATAATCCTTTCCCTTCTCTGCAGATTTTGTGGTATTTGCATTTGGTAAGCTGATATGGTCATTCACTTGAGAGTGTGACTGCATTCCTAATGAATTTCCACACAGCCTAAACCCAAACGAGAGGACAGGAAGCATCTCCACTCTCATTCATTATCTGTCTTCAGACATCCTCTCACATGCGTAGTTTGATGACGCCGTGACTGAGTGTGGAATCATGGGAGTTGTCGTCTTCATCCCCACAGCCGATGCAATCTGATGGGACTCGAGCAGAAATCAAGTTCATGGATGAGCTAATGATTTATTAACATAGTAGAATGAAGCAGGGTGAGGCTGAAAGCAGTCGAAGCAAAACTAGGCCGCTGAACGAGCGTGACACGCGGCTCGAAAGCAGCAGAGCTTTTATTATGCCACAGTCGACCGCTTCTGCTCCTTCCGGTCGTGAGTATGAGGTAAAGCAGCGCTGTTTTATCATACTAGATACATTTGAAAGTTCTTTTATAATGCTATTCTGTGCGGTCGTCATGTGTCTAATAAAACGCATAATATATTAAAGTGTCTTTGGTGTTTCCATGTTTTCTACAAAACAAAACCGGAAATCGAGGGTGTATGACATCATTGGCAGGCGACACCATGACACTATGGACATGGTCCATGTCACCGTTTAAAATTGCTTATTTCTCTGGATTTAAACAAATCCTCGAAACATTTGGGATAATGTAAGTACACAAGTCAGCAAAATACATCACTGTTCTAGTGGTTTTTGGATATTTTAATTAAAAAAACGTACATATTGTGCCTTTAAAGACGAAGTGTGTTATTTCTGCACCACTAGCGGCACCAAATAGAACTACAAAAAATAACGTCTGTTGTCAAACAAGTTTCAAACCCTCCCCCGTCTGTCACCGTTTGAACAAACTGCCCCAACCTCACGCCATTTGCTATTTTTTCGAGTAGCTGGACTGGTAGAGAATGCCAGGGATGTGGGTTTGATTCTCAGGAAAGACAAGTAGTGATAAAAATGAATGCAGTTGAAGTCACTTTGGATGAAAGTCTGTCAAATATATAAATGTAAATGTTTTTATCATGCTCAGTCAGGCTGATCAAACTAAGACTGCAATACCGTTTGGTGCTACTAGCTGTGCAATTTACATTTACGCATTTGCTGACACTTTTATCCATTCAAGGTACTGCATGCATTATATGCATATAGTTATTATTTTATTTATTAACACAATACTTTTACATATAAAAATTATTATAGATAAATCATGTTAATGTAAAAAAAACATGATTAATAATAATTAAATATCAGAACAAATATTTAACTTATTTGATGACATCCCATATCTACATATATTACCAACATATTGTATGGGTTTTATATATATATATATATACAGTATATTACCATTCAAATGTTTGGGTCAAAATGAGGAAGTAGAATTGAATACTTCATATCAGCAAGGTCGCATTAAATTGATTTAAAACAGTAAAGACATTTATAACATTAAACGTGATTTCTATTTCAAATAAAAGCCATTTCTATTCATCAAAGAATCCTGAAAAAGGTATCACCGTTTCCACCAAAACATTAAGCAGCATAATGGTTTTCAACATCGATATAAGAAATGTTTCTTGAGCACTAAATCAGCATGTTAGAATGATTTCTCGAAGGATCATGTGACACTGAAGACTGGAGTGATGGCTGCTGAAAATCCAGCTTTGCCATCACAGGAATAAATTGTTTTTACTGTATTTTTGATCAAATAAATTCAGCCTTGGTGAACAAAAGGGACGTCTTTCAAAAACATTAAAAAACAGTTACCAGAATTAATCACATCCAAAACAATAGGAGAGAAAAATCTTTGTAGCATACAAGACTGCAGCCAGTAACTAGAGGCATAATCGGTTGTGAACACTTCAGTTCCCAAACATTGTCAAGGAGCTCTGATCAAGGGCTTGCTGTGCTTCTAAATAAACAGTGACAAAATGATGGCTATTAACCCCAGCTACCTCATTTGCTGCCCAATTGATTTAAAAAGGACACGGCATGGACTAATTCCTGTGAGAAAAAAAAGAAAAGAAAATGCACCTAGTTGATTTCTCAGAGGGTCATTTACGAGTACAATGAGAGCAGACACAGGCCTCACCATAGCACAGAAACTGCACTTGTTAAAATTGCAAATGACTTGCTTCTTGCGTCAGACCAAGGCTGCATCTCATTGCTAGTTTTACTTGATCTTAGTGCTGTGTTCGACACCATCGATCATGACATACTCATAGATCGATTACAAAACTATACAGGTATTCAAGGGCAGCCTTTAAGATGGTTTAGATCCTACCTGTCCGATCGCTACCATTTTGTTCATTTAAATGGGGAGTCATCTCAATTATCACCAGTAAAATATGGAGTGCCCAAGGATCTGTCCTAGGTCCTCTGCTATTTTCAATATACATGTTTCCCCTTGGTAATATTATTAGAAAATACGGGATTAGTTTCCACTGTTATGCTGATGATACTCTACTATATATCTCAACGAGACCAGATGAAACTTCTAAATTATCTAAACTTACAGAATGTGTTAAAAATGTAAAAGATTGGATGACCAAAAATTTGATCCTATTAAATTCGTATAAGACAGAGATATTACTTATTGGACCAAAAAACAGTACACATAATCTCTTGGATTACAATTTGCAACTAGACGGATGTACTGTTACTTCCTCTACAGTCAAAAGTCTGGTTGTTATATTAGATAGCAACTTGTCTTTGAAAATCATATTTCCCATGTTACAAAAACAGCTTTTTTCCATCTTAGAAACATTGCCAAGCTATAAGTCATGTTACCTGTTTCTGATGCAGAAAGGCTAGTTCATGCTTTCATGACCTCTAGACTGGACTATTGTAGTGTACTGCTAGGTGGTTGTCCTGCATCTTAATAAACAAGCTACAGGTAGTCCAAAATGCAGCGGCTAGAGTCCTTACCAGGTCAAGAAAATATGATCATATTACCCCAATTTTACAGTCTCTGCACTGGCTACCTATTAAGTTCCGTATCAGTTACAAAATATTATTACTTCCCTACAAGGCCCTTAATGGTTTAGCTCCTGCGTACCTAACTAGTCTTCTACCACGCTACAATCCATAACGCTCCCTAAGGTCGCAAAACTCTGGACTTTTGGTAGTACCTAGGATAGCAAAGTCCACTAAAGGAGGTAGAGCTTTTTCACATTTGGCTCCCAAACTCTGGAATAGCCTTCCTGATAACGTTCAGGGTTCAGCAGCTATGCTAATTATGTCTCTATTTGTTTCTCTGTTTCTGCTGGGATTGACATCCCGTGGTAACTAGGATTTACACAAGCTTCAGTCTGGATCCAGAACACCTGAGAGGTGATGATGCGAACCCCTCAGAGGACCTCAGATGATTCCAACCCCGAAACAACATACAGAACTACCAAATTTTGCAATAAGTTTGATTGCATATAATAATTGCTGTTAATAGTGTTCATCGTCTGTTTGTTTACGTCTTTAATTGATTTTTCCATACATGTACAAACTGACAGTCACCACTGATATGATACTACTAAATATTGTAGAAACTTAATTTTCTGTAAAGTTGCTTTGCAACGATTTGTATCGTAAAAAGCGCTATACAAATAAACTTTGTAAAGAATAAAGACACAGAACATTCCATGCCTGTTTTATTAGTATTAATATTGTAAAAACATTTATAACATGCATGACAATGCGAAAGTGAGTGTATCTTCTAATCTTTGTATACATCTTTTTTTTCATTTTGTGGCCTTTTTTAATGAATTGAGGAAAAAGGTTGTGTGAAAATCAGGCAGCATGCAGGGATATTTTAACGCTGCGATCATCGAGGTAAGAGTATGTTTGCCCTTCAATCACACGATGCCAGAAAAACAAAAATCAACATCAAGTCATTTAATTCTCTCTTCTGACATGCTCACTAAAGCTAAAAGACATTCCTATAATTCAAGGTGAGCCCCTTATGCATATTCATAAGGGCCATTACCTTGAAGAGGAATGTCAAAACTCACCAGAAGGAGCATGCTTTGTTTTTCCAAGGATAAATGTGTACATGTTTGTGTTACCATGATGACACTCTTTCAAGGGATGTGTACAGAAAACAAAAACTGCTTGTATATCAGTATATGCTCTCTCTCTCTCTCTCTCACACACAAATTAGTTTTGCATCCAATGAATGTATCTGTCATCTATTCATCAATGCTTTATCATTATTCCTGTAGTTCTTACTAGAACAATGGGCAAACAATGAACAGAATTCCTAGCACCTTGACCCCCAGAAAAAGGAAAAACTGTGCATGAACAGACAATGTCCTGAAACACTTGCCACCACAATGTGCCTTTCAAAATCATCTGGGAGCTTTTGATTTTATTTATATATTTGCAGCACACCAATGTCCGTCACAACTCAACTTTAAAAAGAAAAAAAAAAAACACTCATTCAAGTGAGTAATTTTTTTAATTGTCTGTGATGTGTCAACAAATTAAATTTGGATATTCCAACATGAATATTTCGTCCAAAGCAGAAACACAAATACAGTACTAAACTTCAAAAATATAAAAACACTCCATTAATTAAAGATATTACACCTCAAATACAGCATGAAATCAAATTAACTATTTAAAATATGAATAAATGTTACTGGACTTATTGTAATTATTTATAAAGAATTGTATTATAAAATAATTATGTCAGAAAAATAAATTATTTTAAAGCCGTTGGTAAAGTGCTTGGTGGCCATTAAGATTATTAGGATTATTATTATTATTATTATTATTTTATTATTATTATTATTATTATTATTATTATTATATTATTATTCACTCGTATGCTCAAGCTTTATTTGATCCAAATTACAGTAAAAACAGCAATATTGTGAAACATAATTACAATTTCAAATGACTGTTTTTTTTCTGTTTTATTCCTGTGATGGCAAAGTTGAACTTTCAGTCTTCTGAGTTTTTTTAATGGTCATACAGTACATAAATAATAAATAGTAACCAAGTTAATTTAGACTACTTGAAATGTTAACATGTATCATTTGTAAGTCTGCTAAATGACTAAATGTAATGTAATGTAAATGTATTAGTATATGTAGAATGAGCATGAACCAAGATTAATAAATGCCTTATAAGAACTGTTAATTTTAATAAGTAAAGCAAACTTTTCACAGTCGAATCAATTCACCCTACATTGTTTCACTCAGAAATAAATTTTTTACAGATACTTATGTGTTGCAAAGTGGCATTTAACGTTGGGGAAAATTAAAGTAAAAAGTAGATTAGTTTAAAAACACCTGACGAGCTTCAGAGATCACCTCACAGGCTGTAGCCCAGCGTGGAATCAGTCCACATGTGTGAAGCGTGCCCAGACTGAACCGCACCACATTTTCAGCCCCTGTTCAACAGCTCAAGACTCTGTCTGGTCTCAACCCTTCCCCCACCACGTCCTCCCATTCCTCTCTCAGACAGAATTACAAGCCATTACACACCTGTCTGGACACCGATGAACTTGAACAATAATCCCAGGTCACAGGCTGGGCCCACTTGAGAGCCAGGAACTGGTTTTTAAAGGAACTTTCTTCCACAGCTTAAGGGCTGGTGTAGAGCACACAAGAGCCAGACACATTTACACCAGCACGTCTCATTGTACTTCTTCCACACAACCACCACTTAAGGCTTTTCTGTGACTATGAAAGGACAAGATTATTATTTAGTTAGTTTAGTTTGTGGGATATTTCAGATAACATCTTCCTGTCAAATCAATTTTGTAATATAATATTAAAATATATGTACTTGTGGTGTAAAAAACCAAAACTTAATTTCCCCTCCAAAATAGAAAGTCAGCTGACAATATATGACAATATAAAAGGAACTTCACATTAAGTGTCTTGACTGTAACAGAGAGCTCAGAATTTGAATGCACTTTAATGGTCTCCGTTGTGAGTTTTCACCTGAAATTAATTATTCCTGTATTCCTCATATTAATCCTGACATTTACACATCCAAACCTGTCAATATGCATAGTCTGCTTGAATAAATGGCATGACACTCTTCAACAATTGGGGGCTTTAATTGTGGAGAGGTTAATTTTCTCTTTAAACCTTAAAATGAAACTTCTGCCATTAATGTAACCAGATAACATTTCACCCAGAATGTGACTTTCACATCCTCTCTAACGCCTAATTAAAAATAAACTCCTCCTAGATTCTGGCATTGAAATGCATTGCAAATCAGCACAGCTGCAGAAGCGAGCGCGCGGGGGGGGTTTACCTCCAGTCCCCTCCACCTTTTTTAAACACTGACAAGTAGCCAAAAATATATAATAATTGCATTTCAGTTTTTACTTAAGCCCATAATTAAGAAAATTTTAAGCATTTTTTAAACTCAAATTGTTATTTCTGTGTACGAAATCCTTTTTTTTTTTCAAAAAAAAAAAATTTCTAATATCAATTCTAATACTAAGTAAAAATCTTTATTGTATTAGACTTAATATAAATATACTATATTGCGGGAAATTAAATGGTATATATATATACTGTATATCTATATATATATATATATAATATATAATATATTACACAAATCATCTTCCTCAACTTCCATATTGACATGGAAACTGTTGCTTAAGACCATCGTATCATTAGCATTTTACATTTCAAAAGTGACACACAGCTGTGCATTCTTTGGACTTGCTGTGAGGTCAGAGGTCACCACAGATCTGTCAGTGATTCGTGTCATTTTCTTGTCATTCAACCAGCTGTCCAGACCACTTTTTAGTTAGAGGGGTCTTTTTGTGGCAAAACAGCTTCTTTGACCTAATTGAAGAAATAATACTTTTCAAATTATTTTGCAGATCAGATAACAGGATAACAGATGTTCTCAAACGTGATGTTTCAACAATGAAAAAGAGCTCTTTTACAAAAGAGTATCAAACAAGACAAGCTTTATTTGTAAGGAGAGGCTTATCTACAAACTCAGGATAGAATCTCTCTTGTCTGAAGAGGTCAAAGGTTATGTTAACATTGGGAATATCATCAGGGCTGCCGTCGCCCTTGGGGAAGTAAACTTGACTCACCTCTGACCTCCACAATGTGGGTCGGCTCTGGAGATCACGGTCGAGCAGTCTGTCTGCGGTTTAACACCCCCTCAGTCATCACCAATCAGACAAAGCCATTTTTCCCGGCCCCCTAATCAGCACTGCCATCAATAACCACACCACAGATTTACCATTCAGCGAGTGCCACATCCACCGCACACCTCACATTAATCATAGACATTATGCCAAAGTATTTGGACTGTCAGGGACGTCTTAAATTATTTGATAAAGCTGTAAAAAAATAAAGCTCATATTATTTAGTGTGTAATTTTATCCAAAACCGTACATTCTGTTTTAAAAAGCAGCTTTAGGCTGAGAGATTAGTTAATCCTCTATTAAATGAAAAGCACTAGAAATAATGGCATGGCTATTCATATCTAAGGCTATTAAAAGCACACAATCCTACTCTATGACTGTTATTCTAGTTCTCTAAACCTTTCATAGCACAGAATATTCCTGCAGAAGATGGATTTTTTTTTTCAATATATAAAAACTAGTATGAGAAGTCCCTTTAGCAAGTGGACGGAAGCTGAGACCTATCCACAGCAGAGCATTTATCAGCCCCCTAAGTGGCTGTAACAAAAGCAATGCTCCCTGGGAGAGAACCTGACAGCAGTTTTCCCCCTTATCGATCGCCACGCTCGCTCTGAGTGCTCCAGTTTATGACAAAAGAGTTCACGACACCACAGTCAGAAAGTCAATACCGTGATAAATACTCTCCTTCTGTTGGTCCCTTGTCCGGCACTTTACCAGGCTTTTGCCAAGACAGTTATTACTGCTGCAGTAAATCTGTGGCCAGTAGAGAAGAAAAAGAGAAAGAGACAGAGAGAGAAAGACAGAAAGAGGGAAGGCTGGGAATTCCAACACCAAATTTATGAACCAGGATGCTGTTAACTTAATTTAAAGACTCACCACACAGTGTCAGTCAGTAAGATCTGAGGATTTGAGTTTGAAGAAATAGTTCAACTAAAAATGAAATTATATTACAGGGGTCCTATTATGCTTTTTCACTTTTTCAACTTTAGTTAGTCTGTAATGTTGCTGTTTGAGCATAAAAAAGATCTGCAAAGTTACAAAGTTCAAAGTCCACTTCAAAAGGAGATATTTTCTTTAACAGAAATCACTTTTCAAAAACTACAATGAGTGACTTGTTTGGACTACAATGCATATTTTCCAGATATCACAAATATTGATGAATGGGACAAGACCTGGTTGAGATGCATTAGAGAAGGCAACGAGTGTTACCACTATGTCAGAGACTAGTTTTCCCAAGGCAGACGAACTTAAGAGTAGTTACAATCATCCGGGTTTAAATCGCTCTCCAATTGATTTGATATTAACGCAATATTAACACTGAAGCTCACAGGCGGCTATGGCAAGGGGCATGACATTTCCCGACCAGGAGCCGAGTGGTGCCAATCACAACACACACTGGCCCAGCTAACCAATCACAGCACATTTCGTATTTCAGAAGGCGGGCCTTCATTTGATACAGGAACTATTTGAGCCGTTCATGCCAGACTGGGGAGAGAGGTGTTGTAATAATAAAAGTAAAATGTGTGAAAAATAATGTGTTTTTTGAACAACCTAGTATGAGAGCCTGTTCTAGTGCACCCCCAAAACTAAATCAAGACTTTGTAAAAGAGCATATAGGACCCCTTTAAATGACTCATTTATATATTTATAGTATTTAATTTTTAATTTAGTACTTAATTAACACATATGAGTTATGTTCGTCTGATGACAAGAATTTTAATACTATCAGCATATTTAAAATTAATAATAATAATAATACTAATAATACTAATAATTATTATTATTATTTACCATCATGTACTCTTTATCATTATATAAAAGTCCACATAAATTGTGCACCTTAGTCCAAGTCTTCTAAAGTAATAACCAACTCAACTAATTTGTACAAAAGTGAAAATATTAGCTGATTCTTTTCAGTGAATCAGTTGATTCACTTGACAAACAGGACTAATCGATTCATTCACATATCGCATTGATTCATTTACTCCGGTTCAAACCAATGACTCAATAAACCAGTCGCAACAGTTGTACAGCTAACAAGCTGTCTGGAAGGGAAGAGTGTTAGTGAATGACTTTGGTCTGTTCTTTACAGAAGGCTTCTGAACACCTGAAATATGGTGCACAAATTGTATAATTGAAGAAAGTTATATACATTTGGAATAACATAAGAGTAGATGAATAATTGATTTAAGGAACACATCTTGTCCCTGTGGATTTCCTGCGTAGACTAATTTATATCCCAGCAATACTATTTCCATGTCAATTGCAATGTAACAACTGTTAGCTCATATTTTAAATTGAAATTATTTAATGAAAAACTTTATTGCATTTGCGCTTAAAAGATTTTCTTTCATAGAAATGTGACATTTCAGCCTGTTTGCCGTTTAAGGGAATTAATGTAACGCTACACATGTTTATAGTATTAATATTCTCAGTGACACTTGTTTTATTTGAATATTTTATTTTTATTTAGTACATTTTCAGAGAGACAGCTAAGCCCTAATCCAAAATAAATCCGGTTAATGTTGAAATGGCCATGTCCCTCTACTTGGAATAACATTAATCAATACAGAAGATTATGCCGATGGAAATTAAGTTATGTAAAATGCCCCATTCCTGTACCAGATTAATATATCCTTGCATATTTATACATCTGATATTGTGAAGAAAATCACATTACACTGTGTAACCTCAAAAACCTGCTAAGTGTCTTGCAAGAGAAACGTATCACATGGAGATTACTACTTTACAGAGCACATCGCAAGACACTGCTCCAATAACGTACAGCTAAAACCTTCCTGGAGCTATAGAGAGATCATGGAAACAGGGGCTGTCCAGCAATGGCAAGTCTGAGATCAAATCCATCCCTGAGGAGCGAACTACCACACTGGATTTACTCCAGCAGGGTGGTGTGTAAATACCTGGAATAGGTTCCTGTCGTGAACACAGACCTTCCAAATATGAACAGCAGTCAAAACAAAACCATGCTGTTAAAGGGAGGGAGTGTATACCGAGGAATGAACATTTGCTGACTCATTTCTGTAATTTAACAACTAGGTCGAACTAAACAGCATGTGTCTCTCACCAGGGAGGATATTTATTCCTAAACAGGTTTTGAAGCAATAGTTCCCCCAGAAATATAAATTCTGACATCATTTACGCATCCTCATGTGGTTCCAAACTCGTATGACTTTCTTCCGTTTCTAGAAATAAGAATTTTGGTGACAAGACTGTTCTGTCAAGCTACAAAATGAGTAAAAACCACTATACACGCATCATTAAAGGAGTAGTTCACTTTCAGAATGAAAATTATGTCACCATTTACTCAACCTCCACTTGTTCCAAACCTGTATGAGTTTCTTTCTTCTGTTGAACACAAAAGAAGATATTTTGAAAAATGTTAGTATCCGAACAGTTGATGGACACCATTGACTTCCATAGTATTTTTTGTCCTAATATGGAAGTCAATGGTGCCCATCAACTGTTTGGAATGGATACTAACATTTTTCAAAATATCTTCTTAAAGTGGTCCATATGGCCTGTGCAATATATTCTAAATCGTATGAAAGCAAGCAATAGCTTTATGTGAGGAAGAGACCAACATTTTTATAACTATTTTTATATTTTATATATATTCAGTAAAACTTGAACGCGCCAACAGAACGCATACTGATTAATTGAATGTTTTACATACGATGGCTTCTTGCATGGAAAATCCTGAAAACATTCTGAGGAACTTAAGAAAATCTCAAAATCAGCCCTATGCAGCTGTCACATATTAATTCATGGGATGGGCTATGGCACCAATATGTAAGGAAATCTACTTTGAAGTATTTGTTTAACTAAACAAGTGTTTTTCATCTTAAGGACAGATAAATGTACCTAGATCAAAAGAAACAAAGTCTAAAAACCTAATTTGGTAGTTAAGCAATAGTTGCAGGAAATATCCCGTTACCGTTCTGCATGTTGTGCAAACAAGTTGGCGCTATCTCATCGAACCAACGGGATTCATATATCCTCACTAAACTGCGTAGGGCAGCCGAGGGCAGAGTAAATTGCAGAGACCCGCACGCTGCCATCCCCACTGCCATACATATTAAACTGTTGAGTGATAATGACCAGAGAGAGAATGAAGAGGTGGATCAGGAGGTGCAGAGAGATTAGGCCCTGTGTGGTTGCGCTGTGCCAGAGTGTAGTCATGCGTCACACTGAGGCTGTTGTTCTGCTTAGTCCCTGGAGTGAACAGGACACTCATGGCTCCCTCTGATAACTTGTCTCACCATGCAGATGAGCCAAGACTACCTCAGCCCACCAGATTTCCACACATTCACGCACACACACTCAGACACCAACCTCTGCTGTAGATGCGTTGATTTATACCTAGTCAAACACACGTTCGCATGCAAAGAGAGTCACAGTCTGCACTACTCACTATGATCCACAGTACCACACGTGCTTCCTACAGAATCCTTCGCCCTACATAGCTTGGTGTAACTTATTCTGGGCTTATTTTGGTTAAGAACCAGGCACTTAGACAAGAAAATGCTGTTTTATTGATATGTAAAGTCACCATTTAGGGGTGGATAAATTTCAAAAAGTTGAATGAAGTGGAATATACATGGATAAGGTAGTAGGGATGTAACGGTTCACTCAACCCACGATTCGATTCGATTCACGATTTTGATTTCACGATTCGATTCGATTCACGATTATTATTATTTTTTTTTACAAAATGAGATTTAAGACAAATTATAAATTAAATGTGTCCTTTTATTATTGCTAGGACAAAATGCTGCACGTTTCTTTGTGAAATTGAAATATAACACTATAATAATATACTAATATAGCACTTGCATATTATTGCTCTTTTGTTGGTTTTGATTGCTTTTATTGTCCTCATTTGTAAATCGCTTTGGACAAAAGTTTCTGCTAAATGACAAAATTTAAATATAATGTAAATGTAAATAACAAAACGACATTGAAATTTTAAAACAAGCCCCAAATCAAATAAATAAGTAACGCAAATAAAATATATATCTTCATATAAACAAAATAAGGCTTTGTCTGTGCTCTTTCCATTTAAAATTAGAGGCAACCACTGCATTTTAATCTTGATCCAAACAAAGATGCTGCATACATGCAACATGAGCAGTTTTTAAACTAAATTAGATTGTATAATTTCGAAATTTGAAGCAAAAACAGAATGTTTTGACTTCAGTTTTGTGAAACTATACATTAAAATATCTGCATGAAACAGCGGAGCTGAATTAGACGCAGATTCACTCTCTGCCAGCATGTGGCGCTTAAAGCTTTCTGGTTTCCGAAGCGTAACACAGCAGTGCTGCACTTATGAACTTTAATATGCATTATACAGAGGCAAGATGAAAAGAAAAAATACCATCTAAACTTTTCTAAAGACAGTAAGTTCCCCTCAGACATTCATTCATATAAACTCCTACACCTAAATGAATCGCGATTTGTTTAGTATCTCAACCGATTTGAATCGTCACATATTTGAATCGATTTTCAACTGGCTCGCAGTTAATCGTTACATCCCTAAAAGGTAGTCAGATCAGATCATGTTGAATGAGATTGAACCCAAACGAGCGACCATTTTGAACAAAAGAAAAAAAGTCAAGACAAAGACCATAAGAGATCAAGACTGCATCCCCTGTTAATAACAATACCTAGACCATGAAAATCTGGTCTTGGAACCATATCGACAACCAAGCCATAAAAAAATATTTGGCTCGGAGCCTGTTGACTCTTATGCCATTTTTAAGGTTCATAATATAGTTTTGGGAGTCTCCTACAATAGTATTACATGCATGCAAGGTAAAAAAAAACGCTTTCGTTTTCTCAAAATATGCATTTAATATCATCTTATTTTCAGCAATTCTCAAGCGATTCGTTCGAAGCATTTCTAAGATTCAGTCTCTCTAAACCCTCCTTTCCGTGAGCCTGCTCTACTCTGATTGGTCAGATGGCCTAGTCTGTTGTGATTGGACTACGGTGTACAGCGCGTTTCGGAAACGATACGCCTATTTCAATAGTTCTGTATTTTGAATGCTTGATAGAAAATATAAACTTCTATTATTTATCATACTTACAGTTTGTGATTCAGTGGAGCAGCTGGTCCAGATAAACAGGATACTGATCCATCTTTCAAACGCAAGCGTTTTGTGAATCCCGCGTTGAACTCCCTGAGATTAGAGAAGCAGTCGTCAGTAGAATTTGTGGTGTTTGTGGGTGGGGTCAAGTTGTTCGTGGCCGGCCAACGTAGAACATAGTCGGGCATTATGAAAATGTGTTACCATGTGACGTGTAGCCGTCACGGAAATGGCATTATAATTACTAACGACTCGTTTCAGCTTTTCAGAGTTGATTCTTTATTTTGGGAGACAATAACTTTATTTATCGTGCACTTTCAGCTTTACAACTTTGCAGATCGTTTACAATCACATACATCTACATTACACACTGCATGAAAGGCAATATTGAAAATGGCATAATAGGCCCTTAATCCATTCAAACCTCTTTCTCACAGACTTGTAGCGTTTGGACCAATCAGACACACAACTTTTGTTATATTTAACAAATAATATCTAACTCCCCCTCACCTAACCAAATGGCCAATTACGAGGGTCTATGGACCCTTCCCCCGAAATGCGTAACACCTCAGGAGGGAAGAACAGGCCTCTGGTTCCATGGTAACAATGCTGATATCACTGGTTTTATTGCCTAAAGGAATGCGGGCAGAGCAACTCTCACTCATTTTCCTCATAGAAAATACACATAATGCCCAGATAAATGGACTGTTCTCTAATTAATTCACAGGAAAAACTTTCTTTGAATGAACATGCATATCCTTCAGATCATTGTGTATACCATTACTGTTCTTGTATATTGTCTTTTGAATTGTATACTGTTTTTTATGCATGTTATGATAGACCACTATTTAATATAACCTCACCTATTTCATGTTTGGTCTCTTTGAATTCATCTTCGGATGATCTAACTGTGAGTGCATATTACATGCTGATACCTATGCAACCTATTGATGTTCTAAGAATCGGTACTAATTTGTTCATGCCACCAAAAAGGCGAATTACATGTGCAAAATACCATGCTTAGAGAACAAAGGGTCGTAAACCTTCCAGCAATTGCCACCTCCCGCTCGGGAATTCCATTTTGCTCATTGGACAAGCCCATCTTGAAGGGCGGAGATCTTCTCCGACCTTAAAGGACCGGCTCCAGGGACCCGCCCCAGTCGATGGTTCGGTCGAAGCTAAGAAGATGTGAGAAAACGCTTCAGGATCCCAAAGCATTGTGCCAGGCCTTTCTTCGGCCTAGTCCTTCCCATTCATCAAGTGACTCTGACTCAAACTGGTTCTTTTCCTCGACCCGAATTCAGCAAAGATCAACGGAAAGCTTTAAGATTGCATCAGGAATCTCTTTCAAACAGCCGAGACTCGCAAGTATCAAACTTAGTCGAATTTAATTGATGCATTAAGTATCAGTTAAACCTTTTTACAAGAGTGGTGGTTGTTAACTCAGGGGGGGGGCTGCGGTGCTGACGTATCCCTGAAGGCTTGGATCTGTTGAATATACTAAATGGTTCCATAAATGTCATTCCTTATGTCTCTTTCTTTAGTGTTAAACTTTACCTTCCATAACCAACTGTATGTGTGTGTGTGTGTGTGTGTGTATGTGTTATGTTAGACCAGTTACTGTGTGTATTAGGATGTTAGGATCAGGTTTATGTGTGGTGCGTAGTGGTCGGGAGGAGGTGAGAGCCGGGGTATGTGTTTATGTAGTATGTTGGACTAGTTTAAGTGTTTATGTAGTTAATAAAACCTTACTTGTATCACACTTGACATGTTCATTGTTTGCTCATAACCGGAGTCACTAATCATGCAGATTTACGTTACAAGCTTGTAGAATTGTACATTAAGGAAGTTATTTCCCTTAAACAGGAAATTAACGTTCTTAGAATTGACAAGACAGTTGACCCTGAGAGGTCAGCTAAATATCTACAGCGGATCTAAAATATGAATAGTTAATTATAACTAGTTATGGTTGGTTATTCATATTTCCCCATGAGCTGATTCGCTACAGTCTCAAGCGAGACTCTTGAATATCTTTAAGATTAAAGGGCACAAACTTTGCTAACTTCAGCAAATCCAGCAACTATTAGTGTTCAGTGTAGTAGCCCAACTTTGATATCCAGCGGACTGATAAAAACGTAGCAACTGCAAAACTCAAACACTTGCCGCATGGGGCATAAAGAGTGGCAACAAAAAATTTAACTTCCGGGGGATAGTAAACACATTCATATCATCATTGCAAAGATGCATTTATGTGCAAGTGTAAATAAGAAAACATTAAGCATAAATGGAGCATGCATACTCAATCAGATAGCATTTTGATCCCTAAGGTTGGGATGGGGTGCAACTACTGTGCCCTTTTGATACAGTATTGCCTTTAGAAGCCTTTCATCGGGGAACATTCTACTAGCTTGTCTCCTCCGTTTGAATGTATTCATCCTCTTAGAGATTAGGTGACCTGTGTCACTAATATAATCTGTTGAATAAAGTCTCAGAGACATATACATTAAATTCTGCCTGTCATCCTAAGGTGCTTCTTGATGTTTTAAGGTCCCAATCAAGGTTTAGATCTCATTTCTGGAGCCGTTGACCGGAGTCAGAGACGGAGTCAGACACATTCACATTCGAAGCCTAAACTTAAACGTCTTCTTTTTTAGAAGACCAGATTGTCTCTATAGCTATGTTTCACATTATTTCTCCAAAGCCCCCCATTAAAAAAAAAAATGTTACCTGGAGTGTGGAAGATCAGCTTATCCCGCAAGCTGGAGAACTTTCCTCTAATCCTCACTGTCGCTTTTATTCCACCACAGAGCCAGAGAGTGCCAGTCCCAGCAGAGCAGACCTATTCATGTTCCCCTGCACTCTCCATTCACACCGTGCCCTCCGCTGGCATACCACAATCCCCTGGACAAAGAGAGCAGGAAATCTCTATTGTATTACAGAGCATCTAGGGTTACTTCCTAAGAGAAGTCTTAAGGAAAAGAAATGGTTTGATAAGAACAAGGTAGTCATTATCAGTCAGTCTTATGAAGAGTCCTGCACAAAAGGTGATAAAGCAGGGCTATCAGAACTTTAGCAGTAAATCCGGCAATATTTACCCTTTATCACAGCACTTTGGTGGGTTTTAACATTCTTACCATCTGTCCTACCCATTGTGAATAATTTTTTTAAGCCGTATGATCAGACGTGACAATTACACTTAAGCATTTGGTCGACTGTTTTATCCAAAGCAATTTAAAGAGCGTTCAAGGTATAAACCTTTGTTTTGTGGAAATCGGAAAAAAAAAATACTTTTTAGTCCTTTTTTTTACTTGTTTTCTCATTAAAATATATTTTTTTAAACTTGGTAAATTTACTTGAAACTGCATTTGATAGTAAATTTACCTTGTTTAAAGTATTTTTTAGATACTTTAACTGGAAAACAAGACAAAAACAATCATTAAGAATGAGATTCTAATTCAGTATAGCACCATGCTCTACCAGTTATACTACAGAAACTATATATAACAATTATTGTCCACATCACCCAAAATGGCTCTCCAATAACCCAGTGTTTGATGCATGAAGAGAAATGAAGGGTTTTCATATTTAATTATGGGGGATCTAGCAAATAACCATGTCCTCATTATTTTGGCCAGGAATTACTTATTAGCATTCTTGGTTGAACATCATTCCATCAGCAGTCAGCAGTATAAAGTCAGATTACTCTGTGGAACCCTTTCTCTTAAATTACAGTGCGGACAGCTTTTTTTCAAAGGTGAAACTATTCCCCTGCTAGGTGTGGCTTCTGTTTATGAGGAGACTGAGTTCTCTTTTTTTGTGGCTTTCATGTGGCAATTAAATCTGTCTCCTAACACTGGGTGGCGGGAGGTGCTAAGACAAGCAAACGTCTGAAAAAAAAAAAAGCTGAAGGCTTTAACAAACGTAAATAATTACTCCAGACAGGTATGTATTGAAAACATTCTGATCCAAGCCTGTGAGCCATTTAGATCAGTGGATATATGCAAATAAGCTACAGCAAAGACAGGAAATTAAGCCAAATATTTCTTGAAGTTTCTGAGTGTAGGAGGAAAGAAAACTGTTAAACCACATTTATATGACTGATGGATACGGGTTTAGGTGTCATTAAAGAAATATCCCAGGTTCCGTAGGTTGATTACCACAGAAAATTATTTTGATTTGTCTCTCCGTATTTTATTTTTTTGTTTAAAAGGCAAAACTGTGGTTACAGTAATACATTTACAAATAAAGTAAATGTTCCAGAGGTTTAAAACCATGGAAGTGAATTAAAACAGTTAATTATTTGAGCTGTAAAGCTGTCTCAACTGTCTCTTTGGGTAAATAAACTACAAGTCATGCGTTACCGATATGATTCCTGCGAGTTTTCTCGATTAAAAATGTTTACAGATTATTATGTCAAATTCCTTGTGTATTTATTACAAAATTGTACGTGGTCACATTGAAGTTGAAAGGTTTTGTCAGCATTTTTTTCTTTGGTAATAGCTACCACAAAAGCTGCTGATAGAGCTCAACCTGTATTAAATTAAAATTACATATTTGAACAGATATTTGTGTGTGTATATTAGGGGTGTGCATTATTAAAATTAAACCGTCTCCATTACACTCCGTTTCCACATAACTCACTTTTGAAGAAATATCGTAGTATCGCGCACATTCTTTCTGCTGCAGTTCTGGCACCTCCATCTTAATATACTGTACAACGGGACATACATTCACATCAAATGTTAACTCAGTGGTAGAGTTACACTCACGGAACACTGCACGTCGCAATCACAAAAGTACATAATTTGCATGTGCTTTAAAGCATTGCTGGTTAAACATTTCTTTTGTGTGCTGTTCTGACATGCGCTTTTTCGGAGCACGAAGCACACACTAAAAAGTCTTAAAGTGACAGCAGTCTATTAGTACTAAACATGCTGCCGCTTGTCAAAAAAGGGATAGTTCACCCAAAAATTGTAATTTTATCGTTATTTACTCACTCTCATGTTGTCCCAAAACTGTATTAATTTCTTTCTTGCTGACACAAAATATTTGAAGAATGTGGGTAACTAAACAGTTGCTGGTCCCCATTGATTTTAAAAAAAATACTATGGAAGTCACTGGGGACTAGCAACTGGTTACCAACATTCTTCAAAATAATGTTTATGTTCAACAGAAGACAGAAACTCATTCCGGTTTAAAACAACTTGAGAGTGAGTAAATTATGGATTTTCATATTTAGGTGAACTATCCCTTTAATTTTAATAAAACAACAAAACACAAAAACAAAAATCACTCACTGCTCTCAAATGAAGAACTTTAATAAAGTTACATTAATAAGAATCAATGTATAATTTATACAGTGAAGTGTAAATAGTGTTTTATATTATGGGTATTTGTAATGTGTATATTTGTTCTCATTTTTTAATAACAAAGATAAAATAATGACAAAGATATTTATCTTTGCCCACTTTGGCATAAATATTTCACCTTTCATTATTTTGGCATAAACCTTGTAAGGTTTTGTTTTAAAAATTGGGAAATTAGTCTGGTTGTACTGCTTTTTCAACTTGCAAAGTAGTAAAACCAACATGACAAAGAATCATGATAAAATTGTGATTTTCCGGAAAAAAATAGTGATATGATATTGTCACGCATGCCTACTGTGCTGGAGCGAGGAGACATAGGATATTCCAATAAACAGAACATTAATGAACAGAACACCAAGGAAGCACACGTAGCACTGGGGTAAGACCAACAATTCCGGACAAGGGAGAACAGAACGGGCTAGAACTCAAATAGGGCAGATAACGAGGGGGCAGACAGGTGAGGAGGATAACTAATAACAAGGAACACCTGGAACTAATAGAACTAAATGGGGACAGGAACAGGAAGGACCAAATAAGGGCAAGGAAGGCACATGGGGAGCAAAACACACACAGACACGGAACAGAGTCTGACAGATATAAACACCCCGATATACAGTATATTTGAACACCTAAGTTTCTTACTCAGATTACCCACACACAGAGATTTCACTCCTCTAGCACATAAGCAATTAATTTGTTCTTCTCGTAGGGCAGGGGCGGGGGAATCCCAGTCTTCTGACACTTCCCAAATCAATCACGTTGTTTTTACCCTCTCGACAGAGATAAGGTGCAAAGAGAGCAAAAATTCCACACCATTAGGTCACTGTAAGAGAAAGTGTCTAGACGTTTATTTGTGTCTCATGTCTCTCAGTCTCTCTTTGAAGGCGCGGGGTGGCCCCTCTGTCAGGTGTGTCCTGACGGGAGGAGGCTTGGGCGTGGGGTGGGGGGTCTGGATCAAGGTGTGGTACTTGCGCTTTGATGTGGGGCCTGTCATGCTCCGTTGCCTCCTGATGCTTCTTGGCTGCCATGGTGTCTACAGCCGCAGACCAGGTAAACCTTGGGCCTCTTTCCACACACACACACGCACTCATACTGCTGTCTTTTTTCGTACGCTGTGATACAGGAGGAGTTGAGCTATTGAAGGGGTTACAATGCACATCTTGTTGCCCAGCCTCCCACATTTCTCCATTCTGTGGTTACTGAGAAGAAAGCTATGCAGTAATTTCAGAAGTATTATGCCCCAGGCAACAGGCCCCTGTAAACTTAAAGGGAAAAAGGTGTCTCAGGTAAGAATCAGGTTGAAGGCTGCATGATTTCCATTATGACATATTATTCTTCGCGTCTCCCTCAAATCAGAGCACAGCTACTCCACTTGAGGCACGTCAACATGTCCACTTTTCAGACACAGGTTAATTTCTTGCCGGTCTTTATTCTATTATGATAACCCAGATGGCAGCTGGAGAACTTAATTCCTCTTATATTTACAGAGTATGAACAGAGCTGTTATGAAAACTAACACATTCTGTAGTTGAGGTGTCCGTTTGCACCACATTGCTCAGAAACATCATGCCTCAGAGACTGAGATTGCGGTGTGCATGTGCAGCATATGCTGTGGGCGGCCTGGAATGTGCATGACTAGAGAACACACAGACACACACACACACACACACACTCATTCTTGTAGTAACTTCAAATACTGAACATAAGAATATGACAGAACTGTGCTAAAATAATCAAAAACACATGTCGTAGTAGTGTCAGTCATTCATTTAGCTTTGCTGACTCTCTATACTACAAAAAATGGCCTTTAGAAAATTAGAAATTAAATTATTTATTTATTTTGCCTAAAACAAAAAAAAGAATCTGCCAATGAGGGAAGACAATGTCTCCTTCTGGAACAACATGAGGGTGAGTAAATGATGACAATTTTCAAATAAGAAAATGTTGTTTTATTATAAAATAAGGCAAAGACATGGATGATTTTTTTTGTAGTAGAGACAAACAACATACCAATACTTGTAACTACAGTACTTCACTGTTTACATTGTTATCCTATTTCCAGGGATTGAACCTGTGCCATTTGCCATTCTCATTGTAATGGTGATCATTTCCCTTCACGTAATTAACTTCAGGTTTTTAACCTGTAACCTTTATGTCTGAAACATAAAGAATGACCTGAAACTTCAGAATGACACTACCTCTACATAAACCTGCCTTCAGCGCTACATGCACAGTCATTTCAAGTTTTGAGTCTCATTTGCATGGGACTGAACTCACAGCTTTTCAAAATTCACACACACTCCCATGCACAGTTTAACTGCTGGTAACATCACATTTTTTGGTTAAAAATACTGAAACATTTCTAGAAAGCCTTCACCTGGAATCTGGACCTGCATTAGCTAATAACATTCTTTGCTGTTTGATTTCTAGAGCTCCCTAATTCAAAGTCAAGTGTATTTTAACTACAATGCCTGAGCCCTGGTGAGTTAATGCTTCTACTAAAAGTGATTCACCTAGTGCCAGATTTCCAATTAAACGTTATCCTTTCCCCAGGTTCTACACATTTGGCTCAACACAACTCTCTCATTGACTCATACTTGTATGTTTATTGCAAATACAGCACATCAAATCAACCTGTGATTAAAGGTTTGTGTTTTAACCTGTGATTAAAATGATTGTGAAAGCACATACTTACTGGGGCACATATGCAATTGAGAGTGTGACCTCTGGATTTGCAAACCAGGTCTTTATGCATTACATAAGTGCATAATTAATGCACACATCTGCATTTACTACAAACACAGTGCCAAATGAAATGACTTTCTCAGACTGTAGTAACAGGACAGAAACTACAACCTTTGTGTAACTGAACAATAAGGTGTGAACGTGAAGCCCACACAGTAAAGATGTTGTTTTTAGAAGAGACAAGGTCTAGCTGTCACGCTTTTTACTCTGGTGAATATAAGCTTCATTTTTAAAAATCAATTTCTGTTTGAGCACATAACCTAAAGTCTTGTCAATAAAAAATAAATAAAAAGCATTTCACCCTTATTGACTTGAAAAAGCTCAGTGAACGTTGACCTTTGATAGCAAGGCATGTTATGACACTATAAGAGGGTAAGTTGTCACAATTAATTAATTTAAATATATAAATAAATAATTATATTAAAATAAATTACAATAATAAAATGCATGTAAACTTATCATAAAATATAACATTATTATAATATCAAAATAATAATAAAATATAATAAAATGTGACAACTTGCTCCAACCTATTATTAATGAAAAATCCTGACATTTTTTTCATCTAGATTTGAAACCACAAGATATACAGTAGTCGAATGACTAGTCCTGGTCTGCTGTTTAAATAAGTAAGGTGTGTGTTAAAGTATTCCCGGCGTGCTGTGAGCATTACAGGTTTTTAGGCTATGTTATTCAAATATCCCCAGAATGTGATATATGAGTGTGTGTATTTTTTTTCATAAGCATGTTACAGTATTTTATGTGTGCGAGAAACATGTTTTATAGTATTTTTACAGTGCATTTGAGGCAAATGGTTAAAGCATTCTCGGTATATGATATGTGTGTAAAAGCGTTCAGAGAGAGTGCGGAGCATTCATTAAAATTTTGTGTGTGATGTGGGTGTGTTGAAGTACTCTCTCTCTTGCCTTTGAATGGTTCTGCACTTCCTGTCTCACAGGCCCTGCCTCCACACATTGTGTAAATATTATTTTAGCAAAATAATATGCAGTTAATAAAGTTTAATTGATCTGTGCAGCTTTGCATGAAATCTGCATCACTCAAACGGAGCCTAAAATCCAGACGTCATCTGCTAATGTTGATTTTCTATCCAGCGTTGGTTTAGAATTAATTTATTATTAAGAAAGTGAGCCTCATTCATTTAAAACTGAAATTTCTGCTGTAAAACAACTGTTGAATTACTCAGCTGATATATATCAGTCAGATATAAATGATACATTAAAAGCACCCAAGTAACTAGAACTAAAAAGGTCTACAAGCATCTATAAATCCAAGAAAACATTAAAGTTTCATCACTAGAGTTGTCTTTGGGTTAAGGTGTAATAATTTCTACACAATCCCACCAGGTATGAGCAATATTTCATGACCACTAACATTTTTAACTTTCATTTTTCTTACTGCTTTCCCACCACTCCAAAAGATGCCTGTAAGATGAAAGTACTGCGGACGTCCCTTATCGCTGCCTTTTGGAGCTCACAAAAAAATATATAAAATATGGCAGTTCCACGTTACAGGAGAAATAGCATTTGGGATTATAGTTCTAAGGACAACCCTGACTATTCACACTTGGCATTAGCAAGACAGCCTCAGTACAAGAAGGATATTTTTTATTCCTTCAATTTAAGTTTAATTACTCAAATCTCTGTGAGGGCACACAAGAAAAGCCCAGGCATTTGTGTCAAGAAGATTACCAGACTGCCCTGCCAAGTCCGTGCGTCGCTGCATCGTTAGATAGAATTCAAATTCAAATCCGGGCTAAAGACAGTGCAGCTGTCACCCCCCTGGCCTGCAAAGCACCCCTTGGATCAAAAATTAGCTGTCCTCCTCTGCTTGCTTCTCATCTCCTTCCTCTTTCCCCCTAAGGACCCTAATCCCTCTCTCCCTACTGACTGTGACAGCCGAAATAAAGCCATAAAACCCTCAAAATAATTAGTAATTAAAAATAAAAAAAATGTTTTCCCTTTCATTTTCAAGTCAGGTGAAAGCTGCATTGGTGTCAAGGGTGCTGATTCTTGAGCCAAAAAGAAACCATATTTTCTATTCGATTCACGTCTTCATTCACATGGAGATACGGTGGAGACATACCAATCATGAACCATGCATGCAGTTTTGAGAAGTCTTGCACTAGGTGTTTAGCATGATTTCTTTTTATCGCAGTGGTGGAATGCGCAGATGTGTCAAAGTGACACAGTCAGGAAGTACTTTGGTCTCATCAGGTTAGTGTGTAATCTTTCTATAGTAGTGCTCTCTTACAGTATATCTAAAGCACACTTACTGTTGTGTGAATAAGTGCTCAGTTCATTTTTAAACATTGGTGCACCCACATTTTTTAAATAGAAATACCTACAGAAAGCTTTCCCAATCATTTCATTCATAGTTGTTTGGCTGGTGCAGGACTCCCGTGGAAGTATGGCTAGGTTGTACATTGTATAATTTCGAAATTTTTGAAGCAAAAACAGAATGGTTTGACTTCAGTTTTGTGAAACTATGTATAAAAAATATCTGCATGAAACAGAAACAGCAGACGAGCTGAATGAGACGCAGATTCACTCTCTGCCAGCAGGTGGCGCTTAAAGCATTTCCTTGGTTTCCACTGTAAACAAAGCAGCACTGCACTTATGAACTTTAATATGCATTATACAGAGGCAAGAGGAAAATAAAAAAAATACCATCGAAAGACAATAAGTTCCCCTCAGACATACATTCATATAAACTCCTCTACCCCTAATTGAATCATGAATTGTTTAGCATCTCAACCGATTTGAATCGTCACATATTTAAATCGATTTTCAACCGGCTTGTGGTTAATCGTTACATCCCTAGCAGCAATGCATTATGGGATTTCCTTCAATGAAAAGGATACATGCAATGCCTTAGAATTAAAGCAAAATGAGTATCTCAGCAGGTAGCATGATTTTGGAACAGCCTTCGAGTCAGGATACTTTAAAATGCTGCATCTGAAGGCGGCTCGCTAGGTTTTGGAACAGAGCATGTGCCTACTCATGACTGCTGAGTATGAGGGATTACAAGCAAATGGCACTTATTGGCTCTGCTGTCTTATTCACTTCCATTAAAATAGCTTGACACCATGGCCGTGGTTCCTCGCTGCCTTCTAACGCAGGGGCTGTGGAGTCCCCCACCCCAATCAATCAGGTCTGTTAAACCCCATAAGAGGTTCTGCAAAACCAGATTATGGTGCCATGGTTTGGAATGTTATGTGCAGAAGCTTGTTTTTCTATTGGAAGAGCACCGTGCTATAACTGATTGGCATGCTGAAATTACAGGAGCCTTGCAAGGTTACGAACGGACCTGGCATGGGGCTGATACATTAAATGTGTCTGGCATAGCCAAGTAAAGCATCTGATTACAGTTTCAAAGCAGAGACCTGGCGCTGATTAAAATCAAGAGTCCAGGTGTTTAGTCTGAAGCCCCCTGTGTGGCAACGCTAAACAGGCTAAAGCAGCACCACAGGATGAAGCAAAGTTTATTACAGAGTTTAGCCCTATGAATGGGCCTTACTACATCAGCCAATCATTTTTGAGATTGAGTGAATGTGGGAGGAGCTACAGTCAGCCATTGATGCTCTGAGCTTCACAACAGACTCTCCAGAAAAACCAAGTTCTTGCTAACTGATGAAGAAAGCGTGTATTTCAAACATGTATCTCCTGAAGGAGTTTCCCCAACTGCTTTCTGCCGACTTCTAACAAGCCGCAAAAGTCGGCTCGGTAACCCCACCCCCTCTTCCTCGTTCCTCTCTTAGCCCCGGGGAGGAAAGGACGATTAATATCTGCCTACCTTGTTACCTAATTCATTATGGAATAGCAGTTAATTTGATTTGATATTATTTTAATAAAATTCAGTAATATATTAGATTGTTTCAGGCTATCAAAATAATTTTCCAATTATTACGGTTACTCAACCAAGTCTCTTTTTTTCCCTTTGCGAACGGCAGTTGGTCTGACTCTGAATATATTAGCTCCAACAACTCCATCCCGTCTCAGGGAAGAAAAACTATATATGCATGATTACACCAGAAATGTTATTACTGGTAATGTGATGCCCGCAGAACTAAGAAAATGGCCTACAGTTGGATGTGTGATTCGTGCAACGTGGAGCCTTAAATGCTTTTGATTTCCGTCCTGTAGGGAGAAGTAAAATATATGTACACTATTTATTATTTATGCACAAAATAAAAAATGTGTACACACAAACAGAATTTCTTTTATATAGAACACATACATCAGTAGAAAAAAAACTAGAAGTACACTACCAACTTAAATACACTTTTCAGTAGTAAAAGCTCTGTCTTGTCTTATGTGAACTTTCATATGAATCAAGGATTCAAATGACCTGCTATAAAGTCTGATTATTTTTATTTTGGTGAATCTCTTCTCCAGACAGTTTAAAATGATTCAGTCCTTTGCAAAGTACGTGGGAACTAGTGTTGTTATTGTTAACTAAAACTATTAAAAAAAATGATTTTCATTCATTAAAATAAAGCTTAAATAAAATATAAATATTGGATGGAAATTATGGAAAAAATGTCTTAATTGAAATTAAATAAGTTTAAGGTTTACTAAAATTACTACTTATTACGTATGTAAATACTTCGTATTTATAAAAATTCAAAATATTAATAAATGCAATAATAGTATATAAACAAGACTAAACTAATACTGCTGGGAACAAGAAATCCACTGTTCAGTTTTATATAATGCAACACCAAATATTCAAAATTATTCAGATTATATATATTTTTTCCATTTCTCAAATGTAAGTGGATTTAATGTAATGAAATAAAGTTGTGAAAAAAACAAACAATTGTTTTGCACTAGTTGATTTTAATTGGGTAACTTGAACTAGCAGCAAAAATCACTTTTTAAATGATTTAAGTGATGAGTTAAATGACAACTTATGTCTTAGAAAAGTACAATTTTAAAGTAGCTTCCACAACAATATTTTGAAAAAGAAACTAATATTTTGATCATTTGAATAAAGTAGAGAGAATTTAGATGCTTAGGTAAATGAACTTGGCATGAACTTTTATCTTCTCATGCCACATGAAAATCCATGAAAAAGAGAGTTTTTGACCTCACCCAGACCACACTCATGCCAAGATTTTGTCTTGGATCAGAAACACAGAACAATGCACAATAAAGTGACTTCTAATTAACACTCTCTCTTCGGTGAAGGATTGCTGGACTGCATTTATATAGAAATCATTCGCCAGACTGGGGACCAACATTCCCACAGTCCTCTGAGATCTGAGTACTAATCATCTAGGGAGGGTCACGATCTGCCTATCGGTTGCTCTCGCCTCAAATTCTGACCGAAGGGCTCCCACAAAGCGATGCTCCCCTCTTCCCTAACATTCACACTGCCAATTCGGGAAAACTCCTGCTGAAGTGAGGGACGCTTGGCAATGAAGTAACGCTTTTTTGATGTTTTTGATCATTCTGCTTGGTGCAAAGTTAGTGCATGTGTGCACAGTTCGACTTTTCCACCAAAACTTCACAGATTATTCTTTCGCAAAAGAAGGTCACTAGGCAACTTTCTTTGTTATTAAATAAATATGACAGCATTTAATGACTTAATGTCTTGTGACTTAAATTAAAAATTTACCAAAGTAATTTTGAGCATGTTTTTACTTTTTCACTTGGAAGTATCTTGTTAACTTACATTTGAATACACCAAACAAAGTGATGGACCCATGGAAAATGAGTTTATGATAAAAACCGTTACTTCATCTTCTGGAAAGAGCACGAGGCCTAGTTTACATTTGACGTCTAAGTCGAAATTCTGCTATGATAAATGGTGGAAACCAGTTTGCTTTCACAAAGACATGTTCAAATCAGGCCACAAATGCCTCATTGTTGTCACTGGCCATGTTTTTTGTGAAACTGCCTGGGTCAGTTATACATTTAAGTATGTGCTACATAAAAGTAGCTTCAATACAGGCAAAGACTTATTGTGTTATATGTCAGTGATTAATCACTTTTGAAGTATTAAAAAAAAGATTATTTCTTACTTGTTTATTTTGAAATTAAAGGGATAGTTCACCCAAAAATGAAATTGTGTTTATCCTGTTAACCCAGGGCATCAAGATTGTAGGTGGAATTTGTTTCTCAGTTAGAAACACATGTGATGATTTTAACTTAAAGTCGCAGTCTATCAGTCGTCTAATGATGGGCAATGGTAACAAAATCTGATGAGAGTAATAAAACAGGCAAAGGACAAATACCAATCAAACCCTGCGGGCTCGTGACGGACACATTGATGTCCTAAGACACGAAAACGATCGGTTTGTGCAAGACACCGAACAGTATTTATATAATTTTTTACCTCTAATACACCACTATGTCCAACTGTATTTGGGCGCACGCACGGCATCCGGTGCGTGAGGTGTGTACGCGCTCTGGCGTAGTTTACGCAAGCGCCGGAAGTGATCTTTCGCGCGTATACGTCACTCATTGTTTGGGGGGGGGGGGTTAATAAAGGCCTTCTGAAGCAAAGTGATGCGTTTGTGTAAGAAAAATATCCATATTTAAAACTTGTTGCCTAACTGTCTTTCGCGCATTGTTATATAGAGAGTGGCGTTCCAGCATAGAAGTAGGACATAGGTGTAGCACAGGGGTGTCCGTTGTCTGCAGCGTTTAGCTCCACTTGCCTAACAACACATCGCCTGGAAGTTTTTAGCATGCCAAGTAGAACTTGATTAGGTGGTTCGGGTGTGTTTAATTAGGGTGGAGGTCTCTTGCAGGACGGTGGCCATACAGGAACAGCTTTGGACACCCTGGCATAGGCGTAGCTCTGGTGCGAAGTAGGGCTGGGCGATATGGCCCAAACGTCTTATCATGATATTTTTTTTTATATCAGTCGATATCGATAATTATCAAGATAAATGACAAATCTTTATTTCTTTCAAGTTTAAAGCCAGATTTTTGCTCCAAGTTGTAGAAACCAGACCATTAATTTTCCTTAAAATAAATATCTAAATAGAAAAATTAATTTCTTAGTTTCTGCGTGTTCTAATGAGTAATATTGTTTCAAATTAAGAAACAGGTTTGGGTTGCCTGATAATGTTAATAATAATAATATCACTTTTTTTTGTCTCAATGCACATTTGATAGTAGCTTGAGTTAGGATGCAGAGATAAATTTTAGTTCATTATCAAAACCAGTAACATCTGTAAAAATTGTAGCAACCTCAGTTTGCTATGGTTACATTTATTCTGACCAAGTTTTTTTTTTTTTTTTTTAAATAAGCATGGTACTCGATCGCATAGCAGCAACATTTTAATCATGATAAACACTGTTAAACCACCATATAGAACATCATACCATGGTAAAAATACCTATGTTTTAGGTAGCCTATTTGTATGAAAAACAATAGTCTAAAAACATCAGTAATAAATGCAAAACATGTATAGTTAATCACAAATGCCGTATATAATTCAATTACTCCTGTATTAAAGTCAGTGTGAATATCCCAAGTTTCTGCCACAATACCTTGGTGCAGTGAGTGTTACTACAGTAAATTCATGGTAAATGATGGCGATGTGGTGTAGATTAAAAGCCTTCTGACTGTCTAGTGGCACACAGTGTTTCTCCTGTTTGGCTTTAAACTAGTTTAAATCACTGAGTCATTTGTGTTCATTCCTGAATTCAAGCAGTGGATCTCACAGCGCTGTTTAGTGCTCGCGTGACCGAGTAAACTCATCTGCTCTAGTGAGCTCGCGCCACGCGGCAGTTTGAACTATGATCCGAATGGATAAACGGTCCGAGTGGCACGCTTAAAATGAGTCGTGCTGTTTCGTTCCACTTTTGGCGCATAAACATATCATCAAACATTTATCGAACTCTTCATACCGTTTTATCAAGGAAAAATATATCGCGATAATTATCGTTATCAAATTATCGCCCAGCCCTAGTGAGAAGTGATGAACACGAAAGTATAGAGAAGAGAGCAAAACAAAACGTTGGACACAAATTAAAAGTACAAAATGAGGATATGTGGAAAAATATCTAGTGCATGCGCGTATGACAGTTCCCGACCCACATTCACTGCCATTATAAAGCTTTGAAGAGCCAGGACATTTTTTAAATTGCATTCATCTGAAAGAAGAAAGTCATTTAGATCTAGGATGGCTTGAGGGTGAGTAAATGATGGGGTAATTTACATTTTTGGGTGAACTATACTGCACTGTATGTGCTTTATTCTTAAATTGTGGTCAAAACAAATATTGAGGGGAAAGAAAATTAAAAATGAAATTCCAGTATTCTTGTATTTGGGGGTTTCATCCATCTTTGCAAATTGTTATACCATTTTCAACAAAAGCAAATTCACAAGTTACAATAAAGAGTAACAAAACATGATATTTCTAAAATATTATTCATGTATTAATCATTAATAAAATACATTAGATAGATAGATAGATAGATAGATAGATAGATAGATAGATAGATAGATAGATAGCCAAATTATCTTATTTTAAGGATGAAGCTATTTTTTCGTGGAAAACAAGAAACTAAATAATTCTAAAACACACACATCCTCACACATTTTTCACTTCACACTCATACATTCACATGTGCACAACACACTATCACTCAAACACACTTGCACAGTCAAGTGCGCGGACACTTTTAATGGTACCAGTACACAAAGAAAAAAAAATGTAACTGAAAACATGACAAACCACCTTTGTCTTCATCAGGTAACAATGCAGAGCCTTCCAAAACACAAAGCATTAGGAAAACCGTGTTCTCGTTCCTAAGATTCAGCTGAAGTAGAAAATGAAAACCGGAGAATGACAAGCCATGATTTATACCTCCAGAAGCAAAGATAACAGAACAACAGCGGTGGCCCTCCAGTAAGTACACAAAGGGGATTGTTGAGGTTTTTTAAGCTTTAAGGCAGGTTGTCACGCTGAATTTTTCTGCTTAATATTGCACTTTCCTTTCCGATGGTCACCATGGCTCGTTAAAAGAAAAAAGGATATTTTATATCACTGATCTGTCATTCATTCATTCATGTATTCAATCTGTCATTAATGTTGCCTTTTTAAGACGCAGGTATCTCATTAGTTGTGTGTGCAGAAAGTCTTTTTGATGCAACCACTCAACACTCCTGGTATATATATATCCAAGCTTCAACCATCTTATTAAGTGGCGTTCCAAGAACCAAACAGGCCGCCAAGGGCAGTGAGTTGTCTTTCCTGGTATTAAACCACAATCCTCTAATGTTTTGCGGACTAGAATATGTCCAGCATATTATTTAAATAGTCCCTCTCTTGATGCTTTTTTGTTTTTTATTCCGAGCCACATTATTTTTGGAGACAACTGCATGCTGAAGGATACGACCCTCTTTGCCAACTCTTCCTCTTTAGCCTGATTCGAATAAAGAGCTTTGAATTAAGTGGACAGCCCCCCTTAGACTAACAGCAGTGTGCCTTTAAGAAAGCGACCATGCCAGAGAAAATAATTTTGATTGACGTTACAAGGAAATTTCCAGCCCGACTGGTTTAATTGTGAATGCCAGGGGGCATCATTGGGGGCCAGGTAATAGCTCTTTTGCAGGGTGATTTTTTGATCTGGGCTTCTCCCAGTGGTAGCGTCCGCACGGGCTCGGAGGGCTAGAGGGCAGAAGAACAAAGAGAACTTTTTGCCTGTGAATTCCACTTCCTTGACTTTAAAAAGAAAGCTTCTGGAATGGGCAGTTAAACTGTGGAAGTAGATTCCCAAGCTCATTTGATGTTAAGTCTTTAGTGTCAAGAGTGGCATATTCATTTATGAAAAGCGAGAGAAAAAGAGCGGCGAGTGAAGGAGAAAGAGAGGCAGCTGCATCTTCTAACAAACAGGCTTGCTGTGTCTTGGACGGAAGAGTTGTGGATGGCTTTTCAAATGGTCCTGGAGGATTAGGGGATGAGAGCTTAATGAGAAACACATCGGGCGTCAGCTGACTGAGCTGTCAGACGGCGTACTGAGGTGGCCTGGGGAATGGGGCGAGGGCGAAGTACCCCAAACCTGCTCCTAGAGCTGACGCCGACTGGCTGCCACATGACCTGTCGTGTGTTTGCGGGTTGTGAACTCAAATCTCAACACCAATCAAAGCGGACTCTCAAATCCAACAACTAGTCAGTTAAATCCACTGAATGGCTGTAATGCATTAAGCACTGATTCACATAAACAAATGTAGAGAAGAAAAACCAAATATAGTTAAGTTAGTGATGATCCACAATTCTGCAGTGTTTCTGTGTGTTTGCTAAAGTGATTTGAGTCTCATTAGAGTCCATCCTGAAGTCTATGTGATATTTTGGTCCATTGATATGGTTTGGGTTCCTCCTTCAATGGAAGCCTATGGGATTTTTTCACCCATTTAATGGTCTACAAAGTAAAAATCACAATTACAGTCACTTAGAAAACTACTAGTCACACAATTTGAGATATTGTCCATGTCCGTAGTGTTGTCTTAAGCAGCATTAATTAATTTGTCAATAACCTGAGCATGTATGTGGCTAACATAGACATGTATACATAGACATATATGTCCTCCTTTATCAAACACGTTCAAATGTACAGTATAAACATAAATTCCTGCTAATTAATTTGTCACACAAAACCTTGCTTGTCTGGAATATTGCTTGTTATCATGTTCTTCCCAAGCCTGTTTTCCATATAATATTACACTAAAGTTTTGTGAAACAGGTAAAAAAAAAACTTCCTCTGATTAAAAATAAATGAAAACAGAAGCTTTTAATAACATGCTAAACAGACACAGCAGAGACTGTAATTTAACTGGCTTTCATTTCATGACAAGTTGCAAGGCAATTCAAATGTATGCATATGGTTTTACATTGACAGTTTGTTGTGAAGTTTCATTATGAATAAATCACAGATTAATAACGGGCAGAAGTGTGGCATTGTGTGTGACATCACTTTCTAAATGTAAAGTTTAACACTATGACATACATCTTAAACGCATATAATGGAATGTATTTTCTACTGTGCACGTTGACACATCTCATATTAAGACTTAAGAGATCATCTTCCCACTTGCCAAGTGTTTGTTTTGAAAGAAAGGTTATTTTTTTCTTCTTCATTTCATGTAAAATACTCAATTTCTCGCTTCTAATGTCACCAATACCTGTGTGTCCAATAATTTGAGGAGGAATTTGAGATTTGAATGCAGATTTATGCATTGACTTAAAAATGAGCTGCCAGATGCAGCACAGTTGTTTGCGCTGATCGTGATCTCACTGTATGTATCATGTTGTCCTACGGCAGTATTTGCCAGACGCCTTTGCATAAAGGTTATTTGAGGAGGAATTTTGATTTTAAACAGTGTCTAACATTTTTAACTACAAAATGATGAAAACAGAACACTGGAGGGAAGCAACTGAGAAAGTGTAAACAAACTTTCAGCAAACAAACTTTCCCCTGTCAGAACTTAACTGAAGGATTTTTTTGTTAACTCTAAACTGTGAGTTTAATGTTTTGTTTGAATCTTAATGAAACAGAAAGCAGACAATATCCTTCAGTGAGTAAATCTCACCTATAAAATCATTTTTACTCTCCTTTTTTGTTAACACAATTTACGATATTTTCATGCATGCAATTTACAATAATTTTCAATTAGGGATGTTCATTTCAGTTGTTTTTCCTAACCAACAATCGACGCTCATTAACCAATTGTTAACCGTTAACCGACAAGATTATTTTAAATTAGAATTTAAATAAATGAGAAAGGACAAGTGTCTGTGACCCGTTAAAAATACTAACATTTGTTTATTTTATGTTCATTCATTTTACATGCTCAAAAAGCAGCAAACAACAGAACATGAGGATTAACGTGGTCATCATATCACATCACGCACCTGCAGCGCTTCTGCAAGCAGAGAAAAACATAATAAAGCTAGGCTATATATAATGAATAAATAGGCCTATATGAGAAAAATATTTTTACTTCAATAATAAATTAAGAAAATGAAAGAAAAACGGTGCAACAAGTAGCCTAGTATGCAGAGTTCCACTAGAAGAAACGTGCCAAAAAAAAGTTTTTTTTTTACGAAACATGATACCTGTTTTGATGCAGAAAAGCTAGTAGTTCATGCATTCATGACCTCTAGACGGGACTATTGTAATGCACTGCTAGCTGGTTGTCCTGCATCTTCAGTAAACAAGCTACAGTTAGTACAAAATACAGCTTATAGAGTTCTTACCAGGTCAAAAAAATATTATCATATTACCCCAATTTTAAAGTCTCTGAACTGGCTACCTATTAAGTTCCATATCAGCTACAAAATATTATTACTTGCCTATAAGGCCATTAATGGGTTAGCTCCTGCGTACCTAATTAGTCTTCTACCACGCTAAAATCCATCATGCTCCCTAAGGTCACAAAACTCTGGATTTTTGGTAGTATCTAGGATAGCAAAGTTCACTAAAGGAGGTAGAGCTTTTTGCATTTGGCTCCCAAACTCTGCAATAGCCTTCCTGATAACGTTCAGGGTTTCAGACACACTCTCTATGTTTAAATCTAGATTAAAGACACATCTCTTGGCCAAGCATTCAAATAATGCATCTCATAATCGTTTACTGCAGTTATATCTAATCAAATGCACATTATTATTCTTTAGTTTGGGTTAAAAAAAATCAATTTTGCTTGGTTGGAACAGCAGCTACGCTAATATGGTCTCTATTTGTTTCTCTGTTTCTGCAACGGGATGGGAATTGCACAAGCTTCACTCTGGATCCAGAAAACTGAGAAGAGATGAGGCAACCATCAGAGAACCTCAGAGGGATTGCCAACCTGTGAAACAACATACTGAATCTCCACATTTAGCTATAAGTTTGATGCATCTATAATAATTGCTTTAATATTGTTAATAGTCTGTTTATTACGTCTTAAATGATTTGTTCAATTGATTGGTTTCTCCCAAGGTTTTTTCCCATTCTGTCACCGATGGAGTTTTGGTTCCTTGCCGCCTGTCGCTATGGATTGCTTAAGGGGGGGACACTTCATTTCCAGCGAGATCGTTGACTTGATTGCAAATGATTGCAAAAATACTATTTAAACTGAGCTGGATGTTGACATCATTGAATTCAATGATGAACTGTCTTTAAATGAAAACTGAGTGTTTACTATTGTCATTTTGCATTCTTGACACACTATTTTCCTAATTAATGATGTACAGTTGCTTTGACACAATCTGTATTGTTAAAAGCGCTATATAAATAAAGGTGACTTGACTATATGCAGAGTTTTGGTTCATTTTTGTGCTGCGCGAAAGGGAACAGACGGCAAAATTATCTTTATGACTAAAAAGAGTAGGTTGCTTCCACTGTTAGAAGGAAAAAAGTCAAGTGATTGCGCCGGCGCCGCATGACCGCACACAGTTGAGCATTGCTACCTTGACAATGCAGCCCGTTCATTATCATAATAAAATACAGTCAGTCAAACATGGAAAAAAAACACACTGCTCAGTTTAAATATGTAGTCAAATCTGTGCCATTAAGCGTTATCACCATACCACCGTGATGTTATGCAAAACATTTTGTTTAACATGGATATTGGAACGCGAGTAAAGTACATAATAAATAATACCATAAAAAATACAGAGGAATACGGAAACATTGGATTTTGTGTTCAATGGAGACCCAACATTGGTTTTCAGTTTCGTTAGCTTAAATAATTTCGTTTTGGCTTCTTGTCATTATATTGTAAGTTCTGGATTTTTAATTCTTTTCTATCTTTTCTACAATAATGTTAATTGAAAGGCTTGTTGTGGAGTGAGGGAACTAAACAGCCTAGCTGTTTACAGTATTTTTATAATGTTTGTAAACAGTTCACATAGCACATTAAGGCTGATTTATACTTCTGCGTAGGACCTACATCGTAGCTATGCGTCAGTGTTTCATTTATAACGTCTGCATCGTGTCCACGTCAACTGTGCAGATACACTGCAAAATCGCCTATCGGCAGTTCCACAGGATTGTGCTGGTGTAACCGCAGTACCCGGCAAAAGCCGAGAAGAAGCGACTCATCGGAGAAAGAATTATAGCCGGTGGCAAATAAATATCAAATCATTATATAATTAATTAAAACTACAAAAAGGAGACAACAATGGAACAGGAGAAGATGGTATTCTTTAAATCTCCACAAGGAATTGTAGAAGACTCAAATTGTTTGTCACAGACAACTACTGATGTACACTCTTAAAAATAAAGGTGCTTCAAAAGGTTCTTCAAGCGATGCCATAGAAGAACCATTTTTGGTTCCACAAAGAACCATTCAGTCAAAGGTTCTTTAAAGAACCATCTCTTTCTTACCTTTTTGTAATCTGAAGAACCTTCTTTCGCCACAAAGAACCTTTTGTGAAACAGAAAGGTTCTTCAGATGTTAAAGGTTCTTTATGGAACCATTTAGACAAAAAGGTTCTTCTATGGCATCGTGAAGCACCTTTATTTTTAAGAGTGTATGATGCTCTGTAGTATAATAAATGATGACACTTGTTCTTTGCTTTGTTTTATATAAGAAGGTGTAACATTAAAATATATTAAAGTGCACATAAAAACTCAAGTACATATGGAGGGAGGGGTTCTAGCAGACCAATCACAGCGCTTGCAGTCCGCGTAGAATTGACGCGCTGTTAGATTTTTGGAGAGGTGCACATCAGGCTACGGCGTAGGGTGTGTGTCCATGCGTAGGCTACGGCGTAGGTTCGACGCAGAAGTATAAATTGGGCTTTAGGCCTAGGCTATTTCTGAATGAAATAATAAAATGCGACTTGTACGCGACTTGTTTTTTTTTTCTCTAAAACACAAAACAAAATTAATACGCGTAGCGAATTTTAACTATGCAGAAAACCTTTTTTAATATTTTGATAAATTACTGAAAAAAAATTAATTACTTTTTTAAACTGTTTAACTGATTGTATTAATAGGTCAAAATTCTTACGGTCGGTTAATGGTTAAAATGAACATCCCTATTTTCAATATTCCTACTTTACACGCACAAGTGTGTTAATTTGCCTAAACAGTTGGACACCCATCATCTCAATGTAATGATCGAAATCTCAAGTCGTACACTAAGGAGTGGATTTTAACGCCCATAATGACAATAACATTCCAATCACAAGCTTTCTACTTAGCGATATTAGCAGGCCTGGTCTGATGGAGATATTATCCCCGGTTATCTCACGCTGTTATTTTTGGATAGTGCGGATCAAAGCTCCCATGCTGGCACACTGCGTAACCTGCCCAGCGCATTTAAAACGTATGATTTTAGGCGACGATTATTTAACCAGGGCAGCATTGTTGATTTTATTATATAAGTCAATAATCTTTTCTATTCCCCAGATTTAGTTAATCTTCCTAATTACAAATTAGCATTCTCCACATACCAGTCCTAGATTTCCAAATTAACACCCCCGCTTCTAGGGGACGGTGAATCAGCCATGCTCTCTAATTCCTCCATGGACTGTCTGACACACAGCAGATTTCTCTCTCCACCCTCCTTCTTCTTCTTCTTCTTCTTCTGTCATTTTCCCCTCAATTGTCTGCTTCAGAGAGGAGGGTGGAGGGGAAAAGAAAAAAACGAGACTGCAGCATTGGCATCCTTTTTTCCATCACACACATACACACTGCTGGATCAGTGTGTTTTGATCAGGAGCATTAATAACAATTAGGAATCTAAATGGTGAGGTGGGGCCTAAGCATTTCCCCCTGTCTCTCTTCATCAGGGAATATTGGCAGCGCTTGAGGATCGTTAGGTGGCGCTGCTTGGAATACGACAGAATATCTAGATGACAACTGTCAAAATGTTTTGGATGCAATGCGGTAAATGAATTCTGATAGCATGTTAATATGAAGCATTGTATCATTAGACTGCGGGATCATCAGATTTGCTGTGCGGCTTATAATGAAGACAGAATAAGACTATCTGGCAGTGTAAATTATATTTTAACAGAAAATCGGTTTTAGAGACTTAAAATGTTTTTAATTTATATAGTTTATGCATTATTTAAGAGTTTTCAGGGCCGTCGACTGCCATTGTGAGTAGACGAACAAACATAAATAAGTAACCAAATAATAATTAACGACATAAACATACAAAAAAAAACAACAAATCTTTTCATACCATTAATTATGTTACAACAGAAACGATCGGAAAACTCTTGCACATGTTGTTGCGCATTATCAAACATCAAGCATTAGCCGGCCGTGTTTACAATGTGGCAGACATTCCTCTAGTGGCCAAAATGTTTGATTTCCCCCAGAACCGATGGTCAAAACATTGAACTTTTCCGTTGCTATCCGCTCCGTCTTTGAGGTTTTAAATCCCCACTCTTCCAGCATGAAAGCGAGAGATGAAAACACTCTCAAAGTCCCACGTCAAATACAAAGTTAAGAGCAACAAGGGTGGAAATAAACAGATTTGAAAAAGCAATCAACATTTCCCTAAAGCTCAGGAGCTGATTTGCATCCGATTCTGAGATCATGTTTTATTTATCAGTAATCACAACCAATCAGGAGAGAAATTAATCAATGAAAGCATTAGCAGGAATGATATCCGGCCATCTGGGGGTCACACTTATCTCGCCTTCAGCCTGACATGCTGCCTCACTCCCGGGCACCCGCTCCTGCCCTGATCTGCCCCCACCCGCTTTCCACTGGGCTTGTCATGGGCTCATATTTAGGTGACTGATTTTTTTTTTTCTCCAATGAGCTCTAAGGAACTCCATATGGCCAGGATCAAAGGTGTTGCTGGGTGCATGGTTCTGCTTTATTGCCAGCCGCTGCTGTTAATTAGAAAACAAGATCAGAGGCAGTATTAAAATCCAATTAAATTGATATGAACAGATTGCCAAGTGATGTTCGCTAATGTATAATTGAGCACCATGCAAATTTCAGTGGCTGCCTTTTGTTTTCGCATGTCTCTTCGTCTATCTCTCTTGCACAGAATGAGCAATGGAGCTTGAAAGTTTTTTTTTTTTTGGCTTCTGCTAAAGATAAACAAATAAATGCTATGAGATGGGGCACTGCTTTCATCAGTTAAGCTAAAGCGATATTTTCACTGGTGCTAGGGGGCTGCTGGCTAAGGGGCAGAGGGGCAAGGAGAGAGAGAGCCGACCCCACAGGGATAGAAATTTGAGAACGCCTGTTTGAACATGCCCACAGGACAGGCTGGACTAGATCAGGGACTTAAAGTGAATCATAAAGAAAGCCAGCGGCATATCTGTATCCGTTTTTATCATCAGGTGAGATGCCATTTACCTGCGTTGATAATTACACCAAGACCAACATCAGGTGGATTCAGATCAATCTCTGAGCGATCTGATCGGTGGTGTTCAAAGTCGTGGCGTCATATTCGGGTCTTGATGGCAATACTTTGATTTTACAATAAACTTAATTGCCATTCACCCCACAGAGCCTGTAAGACATAAAGGTAAAATATCTTTGATTATCTATAATATTTTAAAAGCACTGTGAGCACAAACTATTATGACACCGATTCTTGAGTGATGGGGCAAAATAAGCTATAAAAAACTGGAAAAATTGCAAGTGATAATAAAACAATGCATGTTATTGTTTACGATTAATTTACTCAACACATTATTCACATGTGTTTGGGTGCATCCACTCCTTTTTTCTCAGAAAATGTGTGTTCACTCAATATGTGTCAACAGTCAGATACGAAATTAATGTCAAACAATCATCATAAATATTGACAAATCTACCATTCACTATATTGAATGAACGATTAACGATACTACAAGACCATATCTAGCTGCTTTTCAGCTTTATCTATTGAATTGCCACCACAGTCAGACAGAAAATCTCACAAAATACCCAAATATTTCACTGCCATAGCAAATTTATCAAAAAATCTAGAAAATAAAAATGCAGGTGAAATATGAAAAACAGACACAGTAGTCTCCCCTCTCTCTCTGTATTTCCTCTCTGTGAATAAAAAGTAGAAAAATTCCCCCTAAAAATATATCCAATGTACAATAAACATACTGTGAAATAGAGTAGCTCACTATAATAACTTTATTTTTATTACTACAGTAGTTAATATAACCGTATCGCACGTGTCGTCTTTGGCTTTTTCATGGGGGGCATTAAGGCACTCTGTAAAGCTGCTTTAAAACAATGTATCAAGATGTTTTGTGAAAAGCGTGATGCACACTATATGTGAACTGTATGATTCTGCGATGTCATTAGCGTTATTTTTTTTTGAGAAGGGGTGAAAATCATTTTGAATTGGGAAATCTTACAAGATTGATTTTGTCGCTAAAAACCTTACAAGAAGGTTTTTTGCCTTTGAAACTTGATATGTGAACCAACGAAAGTGTGTTCCCAAACAAAAGGAGACGTTGTTAAGTGTGAAAATGGGATCACATGACACATTGTTTCTCACATGCTTTTACACCTTCAATGACAATGTGTTGTCTTCCTGTTTGTGACACATCCTGATCGCATGCATGTGAGTGTACTTTTGTACGTGCTAGCATGCTTTTATCCACAGATCATGTCTACATGCATACATTAGTATATGGTTTCATTTATATGCAAATTCACAACGAAAACACAACAAGGCAAACACAACTGCAATCCTGACAAACAACACAATTTTCAGCGCTTGTTCCTAATCAATAGACATGCTACATCACCACGGTGGTGACAAAACTGTGACGAAGAGGCACTAATAAGGAGCATTGTTCGTCTGTGAATGACTGCACTGCCTGAAAACGTGCACTTCAGCGAGCCGGGCTACCGTTGCTCCGAGGCCTCGAATCTGACAGGGGGTACCGGGAGCGCGGAGTGGCTGCAGCTGTTGGTCTTTGTGTACGTGTCCCTCCGCCCCCGACATCAGCTGAAAGGTCCTTGCAGTCAAGTGAATAGCGAGCGAAAAAAAATGTCCTTCATTCCCACAAAATAGCATGCTAATGTCAGGAAATAAAACTCGAGTATCGGAAATTGCGCCAAAAGCTTCACCGTAAATTGCAGATAAAGGGAAATATGCTTTTTTTATGAATAGCAATAAAAAACCTCAATAATTTGCAATAAAAGGGATATGTGAAATATGTAAAGGCATTGGTGTGGCACAGGAGCTCTAAGACAGGGGTGGCTTTTGGGTTTTTTGTTTTTTAGTTCGGAATTGAGAAAGTCATCGAGAGCAGGGGTTCTGACTGAGGAATCAGTGCTATTCATGTGAGGTTTAAATAAACCAAATCTGGTCCAGGAACTGTCTGTAAGAAATGAAAAACATGACTGAAGAAACTAAATGTATCCATCTCTTCAGATTGTCCAAGGTACAAGCTCTAATCAGACAGATTGTTGAGTCTTTAGTTTTTTTTTGTTTAAAAAAAAAACAGGTATAACCTCAGTCTCATGCCATTTCTAAAGCACAATTTAGGAAATTATTCACATTTGGTAATTTGTTACTCAGCCTCATGTTGTGCCAAACTAATTTTTGAAGAATCTTTATGCAAGGTTCATAGTGACCACATCTCCACAAAGAAATGCTAAAAGTAGTCCATATGACTTGTGCGCTATATCCCAAGTCTTTTAAAGCTGTACAGTGCCTTTGTGTGACAAACTCATTAAAATAAATAAAATACGGTGGCTATGGTGTCAGCTGGACATCAATGACAACAAACGTTTTCTCAAGTGTAAAGTGACCAAACGTCAATGAAACCAGAATTGATCTGGATTTTTCAATGGAAGGGAACATTTTTTTGTGTGTAACAATGTAAATGTTCGGTCTGTCTTACACAAAACTATTGTATGGCTTCAGAAGACATGAAATATATTGCATAAATCATATAGACCACTTTTAAGTGATAATTGTGAGTAAAAAACAGACTTGCAAAAATTACCACATAACTCTGTATTCAAATGCAGTGAGTAACACTACCAAGGAGCCTGATCACCAACAAAAGGATGCAGTCAATGAGATCTCAGTGTTTGTGAGATGTCACAGTACACATCACCGAAACCCCTTCCAAACCACTCTGCCTCCGACTCGGCGTGCATTTCACACACATTAATGTATCACTGTAACATAACTGTCCGGCCATTACCACTAAATTATGCACTGGAAAATTCTCTCTTTATTAAAGTCATATTTCGCAGTGGCAGATGGTTCCACGCTGAGCTGAAGCAAGGAGCATAATTAAACGCGACACTTTCCCCTGATCCAGTTTCCAGAGCGGGCCTGGGCGGTAGGGAGTCTAGTACCCAGATCTGCCACCTCTGTCACTGACTGTTAACATCCGGAAAGCCACATATATATATGTGTGTGTTGTGCTCAGTTTTTAAGATATAAAGGCATTTGAGTGTATCATCTTCAGAACAGTCATATTTTAACGCATTTAGACTTTCATGATACTTTCTTTGAAAAAAATAAATAAATATAGTGTACATATTTCATCTATGTATACTGTATTCCAAACATGCAGAAAAAAATGTTCACTCTGGGAATATATTTTAAAGTCTCCAAGGGCTTTGTCTGACCAGACTCTTTTCAGAAATCACTCTGAATCATTCATTTGTAAACAACACTTGAGTATTTGACTATGTTTGAGAACTATGAACCTTTTACCTTACGCCATAAGGCTGTTTCGGTCTTTCTAGACTTTGCAAATGTTTAAAGGCTATCACTGGCACAATCTAAAAGAGATCATAAGGAGTGTGTTTACAATAAAAATACACCTCCTTCAGCAGTAAATTAGAGGTATTTATGCAGCTTTCTAAAATAATTGCTTCTAAATAATGTCAAGCGGCTCCCTGGATTAAATTTCCCAACAGAGGAAAGAACTTCCATAGACGCAACACTTTGAATAATTTGTTTTGATCTGTTAATACATATCAATGCTACCAGCTTAATGAGCTACTGTTACAGCATGTACAGGAAGCTGATTAACACCACAGCAGTTAAATTGTCTGCACTTCCTTAAAACACGTCAAGACTATATATATCAGGTGTTTTTCTTAAAAAGTGTACATTTCTCACAGTGCACCTAACAAATTCCAATGCAGGACCATTAGACCAGTATAATATTAACAAACTAAAGCACAACATTGACTTTTAAAATCACTTTTAAAATCATAAGCTTACATCAAACACTGGGAAATATCAAACTTGCAAAATTATTTAAAAAGGTTAATTCACAGCATCATTTCACAGAGGAACAACACCTTTTGTCTCAAATCGGAGCTTGTTTTACTTGGTTTGATAAAACATACACTCAACACTGAATCTAGCGAAAGACAAGCCAAAGACAAGTCCCAAGCCAGCCTTGCTATTATTACAGGTGCATTTCAATAAATTAGAATGTAGTGGAAAAGTTCATTTATTTCAGTAATTCAACTCAAATTGTGAAACTCGTGTATTAAATAAATTCAATGCACACAGACTGAAGTAGTTTAAGTCTTTGGTTCTTTTAATTGTGATGATTTTGGCTCACATTTAACAAATACCCACCAATTCACTATCTCAACCAATTAGAATACTTCATAAGACCATTAAAAACATTTTTTTAGTGAATTGTTGGCCTTCTGGAAAGTATGTTCATTTACTGTACATGTACTCAATACTTGGTAGGGCTCCTTTTGCTTTAATTACTGCCTCAATTCGTGGCATGGAGGTGATCAGTTTGTGGCACTGCTGAGGTGGTATGGAAGCCCAGGTTTCTTTGACAGTGGCATTCAGCTCATCTGCATTTTTTGGTCTCTTGTTTCTCATTTTCCTCTTGACAATACAAAACTTGCTCTCATCTGAAAAGATGACTTTGGACCACTGGGCAACAGTCCAGTTCTTCTCCTTACCCCAGGTAAGACGCCTCTGACGTTGTCTGGTTCAGGAGTGGCTTAACAAGAGTAATACGACAACTGTAGCCAAATTCCTTTACACGTCTGTGTGTAGAGGCTCTTGATGCCTTGACCCCAGCCTAAGTCCATTCCTTGTGAAGTTCACTCAAAACAAAATTGTATAAATTTTACTTGACAATCCTCATAAGGCTGAGGTTCTCTCTGTTGGTTGTGCATCTTTTTCTTCCACAACTTTTTCCTTCCACTCAACTTCTCCTGTTAACATGGCTTGGATACAGCACTCTGTGAACAGCCAGCTTCTTGGGCAATTAATGTTTGTGGCTTACCCTCCTTGTGAATGGTGCCAATGATTGTCTTCTGGACAATGTCAGATCAGCAGTCTTCCCCATAATTTTGTAGCCCAGTGAACCAAACTGAGAGACCATTTTGAAAGCTCAGAAAACCGTTGCAGGTGTTTTTAGTTGATTAGCTGATTGGCATTTTACCATGCATATTCTAATTTGTTGAGATAGTGAATTGGTGGGTTTTTGTTAAATGTGAGCCAAAATCATCACAATTAAAATAACCAAAGACTTAAACTACTTCAGTCTGTGTGCATTGAATTGATTTAATACACGAGTTTCACAATTTGAGTTGAATTACTGAAATAAATGAACTTTTCCACGAATTTATTGAGATGCGCCTGTATATAGCATGAAAAATGGCATATATACAGTATATACATATAAAGAATTTTAGAAGTGCAGAACGAAAGACAGAAGGAAAGAAAGAAGTGCAAAGGGAAGGGAAGGAGTGCAGAAGCAGAATTGGGATGAAGGAAGCCTGCGTAATGGTACTGTGTACCATTAATAGTCGTGTTTTTGTGACCTGATACCCAACTTCCACCTTGTGATGCCACTTTAGCAGCTTGAATTTTCTAGGTGGGAGCTCTTTTCCCAGTTCATATTTTTCTACCATAATGACACCCCAAAATCACACCTTTAAAACAGCCTCTACAGAGCAGAACATTTTGTGTTATTTTCTGCTCATTTTGTGTTTTTACATACTGAGTGAGACACTTGCCTCTTAAATACAGCTACCAGCAGGCAGAGATGAGAAGAAAATAGAAAAAGATAAAGAACTCTCAGACAGAGGATATGACACCTAATTGGCCCAGATATCACAGCATGAAATATTCATGATGTGATACAAAAAAGGAGGACTTTTAAAGAGAATATGGTTTGTAATGATGAGGTTACAGTACTTTATCTGGCCTTTGACTGCTGTGAGCTCCACTGACACAGTTACTAAGAGAACACACGCTACTGCCTCCCACCAGATCTACATCTCTCTGTGTGTGTGTGTGTATGTGTGATGCCTGCATTAAGCACTGAACATAACCCACAACAGGTGAACTAGGGCTGATTAGTATATTAACATCATCTATTGCTTCTCATAATATGAGTCATAGTGCAAAGAAATAATTAAAAAAAAGCTTTGTTGAAGAGGTTATTACAGGTGAAAGAATGCCAGATATGCCCACCATTTAAAACAAAAACAACAAGTGATGTTTCAGCAGAAGATGAGATTTGTAACTTATAACCCTTTCTTATCCACTGAGATTTAAAGAATGAATTAGAAAACTTGGAACCTAACATGCAGAATTTAAGTTTTGGTTTGGTAAACTAAACTCTTTGTAGTTTCCGTGTTATTTTTGAAATATGTACTTTTTGAAATACTTTGAATAGAGCTTTTAATCAATTTAAAAAAATTACAGAATTAATTTCGTGATGTGCCAATTAATTCATCACTATTAACTGCATCTCAATACTAAGATAATTCCAGACATTAAATTATTGTGGCAGCCAAAAGCGATTGAATATGGATTCCAATATTCCTCAAAAAATCTTTTATATATAAATATATATCTATACAGGATCTATGTTATATAACATATAATAATATCGAATTACTTTCAATGATTAAAAAATGGAATTTCATGAATATAGCAATTTAATAATCCCAATTATCTGCATGTCAACATGATTAACTACATACTAGACTTGGCATACAAAAAAAGACTTATATGTAATATATTATAAAATATAATATAAATAATAAATACACATAATATAAATAGCTAAATAAAAATGAATAATAATATACATGTCATTAAACTATAAAAATATACAATATAGTACTACACTATATATACTATAGTACCAGGTGTCCTAGACTGACTCACAAAAACCTGAATGCAGTACTTCAAGCTTAAACTGCTCCGATGGTAGGAAAATCCTTCACTGTGAATATTTTGCATAGATCAATAATGGTGTTATTTATTTACAATGAATGAATGCATTAGATTGACTACGCAGATTTTGAAAAAAAAATAAATCATGAGAACACTTCCAACAGGGTTTTCTTGGAAAGGTGCACAGGTGAAGTATGTGAAAGTATGGATTATGGAAGTATGGCTGGAGTGGCGTCTCACTGCCCTTCGTTCAGAAACACTCGTACAGTAGCGACTCTAGCAAGAACAGAGAAACACACACACACAGAAACACTAACAGGCATCTCAGGAAGCCAATGAGCCAATGCCAGTGCCAGGGATCCGTGCGGATGCCAGACTGCCCCCTGCTGTAGTAATCTGGAAGAATTACATCAAGAGGAGTGAGAAGGGTGTGTGAAAGTGTGTGTAGCATTTGTGCGAGTGAGCGAGAGACAAAGAGACAAAGCGAGAGAGCGGGAGAGAGAGAGAGTGCGCAATTTTATAAGGATATAAAACTCATATAGGGCTTGTCACTTGTGTGTGGCGCTCTCTCTGGGTTCTGCATCACAATGAATGACATCACGCTCGCACAAAAAGGATCTGGCGATGGGCGCATTAGAGTCCTTTGTGAGTGCAGACCTTGGCACATTTCACCTTAATGAGTGGCTTCCAGCTCCGCTCCACTCAATAGTCTTCTAGTTTTTTTTTTTAATGGATTGCTTTTATGATTTGCCTGAAACTGTTGGCTCGTGCCTCACACTCTCTGTGTTACCGGCTTGGCCTTGGTCAGCCGCAAAAATGTGTGAGACCAACATTCTCCCCATGCCACAGAAAAGAAAGGCAGGGAGGGGAGAAAAAAAGAGGTATTGAAATAAGAGAGAATAAAATGGAAAACCAAAATGGTTTTGGTGCTTTGTTTTATCTGCAAGTAATTAAATCCATTTTCCCCTTTCCTTTCTTCCATTTTTCTGTAAAACCAACACTTGTAAAATTCGGCCACATAATTGTCTGCATGGTAGACGCAACTGCAGCCAAACTATACCCATAGGACTTTGAGCTGCTGACATGCAAACCATTTTGTGATGGAATGTTTCGGAATGAGCTCTGAGCCGGGTACGACGACGCTAACAATGAATGCAGATTTGAGAGCTTGTCCCTGCCTTGTAATCTTTCCCAAACCACGCAGTGTCCATTTCATTACACCCAAACAATCTTAAAGCTTAGAATATGACACCACACAATAAATTAGTACAAAATTCTGACATTAATTGCATTACAATTTAAGTTTTAAGAAAAACAGAACTTCCTTGCATTGTATATGATTGATTTTCTTGTTGCTAGCTAACCCTTTTAAAAAGCAGGTTTAAAAAAAAAAGTGCTTTCCCATACGGTGTATTGTAGTTCCAGTTTATTTATTCAAATATCCACAATTCCTGCCACAAGGGCCATTAATGGCCACTGCGAGAACCCAACAAGGGCAGTCTGGGAAACTCAGACCTGACTGAGTCACTATCCAGACAGCCCCACCATTTCTACCTGACACTGATTTCTTCATCTGACAGTAATTTCAACCCTTACAGTTAATGAATAATGGAGTGAATGTGCTTAAATTCTGAAGACAGAAGTCAGTTTAACATAACCACTGCCATCAGTGCTGACATTAATTGCTCCCTAATTCTGGCAGTCGTGGCTCGGAGAGGCCTGGAGGAGAGAGTAAGTGCATGAGTGGAGAATGGATATAAGCCCCTGACATGCCGAGAGAGTGACAATGAGGACCAGTAACTTGCAGTGTGAGGATAGGCCCTACGAGACCAATGGAGGAAGCCTGTCTGGCATGCCAGCTGCGGAAAAGTGGGCAGAATTACTGTTGACCTCTATACTTTGAAATTAAATGTGAGGTCATTTTTCTTTTCCGTAAGTGCTCTTTTGCGATCCAGAGGTGTGGTGGCTCTGGTACATTCAGAATGCTGAAAGCCATCAGGTGAACTGGACAGATGGGAGAACTAGAATTATGACTAATGGCACTGCCATTTTGAACATTTAAAGGCCACATGGCATTTCTTGAGAAGCGCAGATTGCTTTTTCAAGTGTGGACAAGAACCAAAAGGCCTGCTCTTAAAAAAATAAAATAATATAATATAATAATAATATACAAAAGCTTAAGTTAACATCACTGACATAATGAATTGCTACTACATATACTACTGTTCAAAATAATGGGGTCAGTCAGTGCTTTATTTTTTTTTTGGTCTTAAAGAAATTGTTTCATTTTATTCAGCAAGGATGGATTCAATTGAAAAAAAATGATAGGAAAGACTTCAACATTGTAGACGTTTTCTATTTCAAATAAATGCTGTCTTTTAAACTTTCTATTCATCACAGAACCCTGAAATTTTGTATCATGGTTGCCCAAAAATATTGGCACCACCGTTGTAACATTGATACTAATAAGACAATTTTCTTGATGATAAATCAGCATATTAGAATGGTTTCTTAAGGATCATGTGACACTAAAGATGGGAGTAATTGATGCTAAAAAAAAATCAGCTTTGACATTAAAAGAAATGACATTTTAAAATATATTAAAATAGAAACAGTTGGTTTTTAAATTGTAAACATGTTACAACATTCCTGTTTTATTGTATTTTTGATCAAATAAAAACAGCCTGAAATAAAACCTCTTAAAAAACATTTAAGAACCATACTGAAATAAACATACGCATGACATTTGATTTGGTTTTTTTTTTTTTTTTTAAAGGGGTCATATGATGTTGCTAAAAAGAACATTATTTGGTGTATTTGTTGTAATGAAATGTGTTTATGCTGTTTAAGGTTCAAAAACACATTATTTCCCACATACTGTACATTACTGTTTTTCTCCTTTATGCCCCGCCTTTCTGAAACGCGTCATTTTTACAAAGCTCATTGGTCTGAAAAGCGAGGTGTGCTCTGATTGGTCATCTATCCATGCATTGTGATATGCCGAATACCTCAAGCGTGTGACGGAAATGTTACGCCCCTTACCATATTTTGATGCCCTGTCCGGCCGGAGCGACGTTTCAAAAACATTAAAACCCATTATAAAACGAGGCATTTGTTGCATCCAGAGTGGACATAATTACTGATTATAATGAATAATACTGTCTTTTTACATGTTGCATTGCTCGTGCCGCTTAAAAGACGTATAAGTCCATTAAATCCGTATTATGTCGTTATGTCTAGACTTTATCTTTGCAACTTTAGGAACGTGTATCTATTCACGAACACTTTGTAACCTCCAAAGAGAAATGAAACTTAAATCTCATTCATATGACCCTTTACAGAAAACATCTCACATTGTTTCTCAAGTAAAATCATACAAAGGCGTATGTGCATTTGTTCATACCTTAACACTGAAAGAATGAATTAATTAACAAAGTCATCAAGTACTACACTATGTTTTACCACTAACTGACTTACAAGCAGGGCTTGTAGAAGAAACAGTGTGCCTTATGAAGTATTCAGTGCCCTCAAATGTAAATGAGGTAGCCATCGCTTTTGTCCTCTTCGGTTGATACAAGGGAAAAGAGCAGCCACCGTGGCCCCCTTCTTTCGTCTCCACCACACAAGAGGTGGCGGGTGACATCGGCTTCCTGTCTAATTACTGGAGAGCACTATGTCTGGCCGAAAAGACAGTCTTGTGCCATTATGCACATTCTACTCCAGGCCACTTCTCACACTCTTTCATCCGTTCCGTTCCCCCTCCCAAGGCTTTCCACTGTCAACTCCTGCTATTTGCTGCTCTTTTACCCGGCCATTAAGACTGGACCCTGTCCAGGCCAGATCTTCAGAGAAAGGTCTCTGACATGGCCATATGCAGCCCAGCCAGAGTAGCTAGAGGGCTGACAAGAGAGAAACGTCATTGGCCTTTAATGACTTCATGGGGCATACTCAAGTCAAAGTCAAAGGCGATTCTTTTAAGAAGAGACTTTTACCATAAATGTGTATATCTTTTCATTGGGCATTTTCACATCCGCTACATTTGCACTCCATGTGGCAGGGCAATTATGCATAATTATACTGAGGGGCTGATGAGACTGGGAGATAACCTTAGAAATATCGAACCCCCTCCCAACCTCCGGCAATGGGCAGCCCTATCGTTTCTCAGCCTGGGCTGAGGTAGTATGGTGCTGGTGGGATGTTGTATTCATTGTCATGACAGCAGGGTTGGAGAAGTTCAAGGTGTTTGTAGAACGAAGGGTTCACATTGGCCCAGAAGCTTCCAATCTGGTGATCCGGGGCCCTTTTGACCTGATCATCTGGTCCTGGCTGTCCGAGCACGTTCACGCTCTGTTTCCTGATACAGCGAGACAAAGGGGCCAAGATACAATCTGACTGCTAGTGCGTGCTGAGCAAGCCCAAGTGATTATCAAGCTCCCAGAGCAACACAAACACCCCATTTACAACTGGTATTAAGATCCATTTCGGCTGATCCGATCACAAGTGGACAGTGCTAAATTCAGACATGAATGGGGTCCAAAACTTTTGTGACCGGATGAGTAATGTTCTCTGCTGATCGATCACTTGTGATTGGATCAAAAGAGATGGGATCTAAAGGTTTAAGTTCCTGTTTTCCAAAAAAAAAAAAAAAACTTCTGTGACCATTTACTCACCCTCATAACGTTACAAAACTGTATGACTTGTGTGAGAACACACAAGAACATACACTGTTGCTTAAAAGTTAATAATAAATAATAATTACAAATTTTATTCAGCAAGGACACAATTGATCGAAATTGAAAGTAAAAAAATGTGTAATGTTACAAATGATTCCCATTTTAAATAAATGCCATTCTTTTGCAGAATGTTCTGTATACTGTATCGTAGGCCTGGGCGATAAAACAGTATAAATATTTATCAACGGTACACCTTCTTCAATAACGATATAAAAATGTTTGATATAGTGCACGATATAGGCACGTGAGTGATGCAGACAGCTCACACAAACACGAACACATGCTGAATTGAATGCTGTGCCTGCCAATGATGAGGAGATTGGGAATAAAAAAAATAATATTAGTCGAATTTAAAATAAACATTTGCATTTGAATGTTAGGAGTGCGTCAGGGAGCGGCATCAGTGGCGCATGAGATGCGGTGATGATGTAAGTGTAAGGGAAACAGTGATCATTTTAGCTCAAAGGGAATCATTTAAGATTTTAAAGGGAACTCCACCATAATATGTAAGGGTATTTGGACAGAATCACTGTTTTACGGTTGATCACTGAGATGGCCAGCGATTCAGTGAACGAGCCGTATGACATCAATTCTGTAATGGATATTTATATCCAAAATATAGTTAAAACACTATTAATTAGCATAGTAACAAGTTCGGCAGTTTAAGACATTAACTTGTGAGCACAACACCACGAGATACTTCTCTTTTCAATATAAATAAGGCTTTATTGCATAAATCTAAGACATAAACTAATCTAACACATGAACACACATATTCACGCATTCACATAAGTTGCAGAAAGAGAGAAAGTGAGGGAAGAATGAGTTTAGGAGAGTGAAAATGTAAAATCCCAGGTTTATAGCAATATGTGCAATTGCATAGATCTTATATCATCAATCACTTAATTAACCCTCGTATTGAGTTCCTCAATTAGGTTAAAATTTATGTTAAATGCACCAGTTCAGCTAGTATCTGGAGGTACTTGCGTTCCTGTGTGCGGGGTTTCCCTTCCTTGTCTCTTTGCAGAAAGGGGTTTCCTCCCTCTTTTTTCTGATTTGGCTGGATGTTCAGGTCTGGCGAAGCCATGATTGGGGCGTTGGCCTGGCGACGCGAGCTGGTGGTCTCGTTTGACAGTTTTAACGCTTCTTTCGGAAGGCGGCGTTAGGCAAACTTAACCTCGAACACGAACCTCCACGGAATAAAATAAAACTAAAGAAATAGAATCGAAGTACATTTTGACGAGACCAGGTTGGTTTTTCTCCTCATGGTTTTGGGAGGAAGGGCGTGTAAGCCATAGCACTCTCAAAAACTAAAGAAGCATGGTAAAAAAACAACAAGGCTCGAATGCATAAGGATATGCATAAAGATGCCGGTCTTGAGTATTTAAACTGGGCTTTTGGACATCTCCCAAATGGTGTTTTGACCAATTATATGTCGTGTTTGCTCGGGGTGTTGTATATTTCTCCTACCAATTCATAAATCAAAATGTTATCTTATCAGTCACATGGTCCGAGTTTTTCCCGCTCTCGCAGAGTATAATTTTGATTTCTATAACAAGAATATGATACTTTTGACAACGAAGTGATTAGAATAAAGGTTTCAAGCATGAATTCTCAAATTCACACATACCAAACCTGAATACGAACTGTTAAGCGATTCAATAGTTATTAAAAATATTTACACAATAAATGATTAAGACCTGATAATTCACATGTAGGTTACATACATAATATGGAGATATATATATATGATTATTTGCTCAGGTCCTTTTAGTGTCATTTAGATGCATATTTACATGGAAAGGCAGTTTCTGTGCCATTCTCTGAACATAAGGACATTTTCTGTGAATGTATGAAGACCAGAGATCAAGATGTCTGTAAGGAATCTCAGTCTGTTTTGTCTCCTAAGTGGGGGGAAAAGTCAATCCGAAGAGCTTGTGCTCACTATCACATGTTTCCATGTGACGATCATGCTGTGCATCTCTTTTGTCCATTATTCTTGATAACTTGCCCCAAAATTGACAATCTCCTTGAAATTGTCAATAAGTGTTCTTTTGTTTAATGTTGACAGCTGTTCTGTGAAAGAGTTGGTTAGGCTTGCTTCAGACTGGCTAGGGTCTGATTTATGACATCCTGTTGTCTTGGGCCTCTTGTGGAATTTTTGTGCTCCTAATGTTTCATTATTCAACATTCAAATGTTTTGTTAGTCTAGTCCACGAGATGCGCCGCCGCTGTGTTATGCATTCAAAATATTAGAGAAATATAGAAGCTCAATGCGGAGAAGATCTTGATTAGGTTAAAACCGTAACCAAGCCATTCACACAGAACGCATCTTTAGCACTTTTTTTTGACGGACAAATATGACTGCTGCACTAGCGTCCCACACAAGAGATGTAGCCATACAAATTTAAAACAGTTTAAACTTTTAGAAAACATGTCGCGAATTTGTGGAGGTTTATTCCTTTTCACTGCGTCTCTTATGTTTTTAAATGCAATCTGCGTGATGAGCGATTCGTAGGGCTGTGAATCTTTGGGTAGACAGCGAATTGATTCAATTCCCAATTCCATAGTTTTTGATTCGCTCAAGAAAAATTTTTTTTGCAAAGTCAACGATTCAATGCGATTCACATAATTTTTATTCGCTGATTTTGCATTCTTTAAGTGCATTCACAGGATATTTAAATGCTTCCCCTAAATTCTTTAAATGCTTAGTCAGGAGGAAAATTACACAGCAGCCTTTATGGTTAAAGAACCAAAGGTTAGAGAAAAAAAACACTTTTGTCCATTGTTAGATGCTAGTTTAATGACGCTATGGCATGACATGGCATATGTAGAAAATGTATGTAAGCCAAGATTTAAAAAAAGAGATTTAAAAGTATTATGTATAGGCTAAAATTTTGTCACACCAGGGGCGTAGCCATCATTTCAGAAATGTCATACAATAATTGCATGTATGTATGTATTATTTTTTTTACAATGAATTATTTTCTTATCTCTTACTTTGACTTTGCTATAAGAAATTAAATACACTGCTGGACAATAATCAATAATTTGTAATCTATAATTTTTTATGATTGTTTTATATACTACAAACTATTATTTCAATTTTCTGCACAGAATACGGTAGAAAATGTACGTTATAGTTTCTGTACTGTAATGTCAATTAGCACTGCATCATTCATACATTTTCTTTATTTTTTGTGTTTATTGTCTTAAAGCTTTTTATTCAGCTTAGCTGCAGATAAAGCCTGGCACGTCTATGAGCGCAAGATCACTTCTCTTTCAGTACGAAAACGTCTTTATCTCATTTTCATAAAATAAAATGCTAATAGTATTTAACTTTTCCTCTCCATCGGCGAATGATGATCCTGAAAGAAAACGCGCCTGCTATAGCAACAAGCGCTACTTTCATGCATCTGATTCAGATAAACCTTGCGCTCTTATTTCAAGTTTTTTGTTAATGCTGTGGTTATTTTAACAGTTTTCTTCGTACATTCTGTTCAACGACATTGTTAAAACACATTTATCATTCAATTGAACTGTGCGTATGCATTTAGACAGTGTGTTTCCCAACCTTTCTTTAGTCGCGGCCCCCTTTGGAAATTTTAACAAATTTGTGGCACCTTACAAAATTTATTTTGTCACAATATTGAATTTCTAACTTCGATATGATACTTTGAAAAGTATAGATATTCGTTACAGCAGGGAAGAACTGCAGAATATAACGTCTTACAGATATTTTTAATATTATAAAAAACTTTTGTCCATCAATGGTGGAAATCATTAGGCTAATTTCTAATGAAGAGACCATTTTATATGACAGATTTTAATGTAGGCGTTTATTCTAAAAAGGTAAACATTGTGGATAGCTAGTCTATGGTATAAACAAAGTTTTGTCACCAGTGAATTTTTGTTTAATAGTTGTATTTGTTGCAGTAGCATGATTTCAAACTTTGAATTGAATAAATAATTACAAGTAAGCAGTCAGTAATAAAATATGAACAAATAAAGAAATTACTAATTATAGCACAAATAAAAAATAACGACAGGTCTTCGAATTAAATAAATTGCTTTTTATTTTTTCAGGTAGGTCTAACACACAGTTAGGGCTATTAAGAGATTTTTTTTTTTGTTTTTTTTACCAATTATCCAAATAATGTTTAATCCTAGAAAACTATTATTATCAGAGGATAAGTGAGCATAACGGTTAGCAGATCAATGAATGAGAGGGCAGCGTTACCAGATTTGCCCATATACCACACATGTTACAGCACAGTAGGGCTATTGCAAACAAAAACAATACTGTACTACATAGATGTTATCGGTCAGCTCGATTTTTGAGTGGACTTTACTGTTCCAATGAGCATGAACGGTATATGAGTGGAGCAGTCACATGGGCCGTGAGCGACTGAGCGCACACGCATAGAGCGGGATAAAACGCAGTGTGTCACACCACGTGAAAGTGAATCCTGATCGGTGAACAAATTTCCGGCAGCCAGAATTTCAGTGCATCTCTAATCATTGGCGACATTAGAAATGGATATTACATAATAGCTGCTTTTTTGAACATTTTAGCAATGTAAAAATATTTTTTTTTATTTTCCGGTTGGAAACACTGCTTTAGACACTTATATTTTTGCTCCTCCATGCAATAAATTTCAAGCCTTCGACTGCTCAGTAAACGCGTCGGCATGACCGGAGCCATTGAAAACACAGAAATCAAAACGTCTTCCACTTAAAGGGGTCCTATTAGGCTCTTTTACAAAGTCTTGATTTTGTTTTGTTTTGGGGGTGTACTAGAACATGCTCTCATGCTTGTGGTTCGAAAAACAACACTATTTTTCACATAATTTACATAATTAAAATACCTTTCTCCTCAGGCTGGCACAAACGGCTCGATTAGTTCCGGCTTTGATGAAGGTCCGCCTTCCGAAAAACAAAATGTGTTGTGATTGGTTAGCTGTCCCTGTGTGTTGTGATTGGCGAACAGCTTAGACTGTGTTTCAGTGCTGCCACGCCCCTTGCTCCATCTTTCGACAAAAGCTTTTGGCGAATCTGGCACTTCTCACATGTGTTAAGCTGTCCTCAGTAAAATGCGCAGCTCACAATAGCAAATTGGGGTTATAATGGACAGAGTTTAAAAAGTAAATTGCAACCATTGTTTCCTATCATCATCCGCTTTCGGAAGTGAAAAATAAAAACAGCGTTTCAGGCGGTCGCACTCCGGACGAGAAGCGCAGCGGCGCGCCACGTCTTTAAAATTAAAATACATTATTTTCTATGAGTGTAGGCACACCAGCGGCACCGTTTGGCGTCTGTCCGCGGCACCCAGCTATGTTGTGTTATATTTGTAAGAATTGTTCTAGACCAGCGGTTCTCAATCCCAGTCCTCGTGTACCCCCGCTGTGCATGTTTTGCACGTCTCTCTTTGTTGACACACCTGATTCAGATCATCTCGTTAAAAGTGAGCTCCATGCATGAACTGTGTACCGACTGACATGCTCCCTACACAGTGTCCATTACTCCCTACTCCCTGAGCAGGGGAAATACATTGAAGTTTATTTCACTTCGGAACATACATTCACGGATTTGCGCGCGCCGCTTGCCTGCCGTGTCTTCACACACAAACGAACTTACTAGAAACGTGAAAGGACTAATATACCTCTGTAAATAATACATTTGAAATCAACATCTCGCACACTTAAATCCCTTTTGTATGGAACATACGTTGCCCTTCAAACGTGAATCAGGGGGAATATCCGTAATTACAATCCATTCGCAGCACTTACCGTCAATATAGCAACGATGAAGCATAAGAGAACTACAAAAGTCATAGCGGGGGTACGCGAGGATCGGAATTGAGAACCGCTGTTCTAGACATGCCAAAATTTGAGGCTACAGCACAGCAGCTCTTCTTCTTGGTTTTTTCTGATGCACTAACTCTGCAGCAGCTTTTCTTCTTCGTCGTCTCGTCTTATGCATTCAGTCAACCAAGCGTTCAAACCACGACCTCGCCCCTCCCCACCCCCCAACCATTCTAATTTCTGTAGGCGGGAATTATTTTAATTATATTCTAATGGGCCGCTTTGTGATATCATAAAGCCCGGAAAACAAACGCTGTAGTCCAACCGAGCCATTTGCTGTAGTTCTTGAAAATGGATTTTTTAAAAAACTAAATATCTCCCTTTGAAGTGGACTTTGAGATTTGTAACTTTGAAGATCTTTTTTATGCCCAAACATACACACTACACATGGACTAAAATTAAAAAAGTGAAAAAGCAAAATAGGACCCCTTTAAAGCTTACTTTTCACGAGTGTAAGGAGAGATCACACATCCGCTGCCTCAAAAAATGTTTCATTGAGACTAACTTTAGGGATGGGCGTATCGATCCGAAGTATCGATATATCGATACTGACGCTAGTATCGAAAGTATTGATACTCAAACTAAAAATATCGATACTGAGGTGTGTTTTTATTTACTAGTGATTTTGTTAATTTAACAACAAAACAAAAAAAGAATGCATACAATATGCATTGAATTGGACAAATAACCTATGTTAGTAAATAATTGTGTGGGATAGAACTATTTTCCTGCTCATCTGAAAACACGCAAATGTTGCAAGACAGAACTAATCAATAACAGAGAGCGTTCACTCACTTCTGACGGTGCATTCAAACAGGGCTGCTTTTCCAAAAAGTATCATAAGAAAGCATTAAAGCTTTTGGGAACAGCATCCCTGAACAATGCTTATCAGAGGACAGAAAAACATATATGTTTGAGTTATTTCACATTAAACAAACTGAAATTGTAGCCTACATTTTTTGTGCAATTACAGTTATTTAAATTGATCGTTGAAAGATAATATTGATCATGTTTTATTCTGTAATGTTAATAGAAATCATAGCTGTCAGAATAAAAAGTTTGCATTTTATGCATGCAACAGCCCGTCACTGTAGTCCCTTATGTAAATGAACCATGGTTTTACTAAAGTGGCCATAGTTCAACTGTAGTATTTATAGTTCCCTTTCAGTCAGTCATGTTCTACATTACGTCAGTCGTGACTGACGAATTGGATCTCGCCCAAGAGCCCAATCACCTTCGAGTGTAAACTAAACAAGCCAATGACAAACGCACATAAGCTTTTTGCTTCGGAGCCAAGCCTTCAACAAGACGGGCGTCTTTTTAAAGATGGCTGCCCGCTCGTGCGTTTCTGGATGTGTCGCTTCATCTGACGGTCCCATGATCGCTGTGTCTGGTCGTGCTTGGCTGACAGCACGCGAAGCAGATGCTGGCATGGATGAGTCATGTTCTAGTGCGGGAACATGAACCAGCGCGACGTTGCGGTCTAGAATACCCCTATAACAGGGGGTATCCTCCCCTTTTGCCATCTTTTTCCCCGTTCTAGCTCCTCCGTTCTCAGAGGGCTACTGCGTGTCATGGTTCAGGGGGACGGAGGACCCGGTGAGAGCTTCCCCGTCGAGTACATCGCCGCGGGCCTCTCGGCCTCTAGCGCATCGCACCGCCTGGGATTCCCGGACGAGTTGCTGGTTCCTCGGACAGGACGTGGCCAGCATGCCTCCTGCTCCGTCCAGGTAGAGTGGCGTTGCCCGAGTCGGATCCAGAGCTGACCTCTATGCTTTCCTGGGCCGCCGAGAGTGTCAGGCTGCACTGAGGCCTCCTCCTTCTCCCGAACGCTAGAGGTTGGATGATTGGTTCCTGGTGTCGCAAGCTAGTTACAAGATCTTGGAAGTCCACCTTTTTCTGTCTGCCCGAAGCGATTTCGATGCCTCCTCCGCCTCCCACCCTCGACGGTGGGGGCGGTCCAAGGTAAATGTGGACATCCCTCCGGTTGAGCGCGCTATTGCCATGCAGCTCTGCCCGCAAAGCGCTGCCGCCTGGAGGGGTAGTCCACGCCTTCCGTCCAGGGCCTTTAAGTTCTCGTCCGCTCTGACGGCTATGGCTTACAGTGCTGCTGGACAGGCCGTTTCCGCCCTGCATGCCATGGCCCTCCTTCAAGTCCACCAGGCCAAGGCGTTGAATCAGTTGCACTAGGGTGGTGCTGACCCAGGTGTGCTGTAGGAACTGCGCACGGCAACGGACCTCGCGCCTAGGGCGACGAAAGTCACATCGCAGGCCTTGGATCTGATGATGTCCACATTGGTGGTCCAGGAGCCTTCCTGACGGATGGCCTTGGCGGATATGAGGGAGGCCAACAAGCATCGCTTCCTGGACTCCCCGATCTCCCAGGCCGGCCTATTCGGCGAAGAGGTGGAGGGCTTTGCCCAACAGTTCTCCGCCGTGCAGAAGCAGACAGAGGCGTTTCGACACATCCTGCACCGCCGGTTCTGGCGGTCGCCCACCGCGTCTTGCAGCCCCTCGTCTGCTCGTCGCCGATGGTGCCCTACTTCGGCTTCACCTCCGCTCCGGCCGCGGGAAACCGGCGCAGCCCGCCTCTGCCCCTGCCAAGCCCGTGAAGCACCAGGGCGGGCGGCGTCCTTGGGACGGGCGACCCGGGGTTCTTGGATCCTGCTCTTCAGGAGATTGTGACCACACCACTCCTTCCCACGGAGGAGGGCCGGGGGGGTCCTTTGTAGTTCCGCCACTGGCTACCCAGTCAGTGGTACTCAAAACTTCAAGATAAGAGCAGTTTCCCTTGTCTCCGGGTCCCAAGAGGGCGAGGATGACGGTGCACGAGACCCAGTCTCCACACGGCCGGTTGAGCCGGTAAGTGTTGCACCGTGCACTCAGACCCCACTCCGGGACGCTGTGCCTTCCGGGTCGGGTCCCTGTGCTCCACCTCGCTGCGCCACTGCGGGTACGTCGGTGGTTCCCCTATCCCCGCTTGTTCGGTCGCTGGGGGCCTGGTTAGCGCTCCCCAGGCCGTCTCGCTGGCTCATGTGAACCATCAGACTCGGCTATGCGATTCAATTCGCCCGGCGCCCTCCCAAGTTCAGGGGCGTCCAATTTACGTCAGTGAAAGCAGCAGATGCACCTGTCTTGCGTGCAGAGATCGCAGTACTACTGGCGAAGGACACGATAGAGCCAGCCCCTCCAGCCGATATGAATACAGGGTTTTACAGCCCTTACTTCATCGTACCCAAGAAAGGTGGGTTACGACCAATCCTGGACCTGCGTGTCCTGAACCGGGCCCTTCACAAGCTCCCGTTCAAGATGTTGACGCAGAAATGCATTTTCGAATGCATCCGTCCCCAAGATTGGTTTTACGCGTACTTTCATGTCTCGATTCTCACTTGACACAGACCGTTTCTCTGCTTTGCGTTTGAAGGGCGAGCGTATCGGTACAAGGTCCTCCCCTTCGGGCAGTCTCAACACAGTTGTGCGAACACAGGGAGACGGTCCTCAGTCACCTCAGCCGGTTGGGGCTTCGGGTCAACTGGGAAAAGAGCAAACTCTGTGCAGAGGATCTATTTTCTCGACATGGAGCTGGACGAGGTCAACCTCTCAGCACATCTTTCAGTAGAGCGTGCACAGTCGATGTTGAACTGCCTGGGGTCCTTCCAGCGCAAGACGGCGGTTCCACTGAAACAGTTTCAAAGACTCCTGGGGCATATGGCATCCGCAGCTTCTGTCACGCCACTCGGGTTGCTTCATATGAGACCACTTCAGCATTGGCGTGCACGAACCGGGTTCCCGATATGGGCATATGCGACACGCACATACCGGGTGTTCAGTCCACCCCGTCTGGCCATCAGACCTTCAGCCCTGGTCAATCTGCCTTTCTTCGGGCGGGGTGTCCCCTAGTGCAAGTATCCAGGCATGTTGTTGTGTCAACAGATGCTTCTGCCAGGGGCTGGGGTGCCATGTGGAATGGGATTGCAGCTGCGGGGCTCTGGTCGGGGCTCCGATTGCAGTGGCATATCAATTGCCTTGAGTTGCAAGCAGTATGGCTGGCTCTACGCTGCTTCAAGTCGCTGCTACGCGACAAGCACTTACTGGTCCGTACGGACAACACTGCGACCGGTGCGTACATCAACCACCAGGGCGGTCAACGCTTCCGTCGCATGTCGCAACTCGCCCGCCAGCTCCTCCTCTGGAGTCAGAAGCATCTGAGGTCGCTTTGTGCCGTTCATGTCTCAGGCGAGCTCAATCGTGCAGCCGACGAGTTCTCACGTCAGCCCGCCCTTCCTGGAGAATGGCGACTCCACCCCGAGATAGTCCAGCTGATTTGGAGACGCTTTGGGGATGCTCAGGTAGACCTGTTTGCCTCCCCGGAGATGTCCCATTGCCATTTGTTTTACTCCCTGGCCGAGGGGACCATCGGCATGGACACACTGGCGTGCAGCTGGCCTCAGGGCCTACGCAAATACGCTTTTCCCCCAGT
>JADLZN010007218.1:0-217975 GCA_018155175.1 Sinocyclocheilus anophthalmus
CCTCTTTTTGTTGAATTGAACTCTTATTTCATCCCTCAGGCTTATAAATAACAAAAAATATTTGTTTTTATGCATTATGATTATATGAATATTATGATTATTCAAAAATATTTAATAGTATAATTAAACATTTTGATATTTAATTGTCATTGTGCCTTTTTTCTGTGTATATAATCTTATACTATTATGTACACAAACCCATTATATTAGTTTTCTGGGTTTTTTTGTCATTATGATTGTTCATTGTTAAAAATACAACCATCTTTCCCTGAGCTTGTATTTAATCATCATGTAATCATAAGTTCTGCAGTAATAATAATAAAAAGAAAATAAGAGGGACAGGTGCACAAACACCTCATAGCATCAGTAACTCCACAACACTACCTAGTACAGTTTTCCTCAGCGTTTGCAATATCTGCACAAAGGAGACGTCGATCAGCTTCTCAAAGATCTCGCCTTTGGAGAAGACTGTTAATTTTACACTCGAAAAATGTAAGTATTACTATTTAAAAATTAAGATTACCCCAGAATGAATTGCATCATTTCTGTTTAAAGTTTTATCATAAAAATAATACAATGCTAACATAAGTGTAAATATCTATATAGATATATATATATATAATTTTAAACAAATAAAACAAAAGGAAAATAATATAATTTTTTTAAACAAGCAAAACAAAAGTAAAACAAGGAAAATATAAATTTTGTTATTTGCGATAGCTTTGACTACACACTAAACAAATGAAGCCAAGGTGAATACTTCTCAATTTTCAGTCAAGTAATTAATTAATGCACAAATTAATGAAACAATTATATTTTATTTACTGAAAACATGAATAAATAAGTGAAAGAATAAATAAAAGTAACCATGACAATAAATAAATACAAGTCATGGACACATGAAACAAAGCTTTATTCAAACATATTGTTCTAACAAACATGTATTTACAGACGGTGAAGCCACATCTACTGCATCTCAACACAGCTGAGACAGTTCTGCAGCTTTATTCTGATGAAGACCACTGTGTCCACCTTCACCTGTCTCTGCCATCCATCACGACCATCACTGCTGCAGTCAGACTGAAGGGGGCCATTATAGGTGGAGATGGATATAAGCGTAGGATTAAACCAAATGCTTTCCCCACAAAGAGTCTAAACGCACCCAGATATCGAGTGAAATCCAACACTGTCCCTGTCTCCAAGTCTATCTGTACTGTAAATACAGACAAGATTCAGTTGAACTCTGTGATTAGCTGCTCCCGGATATTCTCCTTCAGGATATTTTGGTAAACAGCAGAAGTCATGGTTCCATTTATCACAGCAAGTATTCCAGGTCCTGAAGCAGCAAAACAGCCCCAGACCATCACACTTCCACCACCATTTTTGTACGTGTATGTCTTTATGAAATGCTGTGTTTGTTTTACGCTAGATGTAACGGGACACACACCTTCAAAAAGTTCAACTTTTGTCTCATCAGTCACAGAATATTTGCCCAAAAGTCTTTGGGATAATCAAGATGTTTTCTGGCACAAACTGAGACGAGCCTTTATGTTCTTTTTGCTCAGCAGCGGGTTTCGTCTTGGAACTCTGCCATGCAGACCTTTTTTGCCCAGTCTCTTTCTTATTTTTGAATCATGAACACTGAACTTTATTGAGGCAAGTGAGGCCTGCCGTTCTTTGGATGTTGTTGTGGGGTCTTTTGTGACATCTTGGATGAGTCGTCGCTGTGCTCTTGGGGTAATTTTGGTGGGACGGCCACTCCTGGTAAGGTTCTCCACTGTTCCATGTTTTTGCCATTTGTGAATAATGGCTCTCACTGTAGTTCGCTGGAGTCCCAAAGCTTTAAAAATGGCTTTATAACCTATTCCAGACTGATAAGATCTCAATTACTTTCTTTTTCATGTGTTTCTGAATTTCTTTGGATCTCGGCATGATGACTAGCTTTTGAGGATCTTTTGGTCTAATTCACTTTATCAGGCAGGTCCTATTTAAGAGATTTATTGATTGCAAACAGGTGTGGCAGTAATAAGGCCTGGGCGTGGCTAGAGAAATTGAACTCAGGTGATAAACCACAGTTTTAACAGGGGGGCAAAGACTTCTTCACACAGGGCCATGTAGTTTTGGATTTTGTTTTCCCTTAATAATAAAAACCTTCATTTTAAAAACTGCATGTTGTGTTTACTTTTGTTATCTTTGACTAATATTTAAATTGGTTTGATGATCTGAAACATTAAAGTGTGACAAACATTCAAAAAAATAAGAAAATAAGGAAGGGGGGCAACACTTTTTCACCACTGTTCTATATATATATATATATCGATATATATATAGATATATATATATCTAAATAATTACATTACCCAATAGTAGATTATCACATTCATTCATTCAATGTAACCATTACTATAGGTATGTTATGCTGATCATATCCATATCAAATTAATCAAATAAATAGATTAGAAATAATCAGAAAGAATAGGGGGGGGGGGGGGAATTAAATATACTGAAAAAAATAATTATATTTTAATCTTATTTATTTATTTAAATCAATTCGACAGTATAAGTTCTGATTAGTCGTATTTGTATTGCATTCTAAATATATCCAGACTTGTGACATATATACAGTATATTTGAAATGTGTATGTCTATATATTTAGAGACCTTTCCAGTCCTGACATCCATCTGTGCTGCTTATCTCAAGTGAAACTCTCACCCCACTTGTTTTCTCCTCTCATTCTTCTCCTTTTTTTCTTGTCTTTTCTCTGCAACACTCTCTGAGTGGTCTGCGGTGGGATTAAAATGGATGTGCTCAGAAGTCAAAGTGGAAGAATTGGCACCAGCGATCGATCAAGTCATTGATAAACTGAAGAGCATCAGTCCACTGAGGGTTCAGAGGAGGAGGATACAGCACTCAGGAAAACTGCGAGGGTGGGACATCCCTCGGGCCGTGGCATAGGACCGTTCCCTGTGGAGCAGGTTGAAGTGAGGTCAGGGATGCAGGGTAAGTTCAGCAATACGGGTTTTATGAGTAAACTAATGCAACATCACACGTAAGGCGAAGAAGTTCTTAATCTAGTGAGATAATATGCTGACTAAAGCTTTTTGATGCAGATTACAGTCTATTTTAACAGGGAACATTGGCTGAAAGTTTTGGTAAGGTTTACAACAAATGTTCTTCCAGTAACATTGATAGAATGTTAGGGTTCAAAGTTATCTGGTCTCACAACGTTATTTATGCATTGTTCACAGCGTGATTTTTCTGAAACTATTTAGTTAGACATATTTTAACATATATATTAAAACGGGCTGTTTTCATGTTGGTTAACCTCTAGTCATTGTGTAGCTACAGTCATAAGCATGGTTATACCTGCATTGATGATGCGAATGAAAAGAGCACAAAAGACCTGCTGAAATATGAGAACGGGTGTAATTGAACTCAAAAAAGTGTAAAACATCTTCATGTTCAGAGATCTGCGCCCTAGCTCTGCTGAAGTAGCTTGAGTAGACTGAAACTCATCAAACTGGGAACCATGTGAAGACACTAATTGCAGAAATGGTTGGTGTAGCGTCTGTTGGTTTTAACACCTTGAACATACGGTCCTCAATGTCACCCCTCAATGCCAGACTTCAGCAGAAACAGCTCTTGACACTCACACAAAACTGCTACAGATGCTCACAGTCATTTCTAAGTCTTGTTAAATCCTGATAATGACACCCCGTGTCAGTGATTACAGAAGTAGACGTTTGTTTCTTTTTATTTATTCATGCAATTACAATAAATGGAGACTGAAACTTTTAAGCTTTAAAAAGGTAGCAAAAAAAATTGTAAAGTTGGCTTTTCTAGGTGGAGATTTGCTTGGCTGTAGTTGCATTCATGAACTTCCTAATAAGCTGTTCTTGCGGTACTGCTAATAAACTTGGCAGGCCATAGGTATGATTCTCGTCAACCAATCACGAGTGTTTTCTTAAGCGTTGGCTTTGAGAGAGATTGACCACAATAAGAAAGTATAAGAAGTAATAAATAATAGATTTAAAATAAAATCCAAACAAACGTAGGTTAATGGTTCATGCAAGGAATTATTGATAATTCCTTATTACTGATAATTCCCTATTACTCATAAATTAGCAAGACATTCATACATTTAAATAAACTTTTTTGTGTGTGTAAATATTCGTCCTTAAATTGTGCATACTGCTTTTTATTATACAATTACATCTTGCAATAATATTTGCCTTACCGTTAACCAATTGACAGGTCTATATTCTAGCATAGTCCTACATTACTTTTGAAATGTGCATTTTTTACAGGTAGCAGGTGCTCAAGTACATCGTATGTCCACATTTACACCCCTTCTTTTTGACAGTCGATATTTTCCCATTGATTGCTGTAACCGACTTCAATCCTAATGAAGCCGGACTAGTTGAAGTTTCTGTGAGGAAGTTTTTCTTTCCATTTTCGAAAACAACAAGGCCGGATAAACGAGTATAAACCTACCTGAACTTCATTCATTGCGACTTACGGAAGATGTGAGAAACCATGACCAAACAATCACAGACTTGCTAGACTATTCGTCGTCATTCCTTTCTCCGAAGTCTACATGTCTTTCTCTTTGAATGTAACCAGCTCAACAAACCTTATCCCCGCAGGCCCTCTCCTTCACGTCATACCAGCTGCTTACTTTCGAGCTCGCGAGTCAGGCAAGCGGGCGCACAAAGGGCGGGGGGACGGGGGACCGGGGGGGGGAGAGACTTGGACAACCGTGGGAAAGTCAGTAATCTCTTCCATAAAGTAACAGCTAAATTCAGAGAAGGACTAGGGGCTAATGTAGCTTTTTAAAGACATTACGTAGGCCTATTTGAAGTCTAAACACAGTTTTACTCTTTTTTGGATCTAAAATATTAACTAGCCTAACTATAGATAAATAAATAAATTTGGTATCTCAAATCATCCATGCAATGAAACAGTTACAATGTTCCATACACCAGCATTTTGGGCCACATAGATGCCATATCTGAGTTTAATCTCCCTGACAATTACAAGTAGGTCACCATCTTAGTGCTTCTGAGATGAGTGGAGTGGAGCACAGGACAAAAATAAAAGAAAAGCAGCTGAAAGTAAAGGAGCAATGCATGCAGATAAATGTCATTAACAAACAAATCTGAGCATAATGCAAGAGAACGGAGAACAAGGCAAAAGCACTGTTCACTACTGACACTGTAAACTGCCAATATCATAATGATTTATGATAAACCATTTTGGTCTAGACATTTTGTCTCCTTCTGTTTGTCTTGGTGTGGACTGTGTTCCATTGTAAATTTCAGTGTAATGTGTGTCCATATGAAGCCTCTAACAGATGGCATTTTGTAGCTCCATATTGAAAGTAGATTATCTCTGCTGAGCCGCTGGTCAGAGTGACAATCAGCCTAAACGAAGCCTACAGGTTCATTTAAAACTGATGACTGTGTATAATAAAAATAATCCAGCCCTGCAGGGTATACTTTGTGTTGGTCACTAAGCAATTGTAGTAATTAAAGGCTCTGTGAGATGTGCTGCAGGCTGATAGCTTACACGTTTTGCCATGTTCCTCTTTTTTTCCTTTTTTTTTTTTCTTTTCTTTTTTTTTTTTTTTTTTTTTTTTTTTTTTTTTTGTTTTTTGTCTTCTTCTTCTTTTTTTTTTTTCTTTGTTTTTTTTCTGCTCTTTTTTTTTTCTTTTTTTTTTTTTTTCTTTTTTCTTTTTTTTTTTCTTTTTTTTTTTTTTTTTTCCTGACGTTTTCTAATTAGGTTGTCACGAGGTCATTCTTAGAGATCTCTTTTGTGCCACTTATAATCAGCATCAATGAGAAAACTATCTAAGCCCACAGTTAAATAAAATGCATTCCTTTAAAAAAGAACGAGTTTTGGCAGGTATAAAAAGCAGACACACTTACCCTATCTTTGATATTCCTTTTCCAATTAAAAAAAAAAACCTTAACATGTAAATCCAGATTTGATGAATGAAACTGCTCAAGCTGCTAGTCCTGTTTCACTATGTCATTAACTGTGTTTTGTTTCTGTTTGTGGAAAGTTGTGATATGACACATCATTGTCGAAGTCCTTTTTTGCTCGTCCCGGGTTTGTTACATGGCCTGAATTTGGTGCTGTTTTCCCCAGGTGGCCTCAGGACCTAGATTCATAAAAATATCACCCAATCATAGAGGCAGCAAGGATGAGAGAATACGAGAGAGATTCGAGAAAATTAGCTAGAAGTGGAATGCAATATAGTTCACGCATTTATATAGAAATGATTAACTGTTGCATGTATATTCACAATAAAATAATCTTGTTTGAAGCAAATTACAGATGGTAAAATAAAACACTCATGCACAGAGCCAGAGTGACTCAATTTAATTCAGGGAGAATTTATGTTTTGGCGAAAATAAGATTGAAATATTTCTGGGAAAAAAAGACACTTAGCACTCATTAAAACATAAATTTGTTATTTTATTTCTTTATTTTTTCAACAGTGAAGCGTTGCTTATTGTAGGCTACTTGCGAGCATATGTCAATGGCTGTAAGAGTTTCTCTGACCTCATTATGGATATAAATAAACTCTGGTTTTGGACTGAAATTTCAGCAGGAATTCTTTTATAAACCTTCCCGGTCTAACACTTGGCTTTATCCCTGTATAGAAAACCAGCCCACACAATGAAATCTCAAAATATTTGCAATAGATATGCTATGGGGGTGTTTGATAATGAATACATTGAGATATCATTTATAATTAACCATGGAATCTCACATTTCCATACTCTCAGCTCATGGATCAGATATTTATAAAGGACTTTATATAGCATACAGAGATCTGAGAGGTGATGGCTCTACAGAGACACAGATGGTGATCTATTTACAACTTTTAATCTGGAACTTAAAGTTTCCCTCGTGTTTTGGACTGCTACACTTTGTTCATAATTAATCATGCACATAACACTGATAACAATGAAGACTCCTACTTAAACCTAAATTTAGTCTTTTATTTATAAAACACTAACTTGTAGAATGATATCTTAGAAAGTTTTAGAAAACCAAAACAAAATATCAGAAATGAGACCAGGGTTGCTCAGCCAAAACATAAATGAGATTTTATAGTGTGAGCTAAACGTGGGGGAAAATGTGCATATTTTATTTATACAACTGATACAGTTTTAGAATAGTAACATACTGTATGTGTTTACAAAGAGACTTAATTGTGTTGTAAAAGCTCTTTGACTCAGAAAAGTACATTGGGAATCTCCATTTAGATTGTAAAGTTCATCTGAGCTTATTGCTTTTGACCCCTGTCAAATTTTAAGGCCCAAGCCAGAGGCATGTTCACAGATGAAGGCTTGATAAAACAGTTTTTCATCTCAGGCTGACATGCAGGGCTCTTGGAAAGCTACTGGCAGGTACAGTGGGATTCCATTTGTGAATTATATTATTTACTGGCTCAAGTCACCTCATGTAATAACAACTGAGAAGATGATTAAACAGGCTGTAATAATGATAACCGCACCATCACCCATCAATCAATGAGTGTACCTATTTACATAGTTACACCACAGGCTTTGGCTTATGGTTGTCTTTATTGTCATATAATTCTTGTATAGCCAAAGTATAGCGGCAAGCATGGGCAACTGTAGGCCCTAGATGAGTTCAGGCCCTTATGAATACGGTTTTGCAACTCAGAGGAATGTGTTTTGCTTTTAGGTTGTGAGTTTAAAACTTATATGATTTTTTTCTCTAATTCAACTTTATTTTGTGATTTCAGTGACTAAAGGAAAGACATGGTCTTGTTGTCAGTTTAAATGTTCCAACATATAAATCACTGATCAAGGACGTTTGAGAAAGAATATGTCCACATAGTGTAACGTTATTAAGAGATAATCAAATGATTTTAAAATTACAATACGAAATTAAATTCATGTCTAAATTCATGTCACTTCTTACTAATTCAATATGATTTTTTCTTAAATAAATAAACAAACAAACAAACAAACGCTTTGGACAAATGAAACATCTGCCATAAAGCACCTGTAATGTCAGACATCTTCAGAGTAAGATTATGAACATGGGTCTCAAGATTCTGTCAGTATGTGGATATGGGATTTTTAACATTAAAATGAAGTTATTTCAGCTATTATATCAAATATTGTGATATTTACCATGATTATATCTCCTCATTAAATAAATAAACTTTAGATTTTTTTATTAGTGCCAAAAAGTAGTGGACATGACATCAAAACAGGAGCATTTGCAATTTGTGTAAAAAATAGATCACTCTATACAATAAAATATTTAAATCGTTTATGATTATTATTATATTTTATTACTTAATATTTTTGTTTTTTATTTATATTAATAATTACTATTTATGATTGATTTTAAGATTGAAAGTCTGGAGATGGGACAAAAATAAACAATAATTTCCATTATAATTATAGGGATAGTCAGGGCCGTCCCAAGCTGATGCAGGGCCCGGTGCGAGGTCCGTTCCGTCCGTCAGCCATTGACTTCCATTGATTCATATTATGGAAGTCATTGGCTACCATCAACTGTTTGGTTACCAAATGTTCATACTCAGCAGTAGAAGAAATTAATTCATACAGGTTTGGAACAACTTGTGAGTGAGTAAATAAAGACAGAATTGCTGTCATAACTGTCTCTTTAAAAGACATTCTGAAACAAAACATATGATGGAGACCTGGTAAAATGTTTCTAAAACTATTTTAATATGACCTTCAAGTAATAAAAAAATGGAAGAAACACCGCATACAGAAGTCATCACACATCTAAAAGTCAAATACTCCAGATATGGTTATGTAGGCTACATTTCTTATTCGACAGCTTCCTCTAGTGGAACAGATAGAAACATCCTCCGACACGACGACGACAGCGGCACCCAGGCAAGCAAGCAGTATCTGATTCAACGCCGCGACTCTTGCTCCTGCTGCCCTGGACTACAGGCGCCTCTCTCCAAGGTTGGACACCTGAAAAACACACCCTCTCTGCGTTTTCGGTGTATAATAGTGCTTTTGAATGACTTGCTGGTAGGGCTAAGCGGTCGGATGGTTTATTGGGTATTTGAGAATGCATGATGAGAATGCATTTGAGTTTTATTTCCAGTAAGGATATATAATACAGAACATGGCGCTGATGAAACTGACAGGGTCTGTTGTGGAAACAAAGTTAGTCCTTCGGATGGTTTATTGGGTATTTGAGAATGCATGATGAGAATGCATTTGAGTTTTATTTCCAGTAAGGATATATAATACAGAACATGGCGCTGATGAAACTGACAGGGTCTGTTGTGGAAACAACATTTATGTCCTTTTATTCTGCAGTGCCATCTTTGCTCTTTGGCCAGCAGACAGTCAAGCTTTGCTAACAGGCAGCACGCGCTTTTCATGATGTGGCATCTATAGCTAGTACATTATTTACATGCATGACATTATTACATAACCATATTTGTTCAGAATGATGTCAATATCGAAATGATTGTGGATTATTATTGAAATGGAGATCATAGAAGAAAAAATACTGAAATAACATATTTTGTCGTTTAATGTATCCTATTATGCTTTATTGTAACTCAGACAATGCTGGGGAAAACACACACACACATGGACAGGCGTTCAAGGATACTGTGTCATTAGATTTATCGCCCTAATTTAAATAATTTAGACCAATAGTAGCCTACGAATGATTTAAAATATTAATGAGCGATTTTGTAATTTATATTTAGTAAATTATTTTTGAGGTCATTGCTGTACTAACAATACTACACTAGATTCCTTTAGATGACAAATGACTCAGTTATATATTTTGAACCACATCCATGATAACCTGAACAGAGATGTATTATCTACTGTTATGATGAGCCTATATCATATGATTACATGTATGTTTACTTTCAGCATGACAGTGGCGTAACAAAAGTATTACTTTCATCAAAATTGATTTGACATATTGTAAATAAATTAAGAAGAACTGAAAATGATAAAGTATATTGAGCTATTGGTTGTTGCCGTACATCTGAGCGCAATTAGACCATGAATAACTTATTTGTATGATGAATTATTTAGTCTCCTTTTTCCTGTTGTAGGCTGACTGTAACCCAATGAGAGCCCAGTGATGGGTAAGGAGAAGCTCCATATCAACATCGTGGTCATTGGCCATGTGGATTCAGGGAAGTCCACCACCACCGGCCACCTCATTTACAAGTGCGGAGGCATCGACAAGAGGACCATTGAAAAGTTTGAGAAGGAAGCTGCAGAGGTATAGCAGTCCAAATATGCAAGACCAAATAGATTTAGCTACAATTTGTTGCAGTGTTATTATTAATGCATAACATTTTTTCAAAGAGGCCCACTGTATGTAAGATGACCTACTTAAGCAATATCAAACAAGCAAGAGTGCTGAGCTACTAAATATCAGCACAAATCACAGATTGTGAGTTTGCTTTATAAATGATTCTATAAAGTATGTTGTTCCAATTGTTCACAAAACCAAAAATGTTCTGAAATGTACTGACCCTCAGGCCTTTCTCATTCGGATGGCACCCATTCACTGCAGAGGGATCCATAGGTGAGCAAGAGATGTAATGCTAAATTCTGACGAAACAATGTATATATTGGATCCTCCTTATATATAGATGGCCTGAGGGTGAGTAACGATTTTTTAGTTTTGGACAAACTATCCTTTTAAGTTGCACCAAAAATGTATCTTGGTGCCATCATTTAAAGAGTTCGTTCACCCAAAAATTAAAATTCTGTCATTAATTACTCACCCTTATGTCGTTCCAAACCCGTAAGACCTCCGTTCATCTTCGGAACACAAATTAAGATATTTTGAGAAATACGAGAGCTTTCTGACCCTCCATTCGAATATCCCTGGAACGTAACAGCGTATGCTGTTCTGTGTCAGCTGCGTCACGTGGATACGTTGTTTTCGTTCAAATCAAAGCGCAAACAACATAGAAAATGTATCCGTGTGACGCAGCTGACACAGAACAACATACGCTGTTTACGAAAATTCAGAAAATATGGATATTTACGCCAAAATGGCCCCCATTGTTGACGCTGAGGAACATAATGTGGAATAAAGTAGTTATTTTTGTTTTCTTTGCGTACAAAAAGTATTCTCGTAGCTTCGTAAAATTACGGTTGAACCCCTGATGTCACATGGATTATTTTACCGATCTCCTTGCTACGTTTCTGGACGTTGATTGTGGTAGTTACCTTGCTGTCTATGGGATGGTCAGAGAGCTCTCAGAATTCATCAGAAATATCTTAATCTGTGTTCCGAAGACGAACGAAGGTCTTAAGGGTTTCGAACGACATGAGGGTGAGTAATTAATGACAGAATTTTCATTTTTGGGTGAATTAAACGAATGTTCTCTGTCACATAAGATGCAATGGTTATTTTCAGTCCTCCAATTTGATTGGCCAAGCAGTGTTCCAACAGTATTGGTATTTAGTGTTACAGCACATTCTTGTCATTGTATGTATCACTTCACTGGTATTTGTTTATGGCATATGCCTGAAAGTTTGATACTACTAGTAGGTGAAGAAAAAATACAAACACAACATATATGTTTGTTTGTTTCTTTACACCAATCCAGCATCTATGGCTATATTCAAGGCGAGAACCAGTTAATCCATACACAAATCGATCCATAAACAAGTCTTGTCTTTACACACACGTCCGGGGACAATTTAGAATGTTCAGTTAACCTAACCTGCATGTCTGTGGGAGGAAACCCACGCAGACACAGGGAGAACATGCAAACTCCACACAGAAAGGCCTCCTGTCCTTGCCGGGGCTCAAACCAAGGACCTTCTTGCTGTTAGACACACTGCTACCACTGAGCCCTGTGGCCCCTGTAGATAGAAATTGCCCACTAATAGGCAAAGAAATTAGCAATTTCTCCTCAAGGTTTTTGTCCATACAATGAAAGTCAACTGGGTCCAATGTTGTTGAAACACTTGAAACGTTCCTCAAAAAATATACTTTTCTGTTCCACATAAGAAATAAAGTCATACAGGGGGTGTTTAAAGGGTTAAGAAATTCAGTTGCAGGTTTTTCTCTAAACAGATATATGTTCTTTACCTTTCACAGATGGGAAAAGGCTCTTTTAAGTATGCTTGGGTCCTTGACAAGCTAAAAGCTGAGAGAGAGCGAGGCATCACCATTGATATCTCCCTGTGGAAGTTTGAGACCAGCAAGTACTATGTCACCATCATTGATGCTCCAGGACACAGAGACTTTATTAAGAACATGATCACTGGCACCTCACAGGTTTGTATGTAATCACATAACAATGCCAATCAGTATTTTATGAAGTATTTTCATAATCTTAAACATTGCATTTCTTCCGATACAGGCAGACTGTGCTGTGTTGATTGTGGCGGCTGGCGTTGGAGAATTTGAGGCTGGTATCTCAAAGAATGGCCAAACACGAGAGCACGCTTTGCTGGCATACACCCTGGGTGTCAAACAACTGATCGTGGGTGTCAACAAGATGGACTCTACGGAACCCAATTACAGCCAGAAGCGCTATGAAGAGATTGTGAAGGAAGTCAGCACTTATATCAAGAAAATCGGCTACAACCCCGATACAGTGGCATTTGTTCCAATCTCTGGATGGAATGGAGATAACATGCTGGAGGCCAGCCCAAACGTTAGTATCATATTGACTACAGTTTTATATATTTCAGATTATTAATAGACTCAATAATTCGAGATATTTAAAGAGCATAATTTTGCTTTTTACAAACCAAACTCTTATTAATTAGATTTATGTTATTTGTAGAGATTAATTATTTCCATTACTGTTTGCTTTGCATTCAGTACTGTGTATATATATATAATTCATTTACTTTTATGTTCCAGTTAAACCAAGCTAATTTTCAGCCACCATACTAGCAGTCTTTAATTCAATGTCCGTCAGAAATCTGCTGTTTGCTGCCCAAACAAAAACTTTATTTTATTATCAAGGCTGAAACAGCTGTTGCTGCTTTATTTTTATGGAAACTGTGATACATTTGTCAGAATTTGTATTATAAATTCCTTTACTGTAAAAAATTTATTTCTTTCCAAAAGTTTTTCTCCTTTGTAACTCCTAAGAGGTTCTAACCATCCAAACCATTCCAAACTGTTACATGTATTGGCTATAATAATATGTTTTCTCTGTAGATGACCTGGTTCAAGGGCTGGAAGATCACTCGTAAGGATGGGAGTGTCTCTGGGACGACTCTGTTGGAGGCTCTGGATGCCATTCAGCCTCCAACCCGCCCCACTGACAAACCCCTTCGCCTCCCACTGCAGGACGTTTACAAGATTGGAGGTAAGAAGACACCGAAATTGAAAGGCTCTTAATAAGGAACCCACTTGTTTTCATTTCTTGTAAAGGTATGTGACTTACAAATGACTTACAGTTGTCTATGCAGAGCTGGGGAGATTACTTTAAAATTGCGTATTAGTCCGTTACTGATTCCGAATTACATGACAAAAATTGTAGTTTGTGACGTAATCCATTACATTACACATTTTAAGTAATACAATCAGACTACTTTTTGACCTAACTAATTTATCACATTGATTTAAATAGGATAACCTTGTACATTAAATACTTTTATTTAAGTGCTTTTTTTTAATTTAACTTCTTTTGGACTGATGCATGCAATACCCGCTGAGTGGCATTAACAGCTTGAAAGATCAAAGACATTTTTATATAACTCCGACTGGATTCGTCTGAAATAAGAACGTCATATACACCTTGGATGCCTCTGGGGTGAGTTATTTATGGCAATATCACACGAGCAATATGCATAGCCCAGCCTGCAATTGATACTGATCTTAACAACGTTCAGTACGAGTTAATATTGTAGTTGTTAGACGCAATGTTTGTCTGTGTTTTGGCCTCACTTATTGGTCAAGAAATAGGTAAAGACAACCCAGAACATTGTCTCCGAGCACTCACAGCGCATGTTCATTCTTAAATGCACGATTTTGAACGAATTGGGTGACCATTGGCACGCACCATAAATGTACACAAAACTGAAGACTTTCTGAGAGTCCTGTAAGTGGTAGTATTATGTAGAATAAACATTTAAAAGATGAAAACGAGGAATTGGAGAATTGATGAAACTATGATAATTTATTGCTATTGAAATAGTTGAACCATTGGCCTAGCGCTTGGAATTGATGCGGCCTGACAGACCTGATCAGTGTATGAGTAGGGATGGGCGTATCGATCATAAGTATCGATATATCGATACTGACGTGAGTATTGAAAGTATCGATACTCAAATAAAAATATCGATATTAAGGTGTTTTATTTACCAGTGATTTTATTTAAAACCAAAAAAAACGAAGGCATGTACAATATGCATTGAATTTGACGAATAACCTTTGTTAGCGAGTAATTGTGTAGGATAGAACTATTTTCCTTCTCATCTGAACACACGCAAATGTTGCAAGACAGAACCAATCACATTCACTCACTTCTGACAGTGCATGCAGCCCAGAACAATGCTTATCAGAGGACAGAAAAAACATATGTTTTGAGTTATTTCACAATAAACAAACTGAAAATGTTTGTGCATTTGCATTTATTTAAATTGAATGTTAAAAGTTCAAATTGATCATGTTCTATTCTGTAATGTTAATATAAATCATACACTGTCAGAAAAAAAGGTTGCATTTAATGCATGCAACAGCCATTCACTGGCAGTCCCTAATGAAAATGAACCACGGTTTTACTAAAGTGACCGTCTTTCAAGTATATTGTAGATTTCCATGGTTACCACTTCAGTAAACATATTTTAACCATGTGTAAACAAGCATATAACCTAATAGGTTGCAATTAAGGCATATTGAGTGTTAAAATATAACGTTAAGTGGGTATCATTATTCATTTTACTCTTAGTAATTTAATTTAATACATTCCATAATTTAAAATTTTAGTTTAGACGTATAGATATCGACGATACTGGCCTTTAAAAGTATCGGTATCGTATCGAAAACAAAATAAGTGGTATCGCCCATCCCTAGCCGTCTACATCCTCTATAGCTCTCGCGGATCAACCTTTGGTCACACAAACAAACTACGTCGGTCTGATGGTGATGATCTGCTTCAAGTCGAACAAGCCTAATGATTTAATGGACCATTCACAAAGAACCATTTACTTCACTCCTGAATGAATCAGCCATTTGAACGAATCAAATGAATGAATAAATGACTCGATGACGTATAATTAAGACTTACTACCACCTACTGAATTTTAGTTTCTTATTTGAGTATCATTTCATTAAAGAAATAATTTCATATTTCCATAGTAATAATAATGAAATTAATAAAATAAATTATTAAAGGTATAATTCACCTACCCAAAAATGACAATAGTGTCATCATTTACACACCCTCATGGTCCAAAAGAGTATATGTAGTCATTAGATCAACAAAATATGTCTGCTGAAGCAAACTTTTTTGTAATTTTCGGTTTAATGTTTTCTCACAACACTGACTTTAAACGGATCTTTTGGGAGTAATTTTCTCAGCCAAATCTGATGTGCGTACTTTGCAATTAATTAGATTAAAAAAAATGTATCGCTTACCAGCCCTAAAAATCAAAACGAGAAAGTATATTCTTCGTGAAATACCACCATAAATTAATTAAAAATAAATCCATCATTTTATTAATGAACAAAAATAATAAAACTTCCTAAAAATGTCCATATGACCATTAACCCAACGTCACAGAACCGGGAACAGCATTTGCCAATACTTAATTATTAAAAGTATTTATTTTAAAATCTCGGGGTACTTTAAGTAAATATTTAGATTGAAAGTGTTCCGATGAAAAAAAGTGTGGGATGCCTGCATTACATGTAATAAGAAACTATGTGAATTTGTGCATTTTATGTGTTTTGAAAAAAAGCCTTCCAATACTGACAAGATTGGTTAAATAACCTACTGATGATATTCAGCTACATATTAATTGTTCATCACTTGTTGATGCAAACATTGAACCTTAAATGATTTTTTGTAAATCAGTGGTCAATGCTGTGGGTAGCCACCTGACTACTGTAATGTCGTTCTGTGAATGTCCCACAAAACGAAAAGACTTTCGAGATCTGTAGCGGTAGGATAATGTTCGCAAGAAAACATTTAAAATATAAAAAGATGAATTCGGAGAATTGATCATTTATTAACTAATTTTATTTCTATGTATGAATAGTATTACTTATGGAATCCAGACATAAAGTAACTGTAGTCTGATTACAAGTGTTATAAGATGTAATTTATTCTAATTACAAGTACATCATTTTTGGAGTCTGATTACGTAACCCAGATTACATGTAATTCAGTTACTACCCAGCTCTATGTCTATGGTATTTTAAGAGATAAAATAACTGAGATTGCAACTGATATTTAGTACGTTATATATTTAGTAAAATGTCACTCTTTTACCATTGCGCTCTTTTTGTTACTATTTAGGAATTGGTACTGTGCCTGTGGGACGGGTTGAAACAGGCATTCTGAAACCTGGCCTAGTTGTGACATTTGCCCCTGTGAATGTGACCACTGAGGTGAAATCTGTGGAGATGCATCATGAGGCTCTGTCTGAAGCTCTTCCAGGTGATAATGTGGGATTTAATGTGAAGAATGTCTCAGTCAAAGATATCCGACGTGGGAATGTTGCAGGTGACAGCAAGAACGATCCTCCACAGGAGGCAGCGAGTTTCACCGCACAGGTAAAGGTCTTAGTTTGGTGTTTTATAGTGTTATAAAACCTTCTGACACAATTCATGATTTAAAATATAAATTATCTAGATACGCCTGTTAGGGTCTACACTGAAAAAATGGTAACATCTAAAATAACTGGTTTTATTCAAGTCCAAATTATGTAACATCATTGGATCAGACTAAATACATTATTTTAGACCAACGAAACTCATTTCTATGTGTTAAATCAGGTAGAAATAACTCTTTAAGAAAAGAATTACCACTTTTTGCAGTGTAACAAATAAGATTTATTTTAAAATCTTTTCACTGTTTGACATTACAAACTATTCACTGATCCACTTTCTGCTCTGGTCAGGTGATCATTCTGAACCACCCAGGTCAGATCAGTGCTGGTTACGCCCCCGTGTTGGATTGCCACACTGCTCACATTGCCTGCAAGTTTGCCGAGTTAAAGGAAAAGATTGACCGTCGCTCTGGGAAGAAGCTGGAAGACAATCCCAAGTCCCTGAAGTCTGGGGATGCTGCTATTGTAGATATGATACCAGGCAAACCCATGTGTGTGGAGAGTTTCTCTGAGTATCCTCCTCTTGGTAAGGGTCATATATTAATTTGGATTTTAAGTTATGTATCTTCATTATAAAACGCTTGACTTTATTACCAAATTCACTCCTACTGTAAACATGCCTTTTTTTCAAGTGCTTTTTATAAGAATGTTTCACCATGTTTCAGTGCAATTAACTTTCTGTGGTGGGCATAATATAATTAATAATACTATTTTTCTTAAAGTTTTATTTTTTGAAGCATTTTATGATGTCATCTTTCTGGACAGTTTGAGGTAAAACACTGTGATAAGAGAGAAGAGGGAAAAACAGGAAAAGACTTTGAGCCAAGAATGCAAACTTGGCTCATCCAAATAATGCATAAACTGAAAATCTTAATAGGTCTAAAACAGGGGTGTCTAAAACAGTGCATTTTCATGGGAGAAATTTAGTCATATCAATATGAATCCATGTGGTCAGATTCTATAGTGGAAAATCTTTTGCCCTCAAGTGAAGTTTCCAACCATCAAAAACTTGATGGCGAAAGATTTTCCGCTATAGGTTTCTCAGAATCTGAACACAAGGATTCGTATTGAAATGACTGAATTTCACCCATGAAAACTCACTGGACATTGATAACTGTAACTGCGCCTTAAAATGTTTGAAGTAAAATTAATTAAAATGTAATGTGAAAGTATACACTGCATATGTACATAAAAAGACATTAAAAAGGTGTGTATAAATTCAATAATATGGTAGTAAATCTTTATTTAATAATGGACTTAAAATGTAATAGTTTTATGCCAGGGTGTTTCTTGGTCTCTCTCCTTGATTTATAATAATAACTAACTTTTATTACTATTTTTCGGATGATCTTCATTTCCCAGGTCGCTTTGCAGTGCGCGACATGCGTCAAACCGTAGCAGTGGGCGTCATCAAGGGGGTTGAGAAGAAAACCTTGACCTCTGGGAAGGTCACTAAATCTGCCCAAAAGGCCCAGAAGAACAAATGAATGTTGTGCTGGGCTGCGAACACTCGGGTCAGCCACACCATCCCTCCTCTTCTCAACTCCATAAACAGAGCTTGGTTAATTATCACAATGCATCGCAAAAGCAGAAGAAGGAAAAGTAAAACTTATGCCTGCTTGACAAAGATTACAATAGTGATAATATGTATATTTATGTTTAATCGTATTTTCTGTTTGAATTTTCAGTCTTCGTTGTGGTATTTGTTCTATTGTTAAATTGTTCTAAGCACTTTAAGCAAATATGCCTCTAGTGGGAGTGTTGAGTAAGCTTTGTTTATCCTGTAGCTTGTGTGCAATATCTAAACCCTCTTGCTAACATTACTTGTGTAACCTTGCTTGCAATAGTAGCTAACTGTTCCAGCTTGTAGTCCAACAGCTATGAGATTTTATGTTAGTCTGTTATGTTAGTTTGATGTGTTGTGACATAGCTTTATAATTGAAGTTCAGTGTATTTTTCTGTGTGCATGAAGCTAAAGTAGCTAGCGCACTTTACTGTCTACCCTGACAGCGCTCTGAACAAGCATGGGCCATCTTGTTTGCACTTGCACTCATGTACTTTAACGGGAATATGATTCTCCATTATCTAATGTATGTCGGTTCATAACCAAAAATAAAATACATTTGAATTCTGATGCCTGCTTCTAAATCACTAGACAAAGAAAAAACAACAAGAAATTTTCACAGACATCTTTGATGAGGCTTTTGTATTTAAATCATTTAAATCATAATTCATGTATTTAAATAAAATATTTAAGATATTTGAGAGCTCTGACACCAATATTCAGTGCTGGTGCACATGCTAACAAATATTAAATGGACTAAAAACAATTAACTACAAAAAAGTTATAATAATAAATATATAATAATTATTAGCAATTATAATAATTTATAATACCAACTATAATGAACTCAAAAAAACAAAACAAAAAAAAAAAATATTTTCCACATACTGTACATTATTATTTATCTGTATATTGTATAATGATGTATATCTACCAAACTAATTAGATTTTAAGTTAGGCTGTGTGAAATGTGGTTGCGGTGTGATCAGAGCTAAAAAAAAAAAAGACAATAAAAACAACAACTGATGTAGTACGGAAACTATGAGGTGCTCCTCTCAACATTTAATATGCTTTATCAAAATGGTACAATTTTCAGCAGCATCAGTTTCCTTCAACGTGTCTGGCACTTTTTTTTTTTACATAAGAAAAGTAAATGACCTTTTAATACAATATGATAAATTCAGAAAGTGTGTCATATTTCTACTGTCTTATGTTCTGACACATTTTTCTATTTTTGTCATGTTGTAAATATTGGGTTGATGAGCCATTCTGTAATGAGTCTTTAGACATGCAGTGTTCATGCAGTCCAATGAATAGTTCATGCCATCTCTGATTTTGATAATTTCAGGAGTTTGATTATTAATCTACCACATTCTATTTGATTTTTAAAAAAACGTTACAGTACATTTGAAAAAGAACAATGCATGCAATGATATGTCAAGTACGGTGGCCTATATGAAATAATTTCTTTCAAATAAACCAAACTAATAGAACACGTATAAAAATGATCTAAATTTGTGTTGCCCTCATAAAAATACATATCAATCCAAAATAAAATAAGCTCTCATATCAAAGTTTCATTCCATCAGAGGTGGTTTCTAAGAGTTTGTAACACATTAGAGATTGCGTTATTTGAGTCGAACATGTGGCATGTTCATAGTCTCATTGCTGCCTGTATTGGGCGTATTTCCACTTGCTAGGTTGTGACTAGCACCAGCCGTATTACTTGTCCTAAGCAGCTCGGAGGAGTAGGATGCATCAATGGGGGGCTGGGAGAGAAAGTTGAACCCTTGAGTATGTATCTTATTTGAGGTCTCAAGGTCTCTATCGCTGATGAAGAGATCAGCTTCTCCCCAGCCCCCTACTCCCATCTCAATGCCCCCGGCTGAAGAGTCCTGGCTGCTGCTAACGCTGGTGGAGAAACTAGCCTGACTAGAATGCGTGTTCACACCGAGACCTTCCAGAACAGGCTGCATGAGGTCCTGTACAGAGAGGGACTTCCCTAGCCCTCTGTCCCCACTGCATTGGCCTTGAATCGGGGCAAGAGAAGAGACTGGAGCAAGAGGGTCCATCTCTGCATCCATGCTTATATGTCTCCTCCAAGAACTGTCCTCTTTAGCACTGGGTCTGTTTTTTTGTTGAAGCTTGCAGCTAATACTATAGTTAAGCCCAAAGTCCATCCCGACTCCTCTGAAGTAGGATTTGGAGTAGTCGGTGGGGTCCGACCTAGAGGGTCCCATGCTGCGAACATGGCCTGCTTGTGGAGGAACAGAAGAAAGTTGAAGCTTTGAAGAGGCTTGGGATGGAAGAGGTGGAGTTGGTTGACCGACACATGGAAAGTGGCCTACAGAAGAGTGAAAACTGTTGGCACTGAAGATTTGAGAAGGGCTCCCTTGTGCTGATGGACAGTCCATGGATGGGGTTGAAGGAACCTGGAAGGTTGATGGGCTAAAAGGTGAGGCAGAGGCCGGATTGAGCCCAGGAGATGATGTTGTGGAGTTGTTCTGGTTGAGGTTGAGTTCGTTGGGGGCTAAGATTAATTGGAGGGCTCTGGGGTGATTACCACAGATGGACTCGCTGATCTGGGAGGAGCAAGAGAGATCCTTACTGAGGATGGTGCTCGGATAGTCTGAAGTCTCCTCTAACCCAAAAGGAGGAAGAGGGGAGAGAGTGAAGGCAGAGGAAGAACCCTTCTGCAGAACCTGACGGTAGATGTCCAGCAAGGAGTCCACCTTAGCTTCAATAGACTGTACCTATAGAGACGGAACATAGAAATACTGTTTGTTAGAATACATGGGTTATGTCTAATACAGTGGTTCTTCATTAAAAACGGTTAAAGGGAAAATAAATATCTTGATTTTGTGTTTTTTTGCATTTTAATTTAGATTAGAGTTTGCTAAGGCCCACTGGTTTAGTATTATGTTTAATATGATAATTTATAAACATGAGACAATGACATTAGAAAAACAACAAAACTCAAGGTAAATATTTCTGAACAGGATATTATATTGTAATTTGTGCAATTTCCATTCAAACATGTAAAAATGTAATATACTTGTGTGTATTTAGGACACTGTCATGATACCCTGCCGGAAGGAATGAAAGAGCCATGGATAAACGAAAATGTAATTTATTAAATCCAACACACAGGGTAAATCCACACTTGGAAGGGAAGGAAGAAACACATACAGAACTGGTAGGCCCGACAAACACAGACTGAACGGACTAGGGCTTACATACACAGGATAACGAGGGAATCGGGAGGAACACAGGTGAACAGAATGACTAATTAAAGAGACAATGAGGACAGGAGCAGCAACAGGAACGACCAAATAAGGGCACATGAGGGAGAAACTGGGTCACGGGGAGCACATGGGGAGCAAAACACAACACATTTCGCCCCCCTCCCGGAAGGCGAGTCCTCGCACCGTAGAACCAACAGAGGGAGGGGTGGGAACTGGGAGGAGGCTCAGGAGGAGGACAGACACCCGGGAGGGGGCCGGCAGATAGAGTCTAGGGAGGTGACGACAGAGAGAGGAGCCAAGGAAGAAACAGGAGGAGCCAGGGCGGATCAGACGGAGGAAGGAGCCAGGTTGATGACAGATAGACTTTGGCATGCAGTGCTAGGTGGGACCCATGCCACAGCCATCATGGCGACCCAAGGTGGAGCCCCCCTACGGGGGAGAGATCCTGGGAGAGGGGGATACTCCAGGAGGCCCAACCGACGCCGGCTGAGCATTTGCGTAGGAGCCCTGAGTGCGGAGACTTACATCCGAATTATCCGGAGGGGGCCAGGCGGAGCAATGTTCCGTGACCGGGGAATCCAAGGCCGCGGTGGAGCCGGAAGCGACAGAGGACTACGGAGATCGAAGGGTAGATGAGCCTGACAGAAAGCCAGAGGAGTGTTGTCCCGAGCGACGGATGGTCAACCACGACCAAGGTGGATGCCGGATGGACGAGGGATCCATTGGAGCCATTGGACTGATTGGTCCTGGTTGCAGGTAGGGAGCTTTACGCTGGTGGAGCCGCTTTGTCACGGCCGATGTGGAATCGGGCTTATGGCTGGAAGGCGGAGGTCAAGGATTCTGCAGCCACGTGACGATGGCGGATTTCAGACCGAGGAGCTCGCACCAGTACTGATGGGGGCTTAGGGTAAGACAAGCATAGGGCTGCAGACACAGCGGTGGAGGAGTCAGGATTGGGTGGGTGTCGGGCTTTTAGAGCCTCTGGGCTCTCCGGTCTTAACTTGGGAACAGGACCCTCATGCTGGGGCTGGATATGGAAACAGGAACGGAGGGACAAGGTCCCGCTGAGGAGGGAGCAAGGGTGCAGGTTGGTACAAAGTCAATTAAGTCTCTTTCCACTTTTCCTTTACCCAGATCCTTAGACAGCTCACCCTCAGCCATGTTGCAGTAGGCGGAGCTCCTTTCCGACTCTACTGTCATGACGCTCTCGCCCTGTGGTCGAGCTCTGTAGCCGCTCTCGCACCTTGTTGCGTCACAGCTGGCTCCGAGCAAACCTCAGCACTGTTTAGCCTACTCTGCGATGGCTCTTCCGTTGCGAGTGGTGCTTGGGCTTAGCTTCGCGCAGTGGGGTGGATTGGTGGGCCCTGGGCCCTTTGTTCTGGCTGTGTTTCTGGTCCTGGGTAAGTCCGCTCTCCACGATCCGCCAGTCCCGTTGGTGCCCATGGGAGGTTGACGTGGCGTAGTAGTTGGCCACGCTCCATAACTAGTTTATGGCTCATTCGAAACACTGTCTCATGAATGCTTTGAAACTTTGGTGAATCTTTTGTTTCGGAATCAGTGTGTTTTGTGAGCACGTATCAACGCCGGTCACGTGATTTAGCAAACGAAGCTTGGTTTTGTCCCCTGTTTTGAAAGTTTTGGGTGTTTTTTTTTTTTTTTTTTTTCGTTTCGAAACTCCCGATGGTTCACCACTAGGGGGTGTTGATCTCAAAGTGAACCCATGAGCCACTTCTGGTTGCCCAGTTAATTATATGACATGAAATCCCATGAAATTTAGGTATAAAAAACAAAGAATTCAGGGCCATATGTTGTGGGTTAAACAAAAGATAACTTCCCTTTAACACAGAGGGCTATATAGTTTTAAAAATGTGTAAAAACATTCAGTACTTTCAACCTACAAATCACATCATACCTATAAAAATAACAAAATGAGCTTACGATAGAATTAAATCCACCTCCTTCTCCTGACTGATAACACTACTCTTGCCTGCTGGTTTTTATTGACTGCTCTAATGAAAACACTTAATTAAATTATTACATAAATCAATTAATTAATTCAATAATTAATTATATAGTTAATTGTGTGTTAAGGGTTTGATTATACTTAAAACACGTAACACACGCACCAGCATGTGCTGTTTCAAGTGTTTCGAAACATGGAATCATTTTTCTAAACAATTGGTTCAATTGATTCAATACTTCGAAAAGCTTAGCTTCTCCCATCACTACCCAGAACAGGGAGTTCAGCGCAGTATCGTCAAATGCCTTAAAACGGCGAGCTGGCTGAACTCCACAGCATACTCCAAGAGGGAAAGGTCCTTGCGGGTGAGGGAGGTAAACTTGACAGTGAGGGAATCCATGGGGAAGGAAACACTAAAGAAACAAAAAACACTGAATGGAAAACAGAAAACAAATGGAGGGGAGTCACATAGTTAAACAGTTTGTAGGTCGGGTCTTCTGTCACGATATGCTGCCGGAAGGAACGAAAGAGCCATGGATAAACGAAACTGTCATTTATTAAATCCAACACGCAGGGTAAATCCACACTTGGAAGGGAAGGAAGACACATGTACACAACTGGTAGACCCGACAAACACAGACTGAACAGACTGGAGCTTAAATACACCGGATAACGAGGGAATTGGGAGGAACACAGGTGAACAGAATGACTAATTAAGAGACAACGAGGACAGGAACAGGAACGACCAAATAAGGGCACATGAGGGAGAAACTGGGTCACGGGGGGAGCACATGGGGAGCAAAACACAACAAAGACAGTCCAATCCTGACAGATACAAGCTATGAAAATAGCCTTATCGTTGGCCATTTTTATTTCAATAATGTTAAACAAATCCATCACCATCAATTTCACCCCATAATATTATTAAACACAATTCATCTTTAGAAACAGAAATGACACTCTGGTGGCAATTTACATAACTTAAAAAAAAAAAAGTAATGTCCATAGATGGTCCATAAACTAGTGGGAGTAAGAAAAGTGTGTTTTAACTGACTTTATTTTCTAAAAGTCCACAGCGCTAAAACTACCCATAGTTGAAGAAACAAACACCTAAAAACCTGTGCAGTATTCAAAGATTCAATGAAATATGAGATGAATTGATTCAGTGTGACATGTGAGTACGTAAAATCCTGTTTAACCGAGTGTCTCTAAACTCACCTGTCTTTCTACCTTACACACCCTTCCAAGCATGCTCACGTCTTCCAGAATGTCTCCGTCAGATAACAGCTTTTCTCTGACCTTCTTATCCATAGGCATCTGGCCCCTACCAAGAATCTGATCCACCCTAAAAGTGAGAGACAGATGTTATCAAAAAGACAGGAATTAAATGTGTGAAAAGAAATAAAGATTCACATCCCAAATGAGCAGACAGAGAATTGAGAGAAACTATAATGACACTTTAGAAATTGCTACTATTAGCAAACCAGATTCAAGTTTTCAATTTTTCTTGTACATTAAAATGTGATGAATTCAAAATTATTTAGACTTTCTGTTCATTTAGACTATGAAGAAAGCCAGGAACTGTGATGTTCTGTTTTGGTCACATGGAGGCACTGGTCTCACTTATATTGTAAACCTTGATCATTTGACTCCATAGGCTTCAGTGATAAAATTAAATACTTTTTTTTTTTAAGTGACAAGAAGACCTGCCATGGTTATAAAGAGAAAAATGGCTTGAAAAGAGATACTTGGCATACAATGGTTTACTTATTTTTTACTTTTTATATTAGACTACATATCAATTCCCAAGGTTTTTTGAGATAGCAAAATGTCCACTTATTACATATTTCAGAATCTCAGCATATCCGTCAACATGTCTTCCAAATATTCTAACTGATCATAAATACGGAGTAACTAGACATTCTACACATTTGACATTTTCCCCATATGTAGCAAGGCAGTACACATATTCAAAGAGTTTTTTGAGTAAAAAATGTACTGTATGTACATTTAATGATACATTGCAATAATTATATATAGCTTCTCAAAAACGCCACATCCCATTGTTTGGCAGAACTCCAGGGCTTGGCCACCACCCAGTGACCCATATGTGACCCATATATGACCAAGGAGAAGCACTGCCTCAGGGGCATCAGAACAGCTGTGACATGATGACATTAATGTGAAGTCAACATACCAGTGCGGATATGATATAGATGTCATGAATGCGGCTGCTAATTATCTTTAAATGTCATTGTTGAGTAAATGTTTTAATTCACATAGTATGCAACACAGACTGATGTTCAAACTGATGTTACACAAGATGAATGTGCTTGATGAATCAAATTCTTGATTGCCTGCGCCATTATTAACCTCTGTTGATTGGGCTGCATGTTTAGAAATGCGTGTTGCTGCTCTTTTTAAATATATGAACATTGAATGTTATGCGTTACAGGTGAAAGTGTTGATTTATAATGAGTATGCTGCAATGTGTTTTGATTAGCTGTGTATCAGGTATGACCTCTGTTCCTAATGTGCTATTAGCTGTAATTTATATGTAAAGAGAGAATGCCTAGTGATTAGTACATAACATGCTTCATTTTGCGCTCGTGGGTGGTGCAATTCAAGTTTAAACCCTTCCTTTTCCTATCACTTCAAGTGGCAAAAAGTACCTGCTGTACATGTGGACCTGCTGTAAAGCATCTGTAAAAAACTATTTATGTCATTATTTAGCTCAAGAGTGTTAATCGATCAACTATAGGCAGTTCGACAATAGGCACCAATGTTGTTATTCAGCTTGAGTCAGTTCAGAGTTGATATTGCAAGATGCGATTCAGCTGTAAAGTAGCTCTACAGAAAACAGTAGTGTCAAATTTTGCTCTCATCTGATGGTGTCAGTCAGTGTGGTTGTATTGATACATTTCTGAAAGCTAAGTGTCTTTCAGACCCCAACTAAGCAAACAAGAAGGTGACAGTGGCGAGGAACCCAAACTTCATCAGGTGTCACAAATGAAGACAAAAACTTCAGGAGAAACCAGGCTCAGTTTGTGGACCAGTTCTCCTCTGGCTTACAGATTAAGCTTAAGAACAAATGAGGATTTACAAAAACTAAATTTTTGTAAAGCCATTCGCCATACTAGTGGACATTTGTTCTTTGTGGTGATTAACAGCAAAGTGCTTTCTTACAGTCGTCCACTTGTTTCATTCACAGAAGTTTCATGTACTGAAGTCTACATGTGTGTATTCTGTAAATCAAAATTTTTGGGTTGGTAAGATTTCTCTGGGGTTGGTTAAGAAGTCTCTTCTGCTCACCAAGGCTGTATTTATTTGTTCAAAACTACAGATAAACAGTTATATTGTAAAATCCTGCTACAACAGTCTTTTTTTCTCTATTTTAATATATTTTTTAAATGTAGGCTAATCTAGTCCTCTTATGGCAAAGCTGAATTTTCAGAAGACATTTTGTGTAAACCATCACACTTTTTTTTTCAGGATTCTTTGATGAATAGAAATGGAAATCTTTCCACCATTATAAATGTATTTACGGTCACTTTTGACAATTTAATGCATTTTGTGGGAACAAAGTACATATTAAAAAAAACACTTTTGCATATGGTGGAAAAACATGTTTGGACAGTAGTTGGGTTGTCCTACCTGGTTTGCAGACTTTTAATTCGGCAGAGCATGTCCAGATGACCGGCTGAATATTGCTCTATTACATCCTTTACATCATATGGGCGCAGAGTTTCCTTAAAATTCTTCTTCGCCACATGAAATTTCATGATCCTGCAAAACCATATGCTAATGTTATTCTTCCTTTGAAGTCTTATGAAGCCCAAAACAGATATGTGAGTGCTAATATTTAAAGTGTGAATGTGTCTTGTTCTTTTGAGCACAATACAGTGAATGATAATATAAAGGACACTGAACTAACTGACGCTTTTTCGACTATATTAATGAAAAAAAAAAAAACCTTGATCCAATATATTACAAATCAAATTATTTGCAGTTTACATTTGGGGTGACTCAGAATAACCACAGCAATGTTTCTGAAAAGTGATCAAATGACAGCATAGACAAATCCCACACCCTGAGAAAGTCTGAGCTTGGCGTCACACACATGACAGTCCAACCAGACCCCAGCTGAGAGCTACAGGGCTACCACAGCATTTCGCCAACAGCCTGGAATATTCAGTGAAGCAGTTAATTTTTCATTCCTCATAATAAAAGCGAAAGTGAGAGGCTGGAAAAGATGAGCACATACTGTCAATCTAGCACTCAGTTTTCCACTGACCCACACATACTAGACGAAAAAAAAATAAAAGAGCATGGTTGATGTGTGTGACGTGTGAACAGCATGACAGTATTCTTTTGTGATAGTGAAATTATATACATTTGACTAAATGTCATCTCATGCTCTCAGTGGCTGGGAGTATAATTAAATAAGACAGTGTCGTTTTCATTAAAAGGTGATGGGCATATTTTTGTGTATTTATGCTAGGCTATAGAGTTTAAGTAAACCTTTTGTAGTTTGATTTCTCAAAAAATTGTAAACACTGCGGCTCTGTTGTGCTGTCAAACATTGCACTCTTTGCTTGAGGCCTGTACCACAAAGTAGGTTTAAGCAGCGAGCGAGGCAATTTCGAGTTTAGTTTGGGCTAATAATGGATTTTATGAACCACACAGGTGAATAGGTAGTCAGGTAAATATTTACTTTGTTGCTTTAAAACATTGCATTTTTGCATTTCAGACTAGAGTTGAGTATTTCGGTGTATTGAGCCTTATTGGTGAGGCAAATCACTTATTTTGTCAGAATCAGTGGCAAAATCAGGCAGCATTTAAAGGAATAGTTCACTCAAAAATGAAAACGTGTGCCCAAAATGTACTCAGGAGTAGATGAGTTTGTTTCTTCACAGGAACAGAATTGGAGAATTTTAGCATTACATCACTTGCTCACCGATGGATCCTTTGCAGTGAATGGGTGCCGTCAGAATGAGAGTTCAAACATCTGATAAAAAACATCAAAATAATCCACAAACAATCCACATGACTCCAGTCCATCAATTAACGTCTTGTAAAGCGAAAAGCTGCATGTTTGTAAGAAACAAATCCATCATTACTACGTTTTAACATGCTGTTAAAACCGGTGCCTCCATCCATTATCCATAATAACGCTTCCTGCAGAGAAATATGCACAGATCAAGCACCTTTTACAAGCCAAAAAAGTTATAAACAAATATTTGGTGGGGGTTGGATTTGATGTTAGAGGACAACAGAGAATGGACTTTTTCACTGGAGGATGGGTTATTATGCATTATGGACTATGGAAGCAACGGTTTAAAGTTGAAAACATCTTCATGAATTTGTTTCTTACAAGCATGCAGCTTTTCACTTTACTTAACTGATGGACTAAAGTTGTGTTAATGACTTCTGTATTACTGTGATTTTTTAATCAGCTGTTTGGGCTTTCATTCTGGTGGCACCCGTTTACTGCAGAGAATCTATTGGTGAGCCAGTGATGTTTGCTTCAAAACACTTTTGTGTGCACACACTTGTGGACTAGTCACAAATTTAGGATCAAACCCTGATAAAATTATAAAGAACATTGTGGTATGCTTAGCCAGGTTATATTTGTTTGGGTTTAAAACTAAAAGCGGTTACATAACCTTGAGTTTGTTCAATTTGTTTTGTGACATATTGAACAGACACCAGTCCAACAAAGCAACACTGGCTCAACCATTTGTGTTGTTTGTGCCACAAAAAAACCAAACAAAAAAAATATGTGCTGAAACCTTTCGCGCACAAAAAGTATTCTCGTAGCTTCGTATAATTGCAGTTGAACCACTGATGTGACATGGATTATTTTACAGATCTCCTTGCTACGTCTCTGGACTATCGTATCTGAACATTTCAGTTGTGTTGCGGTCTATGCAGGGTCAGACAGCTCTCAGATTCCATCAAAAGATCTGTAATTTTGTGTCCGAATAGGGTGACGTAAGGTGTGTTTCTTACTTTGTTTTAAACGGCACATTAGGTGTGTAGTATCAATACATAATTTTCATTTTTGGGTGAACTATCCCTTTAATAAATTTATATCAATTATCACTGATAGCTCATCAAATGCTGAACTTTAATTGTAATGTCTCAGCATTCTGAAATACTGCAGCATTGAGAGAAGTGAACTGAAGTGAAATATCGCTGCTCTTACCTCACTGCTCTGATGACGGTCTTCAGTGCGGGCGGCAGGTCCTCTGCTGACATGTCACAGTGACAACCTTTCTCATCAAAAGCCTCATCAACACCAACGTTAGCCTCACCTATGACACACACAATGAAAATTTCAATTACTAAAGTGCATAAAGAAAGGAGAAATTATGTGAAAACCATCACCAAATGAAAAGAATTGGCGGAAAATTGAGTGATAAGCAAGAAAAAAAGCATTCATTTTTCATAAAAAAATCTTTAAAAAAAATCTTTGGTTCAATCTGGCAAGAGGGTCTCCTATTCAAAGCAAAATCTGAGGAAAAATGCAGCAATTGCGAATGAATATAAACTAATGAAGTAGTGCAGGTCAAACTGAATTGAAACTGAACAATTTTACAGTACGTGTACTAAAATACATTTCTAAGAACATGCAGAATTTTAAGTCCATCAGTGTAAACAATAAAAAGTACACATTTTCACAGGTCCTCATGTTGTAAATCACTCTTGTTAAAATATATATATTTATGCCTGTTCTTCTGAGCTAGCATGTCACATTACATTTCTGTGAATTTTACAACTGGAAGCACTACTTTATACAATCATCTAAAATGGTAATAGTTCATATTTTCTGTGTAAAAAAAGAGGTGAATGTAGACTCAAGTGCATTTCTGCAGCTACTTTATAAAAGGTTCTATGGCTACAGCTATGATGTAAAGCAGAGACTGGAAAGGAAGTGGTGTGTTGGATGCACACACAGGATTATTCGTGCCCTATGCTACTTCAAGGATTCTCAAAACCTGACTAGAGAGGCTGCAATCGATCAGTCTAGTGAAAGAGGAAGATATTTACAGCCACAGGGCATCAGTGAGGAAGGAATATATGCTTCTGGCTAAAATCAGAAGGTTTTCAGTTAGTGCTTTGAGTTATGCTACTTCTTGAAAAGTTCAATTATTTATTATCTTCCCATATGTTACCACACTCACTAGATGTTCACGGGGCCCTAACAAGCCCCCCCCCCCACAAAATTCAGTGATGCAACACTCTTTAAACACATAATCCAGTGATTAGAATATGTTTGCTAACTGAAATACTAATATAATAAATGAATAATAAAGGAATAGTTCAACTCTGTACTGAAATTTTACTCACCCTCAGGCCATCCAAGATGTAGATGAATTTGTTTCTTCTAAACAGATTTGGAGAAATTAGGCATTGCATCGCTTGCACACCAAATGTCCATCCCCTGTTGTCCTCACATCAAAATCCACTGATGCAGTTGTGTAGAACTGTTTTGGCCTGTTTTAGCTTGTAAATAGTGCATGATCTGCATATTTCTCTCCCGATTCTTTGCTTTTCAATGACTTTTTCACTGGAGAAAGAAATATTATGGACTGGTATTTTAGTCAGAAGCAACGGTTTAAAGTTAAAATGTTATAATGATGGATTTGTTTCTTACAAACATGCAGCTTTTCACTTTAACTGATAAAACTGAGTGGTGGATTATTGTGATGTTTTTATCAGCTGTTTGGGCTCAATTCTGACTGCAGAGGATAAATTGGTGAGAAAGTGATGTAATGCTAAATTTCTACAAATCTGTTCCCATGAAAAACAAACTCATCTTAAAAAGATGAAAATTAAAAAAAAAAAAATGTATCCCATCCTAAGTGCACACACACAACAGTGAACACACACCCGGAGCAGTGGGCAGCCATTTATGCAACGGCACCCGGGGAGCAGTTGGGGGTTCAGTGCCTTGCTCAAGGGCACCTCAGTCTGGGTATTGAAGGTGGAAGAGAGCACTGCACATTCACTCCCCCCACCTACAATCCATGCCGGACCTGAGATTCAAACATTGTAACCTTTGGGTTACGAGTCTGACTCTTTAACCATTAGGCCACGACTTCCCCCATCTTGTTCATGTTTTATTAAATTAATTTTTTTAAATAAATAAATAGTGGCTGAAAAATATAAATAAAAGAAGAAAAACAAATATTAATAATATAATTAGAATTTAATAAAAATAAAAATAAATTTTTTTGTAGTCATTGAGTACTCATGGTGAATAAATTGACCTGTGTGTCTGAGTGGGAGAAGACATCCCACCTGCAGATGGCGATATGACGTACTGTATGATGCCACTAAGATTTGTACATACATACTGTACAAAGACAGGCACAAAAGGAACTGAATGATTGGTTATATTTATGTAGAAAACTTGTTATATTTTGTTACTTTGTTACGTGCATGTTTGTTTTATTCATATATGATCATGAAGCAGAAATGAAACTTCTGAAGATGTTGCTGGGAATCAGAAGGGGATTCTCATACATATTAGACTGTAGTACATGTAAATGCTTGTAGCTATTCGTTGTGGATCTCCTGCTTGTTTCCTGAAAGTGCTTCACGTCTTAGACACAGAAGCACATTAAGACACTTAAAGTTGGGTAATCATTTTTCATTAACCATTTGACTAAATGCTTCTGATTTTATAATGTAGCTTATATGATATCTACTGCCTTATAGCTTTCCCACAGGATAAAGACTTCAGATTAATTCTAAATAATATCATAGAACAGTTGATTCTACTTTGGCTTCATTTGTAAGTATTTACATTTGTGAATCAAAGACAAAGTAACTCAAGTGTCTCAAATTCAACTCCACATTGACTTCTTTTCAGTTTACTGAACTTTTGTATAAAAAACAATAACACATTTGCAGGCCTCTGCTGCCCTCCTGCCATTGATTCAATTAACAAATTCATTAAACCCAATTCTAATCACATCAACACATGGCATGCTTACACACTGATAATCTGCTTTAAACAAAGAAAAAAAAAGGAAAGAAGGAATGAGGAAAGAAACGGATCCTAGTTTAGTCAATGGCCTTTGGGACCCAATCAGAAAAATATGGACTCACAATGATCCCAATCAGATGGACAAAACTATTATTACCAAAATTACCAAAAATGATGATGATTACAACCATAATCATTATAATCATGGCAATCATCATTAGCTCTCTAATGTGTCACCATGGCTGGCCATAATTATATTGGTAATCTCCTGAAATTCTGAGATTTTTTTTTAAACAGGAGCAGTCACAGTGTTATTTATTTGGAGGAAGAAAAAAAAGATTTGATTTGAATTTGATTATGTCTTAATTCATTGTGAATTTAATTATATCTCTTCACTACATAGTGTGTGTAGATAAAAAGTATTGAGCGAACGTCTATTCGATGCAATTAGAATCGACATAGTTCGAAGTAATTCTCCATTCCGAAGTGGTTTGGGGGGGGGGAGGAGGGGGGAGAGGGGGGGGGGGGTGTGGTGAGTTTGAAATGGGAGGGAGAGGGTAGGTGGGGTGGGGGGGTTGGGGGGGGGGGTGGGGGGTGGGGGGTTGGGGTGGGGGGGGGGGGGGGGGGGGGGGGGGGGGAGAAGGAGTGGGGGGGGGTGGGAATGGATTGTAGGGGAGGGGGCACACTTCATTGACTGGAGCCCCCTCTTAGACGGATGGGTCTGAATCGGAGGGGGGGGGGGGTGCGGTCATTAAAACTCCAACTCTTCTGGACCTTGGCAGGACTCGATCCATCAGTGCTGATCTCAGCTCCAGGCGAACGTCTGTCTGTAACAGATGTCTGCCTGCTTTTAATGCTCTGTCCACGTGGGCTTGCCATTCTTACCCGGTCCTTAAAACTCAGTTTCTGACTGAGAGGGGAAAAAAGAGAGAGAATAAGAGAGTGGAAGAAATAACAGCACTTTCCTTCCTGCCATGAGCCATGGCAATGACCATAAAAGAGCAGCATGAAGTACAAAAAGTGCAGAGGCCAAGTCGTTTTTTATTAGTTGTAGCGTCCCCCCCCCCCCCCCTGTGAACCAATCAGGGCACACCATTTTGTCATTTGATTTAAAAACTCAATTTTCATTAGATTAACAACATTCACAGACACTCACCCATAAACTACTGGGTGCCAGATGTCTGTGAACGAGCCCAGGCCTTGGTTAGCCATGGCAACCATGGACACCCTTTGCTAGACCAATCATTGTTTTACCGACTAATGGCATGTGTGGGTTGCGGGTTCGGTCCTGTCACGGGGTCTCACTACATATTTCCATAGGACGACCCATAATGCACAGCAAATGGGACTCTTCATAGTCCAGAAACACTTCTGTGAACACACACTTCCTTCAGTCATGGCGTATATTATTGACTGTCTTGTAGATGTCTTTTGCATTGTCGACTATTTTATGCTGCTTTGATATACCACTCATTCATTAACCTTACATCTACCATGTTTTGGTCTCTAGGAATTCGTTCGGATTATCTAATTGAAGTGTATATTATATGTTTATTACCTATGGCACAGATTAGGGTTCTACGACTTTAGTATCTTTCATCACGCCCCCACTCGAGGTTCCATTTGCAAATTACCATGACCCTCACACAAAGTGGTCTAAAACCCTCCAGTATGGCAACCTCCCACTTGGTATTTCAGCCTTTCTCATTGGACAAGCCCATCCTTAGAGGCGTGAATCTTCTTAGACCTTAAAAGCCTCACATCAGTGACCCGCCCCGAGTCGGTGGTTTTGGTTGTATTCTGAGAAGATGAAGATGTGAGCAAACGCTCCAGTACACCCTAAGTTTTGTGCCAGGCCTCGGGCCTTGATTTTCCATTCACCAAGATTCTCTGACTCAAACTGGTTCTTTTCATCAACCAACTTCAGCAAAGATCAACTTTGAACCTTCAGATTGCATCAAACCTCTCTTTCAGACAGACGAGACGTGCAAGTCTTATTAATTGATACATTAGGTATCTTTTGCACCTTTTTACAAAGGTGTGTTTGAACTAAGAATCTGATGTTTCCTTCAGGCTGTAAATCTGCTGAATTCCTTATTTCTCTCCTCTTTACTGCTTAAGCTTTACCCCTTTCCTATACCAACTGTATGCGTATGCGTGTGTGTGTGTGCGTGTGTATGTTAGACTAGTTTCAGTGTTATGTAGTATGTTAGACTAGTTTAAGTGTTTATGTAGTTAATAAAGTCTTACTTGTATCACACTTGACGTTGTTCATTGTTTGCTCATAACTGGAGTCCCTAATCATGCAGATTTATGCTACAGGCTCTGTGTAGAGTTGTACAGTAAGAAAGTTATTTCCCTTTACCAGGAAATTAACATTCTTAAAATTGACAAGACAGTTGACCCTGAGAAGTCAGCTAAATATCTACAGTATCTAAAATATTAATAGTTAATTATAACTAGTTATGGTTAATTATTCATATTTCCCCATGAGCTGATTCGCTACATAGTTCTGCATTGCTTGCTTAGCCCCCCATAGTATTAGAAGTGCAGTCAAACAAACACTCTAAACAATCATTATGAAAGAGCCCTTCAGGTATAATATGCCAAAACAAAATCTAATGTAAGATGAAAGACTCTAGAGGAGCATCAAGAAAAGAGGGATAAAAATCCTTCAGAAGTAACTATAATTTTCCATGAAATCGATACATATCTACTATCTATCTATCTATCTATCTATCTATCTATCTATCTATCTATCTATCTATCTACCATCTTCTTGATTTACTTTCAATGTGGCTTGAAAAATTTTTTTTCCCCTTGATTACAAATATGTTGAAATAATTATTCAGAGTGAGTTTAACGGTTCTCTTATTGCATGAAATGTGAGTAATGAAATGCATTTTTCATGCATGGCTATTTACATGGCACATGGTCAACACTGTAGATCATCTTTGCTAATTTCAGTTATTAAATTCCCTAACGATGAATATTATTTAGTCACAGATGAATTTAGAGATGTTCACAGTTCTCCGATGCAGAGTCCAGATCAAGTCTTTAAAGGTCAAGTTTAAGCCAAATCTAATTTATGGCGAAACTTATGTGAAATTTTGCAGGCAAAAAAACGTGACTTATCTATTGTCAATAGTGTAGCAATGCATTAAGCACTACTCACATAAAGGTCACTTTCAAACCAAACAGCTTTCTGTTGGTCAATCCCATGAAATTACGTGACCAACTTAAACTCAATGCGAAATCCATGAGTGGAAATTTTGTAGCATTCATTGGAAACTCGCTAATGTGCAGATTTCTATTGAAATACATACAATAACACAACATTGCATCGAGCAACAGTAAATGTGACCACACTTTTGGGGTCAGATTTACTAACAGCGTGCACCAGCGCAAACACATGAGAGTTCTATAGAACACTCATGAGAAATCATTATCTGTATTCAGTTTAAGAGAAAATACACTGCAGACCTCTCTATTTCAGAGAAAACAATAGGACAGACAGCTGAGCATGAGTCAGAGAAAAGAGCAGCGGCCACTCAAAAATGCAGCACTGCAGTGAGTCATCCACTTCTGTTCAATAATGTCACATTAGCAACCATACTAATTATGGTATCATTGCCTCTTGGTCATTGATGAGCACTGCATCATAAATGAGTGGATGGATGGTCGTTTCACACAAACAACTGGTCAGAACCCCCAGAAACACCATTTCCAAACACTCTTTGAAATGTTCACTCTCTGACAATTGTTACAGACAAACAGACGAATTTCATTTATTTGTTCTGTACTTAATACATTCATAATGACGTGGAAATGATTTTGTCTGGCCTTGTTCATACTGGCCACACTATTATGGCTCAATTTGAAGTTCTATCTTAGTAATTATGCAAATAACACCACTAGCTCTTCCTGTTATCTGGACTGATGAGACTATGCATTAGTCGCTGCTGTGTAATGCAGTCATTCAAACAGTCTGACTTTTCTCATTATTTCTCTCTCTAATTGAAGTCAAGGCCCCCGATAATCACATTTGTCTGGTAAGTGACAAAACATGAAAACATGAATAAATCTCAATTATTTGCTATTCCATATTCCATTACATCTGTTTAATGTATACATAACTGATGAAAATTAGAGTGCACTTCATAACAGATGGCAGTAAACAGTCTCAGACATCAGAGGGAAGATGATTTTGTGTTAGCTGAACTACTGATCAAACATGGAAGCCTGTTTCCTTCTCAAAAGAAAATGTAAAAAAGTAATCGTGAGATGAAGCTTCAAAAAATAAATAAAGTCTATAAAGTTGCAATTGCAAGAAACAAAGCCATAAGTGAAAGTTACCTGAATAAAGTCAAACCGCAAATCACACTGTAAGATATAAAGTCAAAATTTCACAAAATTAAAGTCACAGTTACATGGAATGATGTCACAGTTGTGAAATATTAAGTCACATTTTGAGATTTAAAGTCTCAGTTAAAATATATAAACTCACAAATATTAGAACTATAGTTGGAATTACAATAAATAAAGCCTTGTTTTTATGATAGAAAGTAACATTGTGAGAGAAAGTCGCAATTTACCTTTTTATTTTTAATTTCAAGGAAGAAACAGGCTTCCATAGTCAAATGAGGTTTAACACAAGCATAACAACAGCAATGTTTCAAATTCTGTCTCAGTCGTAAATTATTTATAGTATAGAGTATATAAGATATGGAACAATACATACCTTGTAGATGACTCTCCTTGATCCTTCCTTTGGGTGGTGTAGAAAGAGAAATACATAAAAGTTTTTAATGAATCTTCAGTAGACAATAAACTACACATGACACAGTTTCAGATTCACTGGATCCAGTTTGTACAACATGCATACTAATGCATCAAAAGCAACAGCCAGTTCAAATGCATAATGCATGGATAAATGCAACCATTAGCATATACATGCATATCACAACATGCAGTATATTGCATGACATTCAATAGCTCAAGCAAACAAATGTGCCATATTTGAAGCCCTACTAAATGACTAGTTTATTCTCTGTGTATTTATAGTATTGCTTTTTAGCAGGTCTATTTACATTTCATGGTCCTATGTGATATACATGCATATATGAATGACAAGCCAAAGGTGCTGAAGTCTTTTTCTTAATCAGTTAGACAATTTGACTGCTGCTATTACTATTTACCAAGACGGAGGACTGTTCATGCACTTCATCTATAATTGGGCCATTATAACAGAATGTGGGCATCAATGTGAAATGGAGAGAAACATTACTGTCCATTCGCATCATTTTTTCCCTTTCACATTGAGAGAAAGACTGCAATCAGGTGATTTCATGGACAGCTAGCCCTACATTAGACCTGTTATTGTCTGTAACAATAGATCCTGGTTTATAATGATTTTTGTGGATGACTATGAACATATCAGATAAATCCGAAATGGACAATGTACTTTTTTGAATCTTGTAACGAAGAGGACGTGAAAAGAAGAATGGAACGTGTGGGAGGCAGGCACAATTATGTTACACGGGGGAATCAAACAAATAGAGAGAAAGCGGAAAGTTTTCCTCTGTGGAAATATAATGAATGAAGCCAGGGATAGACAGGAGATGCTGCCAGGGGTTTGTACCTACTTTGTAGGACTGCAGGTATGCAACGCCTTCAAATGAGGTTTCCAGGTAGCAACGGAAACCGAGTTCTCATCAGCCGCATAGCTACGCCACACACACTACATGCAAAAATATATAAAACCAAAAGAACAAAGGATAAAGGAAGAAGAGGAAAAAAGAGAAGAAGAACAAGCCAATAGAAGAGAAAGAGAAGAAAAAACAAAACAAAAAGGAAAAAAAGCAGATTAGTAAAAAAAACTACACAGGTGTTTTCGGTCAGAGCAGGCACCCATACATGCCTCAGGACAGGGACTGTAGACTCATAGTGACGCCAAGTGGCCTCAAGGTAAGGACGACTACCATCGGTGGAGTAATATCGCCACGCAGCCTTATTCAGGGTTAGGGAGAGTAAAACATTGTAAGCAGAAATATAAAGCACACACAAACCACACCCACAACACACACACAACACACACACACACGGGTATTCCTATCATTATGGGGACATTCTATAGGTGTAATGGTTTTTCTACTGTACAAACTGTATTTTCTTTCCCCTTACCCTAACCCTAAACCTACACCTCACACAAAACTTTCTGCTATTTTAGAATTTCAAAACACTTCATTCTATATGATTTATAAGCTGTTTTCCTCAAGGGGACAAAAAAAAAAAGTCCCCACAAGGTCAAAATTTACTGGTATTACTGTACTTGTGAGGACGTTTGGTCCTCATAATGTAGGGAGTGCCAGGTACACACACACACACACACACACACACACACACACACACACACATACACACACTCACTCACTCACATACACACACACACCCACACACACACACAACATTCTTGCATATGTGGTTTACAGGGACTCTCTATAGGCGTAACACACAGGTTTCCATGTTTTATGAGGACAATTCCCCAATGCATTTTGCAACAGACTCTTAATTAGTGGTATCAAAACCAAATCTGTCCATATTAAAACCAGCATGTCCAAGCAAATAAAGTCTCTTTGCTGTGAAGTGAACCATATTGGTCTGTTAGGTAAGACTATCTGCAGTCTCAGCCATTTCATTGTGGTGCATTCAGACACAAATAACAGTTATATAAAAATATATGAGACCATTAGCAAACAGTCATTAGCAAACAGCAAACAGACCATTAGCAAACAGTACTCAGTGGCATGACATTTACCATGAAAATCTGTCATAAAAATGACACTATACCAAATTCTATTGTAAAGGATTGTGTAATATCCCCAAATGTGAGGGCAGATGTAATGACTCTGGTGTCTGACCTGTATGAGGCAGGCAGCAGGGTTCCTTCTCTTCTCAAAGTGCTTCTGTCTGTGCTGTTCTTGAACCTTCAGGGCAAAACCTGAACCCAAAATACCCTGCAATGCAAGTAAAGTAGAACCATGTCACTAATGCTATAGTTTAGAATTAGACAATAGGACTGTAGGAAACACACTCATGCTAGCAGCTCTTTGTAAAAGCACTTTCCACTATCAACAAGCAACAGTATTATATTGTATGTTCACATTAACATACAATATATGTATTAACATATTGTCACACTGAATTCTTACAAAGTTTGTTTTATTACTACAATTTAAGAAGTACAACTAGGGATAGTTCACACAAAAATGACAATTCTGTCATTAATTACTCACCCTCATGTCAATCCAAACCCTCTTGTCTTGGGGGTAAGTAATTAATGACAGAATTTCATTTTTTGGGTGAACTATCCCTTTAAGTAGTTATTTAAGAAGCTAGCAAAAACAATGTTAAGTACCATGAAGCTTGCAGGCAGGAAGTTATAGCTTTAATTGAACTAATATGAGTGGTCAAACTCAGCTCCCTCAACGTTTTATCATTTCATGATCAAAAAGTGGAAGTGGGGTGAGCTGTTTAATTCGAAATTAGAACATCCATTTCCACCATTTCCATCAACGCATTTAGGCTGATTTGTAAATTTGGCTGGAAACCTTGTTGCTCTGACAGGGTAATCAGCCAAACTGCCTTTGCATTTCACAAAGACACCAAATAAAATTCTGCTTTAGGAAAATTTAGCATCCAGAAATAAGATTTCACTGTGTACTGAAGGCTAAAAACCAAGAAGAACATTAGTGACTGTCTCAATTATGCAAATTATTTATGCAAATGATTTTCTTTATTGGTGTTGTATCTGGAGAAGTGACAAGATAAACAAACACTGGATTATTACTGTAGGTAGTGTAAGGAAACAAGGTATGAGAATGTTTTTTTTGCTGTAATAAAGGTTTACCGCAGGCAGAGTGAAGAAAGAGATCCCAAGCAGGGCGAACCCAGCAGATAGCATTCGTCCAGTCCAGGTTTTAGGAGTCTTATCTCCATAACCTATAGTAGTGAGAGTGATCTAATAATAAAAAAAATATATAGAGAGGGTCAATAGAGAATTTTCGACTTTGTATCTGTGAACTACATAACTTACGTTTTGATCTTGATTTGCCAAGATAAAAGACTTGTCAAGATGGATCAGATAACTTTGAATAAAGTGTATTATACTAATTTATGACAGAATGTCCTTTAGGACTCAGATGTAAAATTGTTTACAATAGTGCAAACAAAATTTAATTTATATATACTTTTGTTTCGTTTTGTATTTTCATTTTTATATTTGATTCTAATACATTTATTAATATAACCACAAACGGCATAGGCTCAACATTATCTAATATTACTAATATGACATAAACTGAACAAAAAACAATTCTGGAATTCTTCAGAAAGAAAGTCTCTTTAAAAATGCATGCTCTAACCTCACCTGAATTATTAACTGCATAAAACACATCATGGTCGATATAAACCATGTTTATCTTCACTGCAAGTGAGCTATGTTTAGTGTAGTTTGGGTAATTTTTCTTTTTACCTTGTGAAATTTTGTTTATGGTTTTTGAGGATGATATCAAGCAACTTGCCCAATTGGCATCTGGCTAAATTGGCTAGATTTTATCTATTGACAGAATGAATTTGCGTGACCTCACCATGACCTCACCAGAACACATGTGCTAGATCATTTTTTGTACTTCTGTATGTGTTTATCTCTTTACTTGTGCATATACGTATAGTTGTCTTTTTCTTTTGGGTTGAAAGAACCTGAATGAGCCTGAAATCTATTCTCTGAACCATCAAGGGCATCCAAGCGAGACCAGAGATGGAGTTTGTCATTTGTGCCATCATGATTACTCTCTATCTCCATGGAAATGGAATCTAATGGGCCTCCGTATAACCTTTATGAAAAAGGTTTCAATTTCCCAAACAAGGTGGAAGGAAATGATCAAAAGGCTGAAAAGCGCGAGCCTGAAATTATTACTGAAATTTGATATCAATGATCATATTAAACTGAAACCAGTACGTCTTGCAGTTTTCCAGTAATGTTGGACATTAGCAAGAACGTCCAAAATTACCCAGGAATAATTGCATAAGAGTCACAGAAGTGCTAAGAACACGTATGTGGCACCACAAGAACTTCTTTTGTGAAGCTCTGTATAGGTCAGAATATTACTTGGACTTGCATGAAATGGTGAAATGAATGGTGAAATGCACCATTGTGAAGAGATGTGGGGTGTGGAGACTCACCGTGCCCCACCACAATGCATCCGCATAGGTGGCAAAGTCTTTATTGAACTCCTTTTCCACCAGATAAACCAGGAAAGAGGAAAAGATGAGCACAAGGAACCCAATGTACCAGGCAGTGACCAATTCCTGTTAGACAGAGAAGCATTTAGAGAAGCATTTAGAGAACTTACAAAAGTACAAAAAGTACTTCACAATATGACAGTAGTTTTTGCTCATAAAACAAAGCATGCATTTAAATGATTAGTATATCAAAGTAACTCAAAAGTAAATAATTCTAGATGGTGACTTGTTAATGCAATAAACTTACCTTGCTGTGAGCATAAACTACAGATCCCAGAAGCTTCCAAGTTCCTCCACGGCGGTCCATGCGTACCATTCGCAGGATCTGTAAGAACCGCAAGCTTCGCAGTGCAGATGTTGCAAAAATGTTGCTTTGACTCCCAGCCGAAACCACCGCAACAGAGGCAATCAGCACTATAATGTCTGACGGTTGGTTAAAAGAACAGAAAAAATGATGTCAGAAAACATTTTACATATGTAGCATATCACAGGAGAATATATAATTTGCCATGTGTGTTTTAACGGCACATACAATTCAAAATGTTATTTAGTTAGTTACCAGGTCCTCTGACACAGTTTAATTTTCTTTAATCCTTAATTTTTTCTTCTTCTTTTCGGTTTAATCTATGAAAGTGGCATCTGACTTCCTAGGTGAGCTGTCCTTATAATATATTATTGCATACTGTAAATCCCATTGGACAAAAGGATCCAATAATTAATAAATCTCAACCTTTTTTGAACTTGAAGGCCACCTATTATATTCCGTCCAGCATTTCATCTGCAATTATACATATATGGGGGAGTTGCTTTTCCCCCAATGATTTTTTAAATCCCAGAAACTGTGAGCATAGTGAATGCAAAGCATCCAGAAGTTTCAAGAACTGCATGTTCTTCAATAAAATCACTTAGTTAAAAAAAAATACATCAGGCCTTCACATGAAAGAGACCACCATCACGATTCAGAAGCAGCCCTGTTGAGAAGTGAAAGAATTTTGTTCCACTATCTTTTAAAAATGACAATTAGAAAAAAAAAAGAATGAAGTATTATGGAGTTTTGGGTCCAAAAGCCTGAAACCTCTAGTGACAATGCTTTTATCTGACATTTTTCTAATATAATACAGCTTGCATAAAATATACAACAAATTCAAAGTCCTACTTTTTATGTTTATGCCAGATTTAAAGGACAGCAATTTTATGGATAGAGAGCTTATATTTTAGCCCAAAGCAAAGGTTTGACAAACTCAACTACATCTTGGATGGCCTGAGGGTGAGTATATTTTCAGCAGATTTTCAACTACTCTTTTAAAACAGATTTTGAATGCCAGATTATTAGTAAGGTCAATGTTATATATCAAACTACCTGAATGTGAAATCTAGCTATACAATGCAGTATAGAAATGTAAAATTTTTGGCTTCAACTGAGTGGCAGAATATGTTGACTGTTACTTGACACGTTTATGCAAGCAAACTAAATCTGAAATATATGTTGCTATAAACTGCTGGAGGGTACAACAAAATCCAATACATCATCATCTGAACACCATTCTTTCGTTGACAGGGTTCATTCATCAGTTTAACATACAAATACCATCTTATGGCCGCTAATGACTTGTTGAATCAATTAGGAAACATGCACTCAATTTAAATGTGACAAAGCAAAATAAACCCTGCCTGAATTCTGGAAACAGCTTCCCAACCCATCTGTTAAAAAAACCCTTAAAACTACTTAAAACTTTCCAGCAGCAATCATGGTATAATACTAAAACACGTTGCTGCTAGTCCGATATTCGCAACACTATTTACTAGGGATGCACCGAGCCCGATACTGGTCTCCTGTACCCGTACTTGTTAAAATGCCCCGATACCAAATAGCGATACCACACAGCATGTGATAAGTGCCATATCCAGACAAAGAAACACCGACAACAGAACAACAGACAGCAGAAAGGAGTTAAGGATGTCTACTACGAAGTATATGTATGCAATGAATATAATGTTAAACATTCAGTATTAACGCCTGTATAGCTGATGTGCGCGAGCTGATAAACAAAGCACGCTGAGTGGATTGAGCGTGCGGCGGCGCAGATGCACGAGCTTGTCGAGTGAATATCTTTCTCACAAGACATCACTGGAAAGCTTGTAGTTCGGTCGGATACGTCAAAAAGAAGTAAGTAAAACAATGCACAAGTTACTTAATGGTAGGAAGGAATGGAGAGAGAGAGCGCGTACTTCTGTTGTGTGATCTTGATGTTCACTCACTTAGCACACGCGTCATTTGGATTAAAACTAAATCGTAAATATACGACCATTTATAGGGGCATTCACTATAAACATCAATTATTTTCAACCTTAGGCATACACGACTTTCTGGCGAAAGTGAAACTAGCAGCCTGTGTGAAATGCGCTAGGCTGTACTACTGTCCTCTCATTCTGCATCAGTACAAATACGTGCACTCGTTGTGCGTGTTTTGCTTGCTTGAGTGTTTCTGCATTATATGAGTGGCTTTGGAATATAAATCACAGCACGTTTCAGATGAAAAACACGACTTCTATTTCTGAAAATATCACAGTTAGGAGATTAATAACGAGTGGTTCCCTGCATTATTACAGCAAAGCGCGTGATTACAGCAATCCGGTTGCAATGAGCATCTTGAGCACTCACACAGAGCAAAAAAAATGAACAGTGAAAGTAACAAAAACTTGTAAAATACATTTTAATGGGCATAATTAAGTGTGAAAATAACCGAAGGACATACAGTCAAACCAAAAATTATTCAGAGACCAGATATAATTTTTTATATTTTTTTACTAGTGGGTGCAGGACACTATAGTTCATTTATGTAAGTGAGGATAGCAAAATAAAGTAAACTGTGACAAATCATACCCAAAAATGATTCATACAGTGGACTACCAGTAAAATTGATACAAATTTGGGTCCAAAAATTATTAAGACCGAGTCTCGGAAAAAAATTGAAGTTGAGGTTTACATGAACCTGGATGACAGCATGCCCAAGAGACTACAGGCTGTCACTGAGGCTAAGGGTTGCCCGACAAAGTATTCATAGTTGTGTAAATACTGTCATACTAACAGTTGTCTGAATTATTTTTGGTTGATTGTAATCTATTACATACCTTTCTGTCAAAGTTATCTAACATTATCAAGCTGAATTTGTTCTTACACAGTGTAACTCTCTTGTCAAGTTTTTGTCATATTTTATTTTTCTAAACTATAGTGAATAAACTGTGATAATGTGAGAAATGTTGAAGGTGTCTGAATAAATTTTGGTTTGACTGTATCGATTTGATAAATGAAGTTAACCAACTAACATTATACATACCCTTTTGGTTTCTGTACCCAATATTTTAAAAATGTACAAATACAATAAAAATATCGGTATCGGTACTCGGTATCGGCAAGTACCAGAAATAAAAGTATCGGTATCGGGCAAGTACTGGAAAAAGTGGTATCGGTGCATCCCTACTATTTACCCTCAGGTCCTGTAGGACCTCTGGGTACATAAACATTCACTCATAATGAGTTTTAAATTATCTAAAATCAATCACCTGTTAATAATTCTTAGTGCATTCTGCTTCCATTAACATCATATTGATGAAATGGGGCTGTAAATGTGCATGTGTGTGGTATAAAATGACTTCAGCCAGAAAGAAAATGACATACAGTAATTCTGTGTTCACGTGCTATAAAACCAGCTTCACAAGGTTCAGAAGTATCTTAAACATTTCTACTTTCAAATTTGTTTCAAAAAGTAGCCTAATGGTTATATGATGAGCTTTCACATGGATATGGATATTGAATGCCTAAAGACCAACCATTAATCAAATTGTTATCACCACATTATTTGATGGGTATTTTTCAGGTTTTAACATTTTAGTTGCTGCCTAGTTCAGTTCTAAGCGCACTAGCAAGGGAGTCAAAATCATTCCAGTACTGAGACATTTGCTCCCTATAAATTCCCAGAATGCCTGCCTATAACAAACTGTGAAAAATATTAAATCCAAATGGTCAAGGATGAGCACAAGTGTGAATGTATGAAATATCTTATTTTCTGTTGTTAAAAGAGATTACAATTTTAATTAACTCTAATCCCTTGTGTGCATGAAACCGCACCAATTTCATAATGGCACTGTGCGGCTGAACAGCTGCAATGTAGATTCACAATGGTGAGCTACATAAACATTTTTTTAAAAAAATAGCTATGCTTTAATGCGCAACCTTGTACAGTAATTGAGTCATCAGTGTCTCTGATGTTTGGGATCAAGACCTTTGCTAGTGCCTGGGTTTGTGTTCACGATATACTAACAAAGGGGAAAAGCGATCAGATTGAGGCATGGCTTAATAGAATCTCGAAGGACAGTTGGTCAGCACACACACACACCAGACCATTATGCCCATATTATGACGTTCAATTATCCCTCAGTTTAGATCGAAGGCCCAGGCTAAGTGTTAGCACTTAATAACAGACACCACCATACCTACACACACTTAAACAAAGTAAACCTATAATAGGCAAAGCCAGATAATGAGGCTCACACCGTGTAACAGCATCTGGATAACTTAGAAACAGGTTGGGGGTCCTGATTAAGTTTGTTTGCTGAGTGATTTGGTCATTTTTGTGCAGCCACAACGAGGCTGCCATGTCAACAGGTTTGGGGTCAATGGGGAAGTGCGGTTAGGTTATTTTACAGGCATAAGACACTTCCTTAATGGCGATCTACAGTTATGAGGCCGTTGCCTTGGTTACATAGAATAAACATAATTTTTGTCCATCATGAAGGATTAAAGCGACTGAGCATTCTTTTGTGAGGGAGGACGTATTAGTGTATCTAATCGCTGCCAAAGCATATGACTAGGCATGATGTGTTAACTGGTGACACTGTGCATAAGGACGACCTAGCCTAGATTCAGATATATGTGCTGACCGTCAAAGTTTGGAACGCTTTTATTTGTACTCGTATGTTCCCAAGTCTGCGTTTATTTGATCAAATATACAATAAAAATTGTGCAAATTGTGCAATATTTTTTTTTACCATTTTAAACATGTGAACATATTTTAAATTGACTCCAGTCCTATTATATATATTATAATTTTTTTTTTTATATATATTTTTTTTTTGGGATTCTTTGATGTACATTAAATAATTTACTGACCTAGAATTTTTTGTAACATTATAAATGTCTTTACAGTCACTTTTGATCAATTTAATGCTTCTTTTCTGAAAAAAAAAAATGCTTTAGAAATTAGAACTTTAGAATGCTTTAGAAATACCACTAACTGAGTACTATAGGGTCACCAAATATTTGCTTTTATATGAACTCTCAGTCCATAACCAGTGATGATGGGTGTTTGTTTCTTTAACACGTGCCATTGCAAGTAACCACGGTCGAAAATGAACACTCTGCAACCATCAAATGCAATTAAATCAGCTTTGGTAAGTAAATAAAATGTTGGTACTCTTTTATTTATATTGTGTAGTACAGAAAACCTTGTGACTCCAGAACATATTTCCTCCAACTTTGGAATGTTCCTTGCAGAGCAAGTCACAAAGAAGAAAGAAATGAGTAATAAATTGCCAATATGACTTTTTTGCCACAAATGCAATTTCTTTCAAATCTCATCTACTGCTGTGAGTGAAATGCTGGCCTGTGCTGTTTATGAAAAAAATATCATTAAAATAATGATATTTACAGTTTCATGGAGGTAAGAAATGCTAGTAAATCTGATCAAATCTCTCAACCAGGTTTGAATAGGTTAAATAATAGTGAACTCCTTTTCTAATACGGATCTCACTCTATCACCTCATTTAGAAATAGGAAAAGTCTGGAAATCCTGAACTTAAACAATGAAAGTTTCATGATTCTCATTTCATGGAGAGAAACTTTGCACATTGATTAAAGGCTCACCTATAACACAGAACGGCTTCCTTGCGAAGCGAAGTCGTCCCTGCCATCCTCTGTACCGGCAACAACAACCAGCAGACCAGATTCGAATGATGTACTCGAGCCCAAACACCACAATCATCACAAACTCCTACAAAGACAAAGAAAGACATTTTCAAGTTTATTTGTGTGGGTGTGCACTTGTTTCATCTGTGGTTGTGAAATTGATAACACTGTTAACCAACTACATTACAGCTACGTTACACACATCCCTGCTGGAATTACACAGTGAGATAAGTACTGTACATCGCGCACAACAGAACTTTTTAATAAAGAAACACAGATGGAGGTGTCCTTGCCTGTCAAATATAATCTGTGGGTCAGCTATTTCTTGAAACAAGTGGAAAATAACCTGATTATGGATCCATTAGTGGCCTCTGTTTTAGTCATATACTGTATATTTAGTGCTACTTCGAATCCTTAGTTTGTCAAGCTACAAGCTACTTTAATTTAAATAACTCAACTACAGTACAGTCTCACTTTTTTTCAAAAAGGTTACTCAGAGCATAATTTCTCTGGCCCAAAAACTGTAATTTAAATAAATAAACAGTGGAAAAACACAGAGACGAACAGCAACATTCAATGTAAATATCTTTTTAATTTTGAAAATGATTCATTTTAAATGAACCACATTGGAAGCAAAATATCAGTAGAAGTACAGAACTTTTCTGCCAGGACATTGTTTTCAATTATATTTTAATATATTTTAAAATATACCAAAAATGGACAAAAATTATATTTGCTAAAATTCTCCAAATTTACATAAATATATTTTCTACCAATACATTTTTGGCAATTTTTATCTATATTTTAAATGTATATAATCTATATATGTAAGGGCATTTAACACATCTATATTTGACCTTATATGTCCGTCAACAAAATACTTTTCGTGTCCCCTAACTCATTTTTTTAGAAATATATTTTGGTATAGGGAAAGGTTAAACTAAATATTTCTTATTCAAAATACATTCATTGAGTTTCACTGTTTGCAACAGATATTTAGCATATATTTCAAATATAATTTAGCCACATTAAATATATATTTTTGCCATATAGGCTTTACAGATAATTTCCTTTAACCCTAAAACCCCAAGAATGTAATAAATCGTGCAAAATAAATGTATACCTCAATACAGAAAATTCCATATTAATAATAATAATAATAATAATGCGGCACATTGTACAATTTAGGTGGTTGTGTTTGATTAATACTTCATTTTGCCCACTATAAAGCATTTTGCCTATTATAAAGCATATACAAACACATATAAAAACATGTGCAAACACAATAATGCACACATACAGCAGCAGATGTTGACTGGTAAACTTATATGGAGTCTCTGACTCAATTCACTGAGGTAAAAGCCATTTTAAAAGACCACTATTTTGTTGACTCACCTCCTGTCTTTGCATTGTCAATTAAAAGGGCAGCAGTATGACTGAATAAAAGATCTTCCATTATGATCATATAAGTACTGCCTATAGATCATGAACATCATACAGATCATGTTTGGTATCAGCTGAGTCAATAAAACAAATCAGGTCCATTTGTATGACCATCATTACCAGTACACAAACCAGCAGGCTTCCAGGAACAGAAAACCAGCATAACATGAGCCTTTGATCCAGTGTTCATATCTCTCACCTGTAGCTGGCTTTTGTCAGGGCTTTGTAATCAAATAACTATTGACAATATTCCATCGTGCTGCATTAAAGAGATCATGCAAACCACAAGGTCTAAAAGTAGGGCATATTTGGTTGCGTTTATATTGTGATTTACTGATTTGGTTAGCTTGACCTGTGTTTTGCAGTACTAGTAACATTTCACCATATTTGCCTTTAAATATGTGTGGAGACTCATCATCAGACAGATAGCAGCAGAATTTGGTGGAGAGCAGAGGCAATTTACTTTAGAGAAGTAGAGAATATTGCCTATATCTCCTATGCCAGGATCTGACTTTTTCTGCTTTTAATTACAGTAATCATAAGCGTAGAAGCTTATAGTATATAACATTATATTAATAATAACATTAATAAATTCAGGATGTAGCATTACATAACGTTCAAGACATACAGCTAGCTACGGTATTAGAGTACAGTTAACACAGAGTTCATGTGATATTTTTTTTTTTTAACTTCTTAGCATGAGACTGTTCTCATGCTTTATCCGGTTTGGATTTTGTTTTGACACTGTAGTTCAGCTCTTACCAAGATCAGGAGATTGTGAGAGGCCATTTCCTGGTGATCTGGAATGGTTGAGAAGACAGACAGCACCAAGCAGCCAAACACCAGGACAAACCTGTCAAAAAAAACAACAACAGGGGGAACAAAAATTACTTCATTGAAAGATTTTGTCACACGCGCACAAAAAAAATGCTTGTATTTACGGTTCAACATCAAATTCAACTGATGTTAATAGAATAAGGCACTAATAAAAAAAACTTTCCTTCAAATATTTCAAACTCTAAGTACCATAACGTTAATTTTCCATCAACAATATGAAGTATGGCATGAGGGAATCCGCTGTTCAGAGAACAACTGTGTCTGGAGATTTGCATTATTGACCCCTTCAAATAAGGGGTGGGGGACATCTGTATTTGATCATTGGACTTCTGCGTCAGCCGCCTGATCTCTCTTCCCCTCTCTTCCATTAGCTTTATCCCTCTCGCTCCATCTAGTCTGGTTCCCACTGTTTCTTTTTCTCAACTACTTTGTCCATTTCCCTCCATTCTTCTCTTTCCCTCTTTCTGTCTTGCTGCTATATTCTCCCACATATTGTAGAAAGGTGAAGAGACACTGAGGACATTTATGAACAAAATTAAAATAATAAAATAAAATAAAGGTTTTGTCAGGCTACATTTGCAGTAATAGATGATCAGTGTGGACACTGCTCTAAAATGTTCAGTAGCTTGAAATCACACTTATATAACCTAAATACCTATATACTCGAAGTATCAATAAGACACATCATTCAAACTTTGGTAAAAACCCATCTTCTAAAGCCAAGTAACATTACACTGCTGAACTCTAACACAGAGCATCACAGCCTAAAGGCCCATGAAACTCATTCCTATGACCTAATGCAAGTGGACAGAACTGAATAGATCAGGGGAAATACAACCTTGACTGACCCTTTGACTTAATGATGAACACTCTTTGCTGCAGTGTGCAGTTATCAAAGAGCTTTGCATCCAAGTGCATTGATGCCACAATCATTATTTTTTACAAATATGTACTACCCTCTTTCCATGTTTTCTATAAAAACAGCTCTACTTTGCAAAATGATCATTAGAGCTAATTAAGCACCATCTTCATCAAAATTTTTTACAAAATTCTCCCAGTGTAAGTGCTCAGTGCTCTTGAGACTCCTTTCGAGTGGCGCCATGTGGTTGAGCTGGACTCTGTCTAAACTGACCCGAGTAAACTAGAAGAGGCTGTAATTTAAGCCTTTATGAGAAGGGGCTTATAAAGCAGAGGTTAAAGGCTTCATCCAGCGTTGGTGCAGCATTTGTGTGAAAGCAGTGGGCGTCATGGGGCGCCTCACTCTTTGACCTGCCCTCCACTCGGAAACAGTGGCCGAGCTTCTCTACAGAGAACACAGGGCAGAGGGCAGGGGCAGTGTTTTCCATAGGCTGTCATATGGCAATGTCATTGCTGAATGTCTGCATTTGCTCATAATTCCAATCCTTTCCAAACATTGTAACTACAAAATATTGCATGTGCTGTAATCTGGCCGTAGGCATGAGGCTGGACGTAATCAATCACATCAGACATCACGTTTACAAGTGTGATATTGCTTTTATATTATTCAATATAAAATAATTATTCAATGCCATATAAGCACATATAAAGACATTCACCTTTTTTTAATAAATCAGCTTTGATTCAGTGACTCTACTGAAGGAGTCATTGAAAAATCCCTACTTCCAATACACAGATTGATAGTTTTTCTTGAACTCACCAACACAGAAGCAGAGTGATACAAGCATTAAAAAGTCCCAGTGCTGTTCAACTCAACCAATCAGAATCGAGTATAGCAACTAACTCTTGTATAATTCCCAATAAAACCTTGAGACTCGTGGAAACTAAATAAATAAATAAAATAACAATTACAGGGTGACATTTGCAACAACCACCTATACTGGATGGATGGTTGAAATGAAGTAGTGGAGAAAGTAGACTGCAATAGACAGTACAATTATCTGTCAAGCAGATAGTGCCTGTCTGTTCTTTAGGACTGTAATATTTAAAGAGAGCTCTTCTACTCTCCTGCCCCTTGTCAGCTCACTCAGACAAGACTATTTCAGTGCAGCGCCAAGGGCTAAACACTCTTTTTTCCAGAGGAAGAAGGAAAAAGAATAAGTGCACAGAACTGAAGTAGCTCCCCTCATCAATCCCTCATCTGTTACCCCTAGCTAATTACACAACCCTGCTCTCCTACCTTGTTCTTTTGTACCTGCGTGTCATTTCCTGCCCTGGTGGGTGGCAGTTGGTGTCTGTGGAGTGTCACGGCCTTTGATGTTGAAAGAAAGGATCTTAACATTTACATGCAGACCACAGTAAACACACACACTTTGGCTCTCTGAAGTGGCACTTAATAGGCATCATTTTGCATAATCAAATTGATTTGTTTTGAAGGTGAGTGCCAGGGACGAGCGACTAATGAACCAAATCTCCCTCTCTCACACAGATATGTATCACGCCATAACATTATTTCTGATTTGATGTTAAAAACAGCAGATGGAAGACTGAAATTTTATTTCTCCCAATCCCTGTCACTATAATTTATATCACTAAACGTAGTGTTATACATAGTTAATAATCAAGTCTCCTACAAATGATCATGTCTATGCAAATAGCAATGTACTAGTGAACTCACAACAAGGTGCTGTAAAAAGTGTTTAAGGGTGAATTCACACCTGTCTTGTTTGGTTCGATTGAATCGAACTCAAGTTCGTTTTCCCCCTTGGTGCGGATCTTTTGGACAGGTGTGAATACAGCAATCGCACTTGGGTGCGGACCAAACAACCGCACCGAGACCCAGCTGAAGAGGTGGTCTAGGTCCACTCCCAAACGAACTCTGGTATGGTTGAATGGATGAAACAATGAATGGATGACCTTAAGCACACGTGTGGTTTTGTTTACAGTTTCTGGTTCACTTGCAAAAAGGGCAGTGTGAAAGCGAACCGCACCAAACAAAAAAGAAATCAACATTGTATTTGGTCTGGACCAAACCAAGTAAACTAGCAGACTTTCCTGGTGTGAACGCACCCTAAATATCTTACGATCACACAGAATGAAATGCAAAGCAGGGGAAAAGAGAGACAAATCTGGTGTGTGTGCATAAAAGCTTTTTTCTTCACTGATGTGCTGTCTAGTGGTCGCTCTAAGCGCATGTGTGAGCCACAGCAACAGAAGACCCAGCGATCCTGCAAACACTACGGATGTGTGAGCTGTCCGTGGTCCTGCACACAATTATAAAAGCTGCACAGAAGGTCTGTAACAAATCTTGACGCACAGATAATGATCCCCAAAATCCTCTCAAAGCTGTACTGCCCCCAAGAAAGTTAAAGAGCTGACATCTGTATTTAACTGATCCATATCAGTAAAACAAAGTATGTATGACTCTCACCTCAACAAGAGTAACCTTGTAACCTTAAGTAGTTGCCACCAAACAACAAAATCTCTGACTTACTTGAATGTAAAACAAAATATGTTTTGATCAGATCTTCTCAAACAGGAGTCTGGGGCCCATTAGGGGTCTCAGCAAACTTCGAAATAAGGCCCTTAAGATGATTTAAAATAAGACAAAACACACACAGTCTGAATATCTGAATACAATATATGGAAGACCTGAATATAGAACATGAGAATCCTATTTGTGAATTGTAAGTACATCTATGAACATTTGTATAATGTTATAATTTTTTTCTAATTAAAAATATTTGAACTATATTTTATACTACATATTTAAAATATTTTAACCTTTATAAATATTTTATAGCTCTATTTTTTTTTATCAGGTAGAAAATGTACATAACATATTTTTAAAAATTATGTATCCTTAATTTGTATCCAGTCAGAGTCATGTAAATTGAGTGGCTAAACAGTGGGATCACTGAAAATCATTACACTCTTAAAAATTCTGGAATCCTGAATTTATACTTATTTTAATTATAATTAATTGCAATTATTTTAATTACTTATCTATGGACATGTCGATTTAGATGCTGACTGTAAATAATATACAAGGGTGACCTACAAGACCTTCGAGGAACAAAGTCTCCCAACTTGTCCAAATGTTATACAAGTTAGGTTTAGATGCAAGCTACTTTTACAAGTAAACCTTACAAGCAGTGCTCCACAAACAAACAAAAAAAATTATCCAGACTTGACCAACTGTAAAACAAAATATGTTTAGAAGCTTACATGCTGTCCCTGTGTCAGAGACAGAAGGACTGTCCTAACATAAACAAGATAAAGAGTGAGTGCATATGGGGAGGGATTGTATATCATGCTTTTCAAAAACACAAATATACAGCAATGCCAGCTGTCCATTAAAGCAAGTGCAGCATCTGTTTGTACAATAATGACATTATTCTACACCACAAGGCTTAATTTCCAAGCAACAAAACAAACAGTCACCACATAACCCATCAATTAGTCTATATACAGTCTCTCTTTAATTTCATATGCATACTATTCGCTTTTCAACCATGTCTTTACTTCAGTCTCTGTCTGAACTATGTTAGCAATAACATAGTAGTAGGCTGTCGTCAGACCGTCTCATCATATGAAGCACACTGCTGCAGTGTCATTGGCTCCTTGTCAGCGTTACAGCTACTGCTGTGTTGATGGTTTTCTCCTACTGAGACAACGGTTCTCTCTTCTCTCTTAATATTCTTTATGAAGTAAGGTATTTCCAAACTGATACGTTTTTGTCACATTTGAAGACGATGCCATCAGGGATATGAATCAATGCAGGGAATGTTTGATCCTGCATCCAGCCCAACCAGGACTTAATCCCACAAGAAATATGCTCATAGCATTCATTTGTCAGTATTGCATAACCAGAAGTTTTATCCACCTAGAAAAGAATACATTAGACATCCTTACAGCTCAAATAATGAATGGGGTTTTGCTGAATAATTCATGCAAGTGCTTAAACAAAAATACTACTGTAGCTTCACATTTACGTTGTTAAATCCTCCCGAATCCTGGCATGGTTGCCAGTGTAAGAGCCTTACTGTAACTGTGAAAAGTTGTGGCATTCAGCATTATGAAACAAATGCTGTCAATAAAGCTTAACTGTTATTGACCCATATAGAAATAAAATGTTGATATATAATTTTCACATGTACATAAATACAAATTATATAAATGCTTTTGTAATAAATGTCTATCTTACTATAATATCAAAATGTATAGACAGGCTTTTGACATAAGAAATGGTTCCAATTTCTAATAGGTTTCATATATGTTTTACTTCATATGACAATATATTTCATACATGGAAATGTAATATGTACAGTACATATATTACATCTGTGTATGGGCGAAACCAAAGCATTAACATTTTGCATGTTTGATCTTTCCTCTCTTAACTCTGAGACCTTCTCACTGCAATGTCACTGCACTGTAAACATTTTTTGTTGTTGTAATTTTTTACAGAAAAAGACTGTAAAAATGCTGCAGTAAAAGCCTGCTAATTGGCATTAACTTACCTTACATATACGGTGAAAATTGCATTTATGTAATTCCACTGTAAAATACTTAAATATATTATCAACATATAATTTAACAGTATATTTGTAAAACAATCTGCATGACACATCACATATAAAACATATATGTAACGTGTCACATATAAATAATGATAATAAAGTTTCTTCTAATTTTTTAAATCAGTAATGTACATTACACTCTTAAAAATAAAGGTGCTTCACGATGCCATAGAAGAACCTTTTTGTCTAAATGGTTCCATAAAGAACCTTTAACACCTAAAGAACCTTTCTGTTTCACAAAAGGTTCTTTGTGGCGAAAGAAGGTTCTTCAGATTATAAAAAGGTAAGAAAGAGATAGTTATATAAAGAACCTTTGACTAAATGGTTCTTTGTGGAACCAAAAATGGTTATTCTATGGCATCTCTGTGAAGAACATTTTATTTTTAAGAGTGGGTAGGTGTTTTGTGTTAAATGTTATATTATTTAGGTAACGTTTATTGTATTTTTTTGTTGGTATTTTGTGTATATGACCCTGTGCACACTGCACAGTCTACTGTATACGAGCACTGGCCACATTTTACGGACAGACCACTTACAGTTTCATCATAAATTTGCTCTTCACCAGTATTACTAAGTGCACAGTTATAATGCAAATGACAGAAAGTGAGAAAGTCAAAGACTGTTACTAAAACCAGCACTGATAACCCTCCACTGTATTGTACAGTCTCCCATGAGAGCCTGCTGGCGGGATGTCTGGGCTTTCTGCGTCAACTGATGTGTGAAAAAAGTGAAGGGATGAAAGAGTTGCCTACCCTTTGATGACAACAACTCCAGACAAAATTGCTTTTTAGCATACAGCACTAGCCTAAGTAACTTACAGTAGACTGCACATGTAAATGCACTTAACAGATGTAAATGCACCATACTAGGACGGTTTAGCAAGTCTGTATTTACAGATTTTAGTGTTTAGCGGCACACTGAGATAAGCTTTGCCAAAAGCTAATCTTCACAGTATCAAAGCACTATGCTTTATCTTAGCACACGACTCTAAGCGACTGTTGGTTTACCAGGCAGATGCTTGCAGTGAACAGAAGAGATTTGTATCAATGTACACAGTTTTGGTCAGTGTGGTTGGAAGGCAACATCTGATATGCTGCAATGCAAGAAATCATAAATGTCCATATGACTTTTGCTCTTATTCATAGTCTGGAGGAGTCGATGCTAGCTGCTAAAAGTCAGAGCCAATCTACAGATTTTGGGTATAGTTGGAGATGAAAGATTTCACTGAAAATTCTGAGGATTTCACACATATTTTAGAAACATTGTTTTCATCTGTCATTCATCTTCTAGCAATGAGACACATGCTTCTGCATGACTTTGTTGTGTCTGGAATGATTTGAAAGTCTGGTAGTGTGTGATTCTCAATCGTTTATGTACAGTATGAAGCCCAGTTTTTCTCTATATCCATTTACAAAGTCAGCAAGTGTATGATGCCAAGAAATTAAAAATCGGTTCAGATAATAGTCATGTAGTGCATTTCAGCCTTTACTCAATGCTAGTGTGCTTGCATATGTTTGTGCGTGTAAATGCTTTTTGATAATTTAATATTAAAATATGCAATATTGCCAGCCTGCATGCTTAATTGTAAAAACTATGACAGATGTGTGTTATACAAACAAATACGTACTTTATTAATCCCATGACGACAATTGCAGATTTATGTGATGGCTTATATAAAACTCAAGTCTTGCCTGACTTCAGGGTCAAAGTCCTGAAGGGCTATGCAGCTACAGAGTTAGAGTTTAATCCAAACTAATGATGAATGCTGAGCGAAATGTAGTTCATGAACTGTGCTTAATGCAACACCACCTGAAATGTGCTTCTAAAGAGGAGGAAATTACCTGAAAGGAAGTTCATGTAGAAAGTTATGCATGGTTGCACACACTGCTTAAAAATGCTTACAAATGCAACTTTTTTCAAACCCAGACTCTTTGGAAAAACCGTGCCTGTGGTGATATGTCTGCAAAATGATATTACATTGCTTCTTGCACATTTAGCAGCAGTTTGAAAATGAAATGTCTGGTAAGTAGCAGTAAAAAGTTAATGCTCTATCTATAGCGTTTCAAAATAGTACCAGGCACCTATACTTAACTCTACCCTAAAACAAAACACAGGATAAAAACACAATTCCTGAAGCAACCATGCCATTTTATCTTGCTTCTAAGTCTTTGAGCTCTTTTATTGTGACTCATGTTTCATGGGAATCGTACCTGAACGCTTCACATTGCAAGTGCAGCGCTGTACCAGGTGAGCTACTGAGCAAGTTTACAACAACATATAGAGCCGATTTTGTGATGCAAATGTAAAGCTGTATTAGTGTACAAATCATGCACTATGGTAAAAATGTTTTGAGGTCATAACTTTGTATTGTGCAAGGCACCGCATGAAAATAAGTCTTTATTAATCGATTATGTACTTCCCCATCATTATTTGTTTGAAAAGGAACAAAGGTGGTTAGTGTTTTACTGCCACTAGTGTTCATTTCAGCTGGAAAATGCAGTACATCTTATGAATATGTACGTTTTGTAGGTAGAGGCAATCATTTTTTGCAATAAGCCAAGGTTTTTTACAGTACATACTTAAAGAGGTCTCCTCCACAGAAGAGCAAAACATGACAGCATTTTAATTTGTGGGTGAACTGTTCCTTTCATAAACCACCATCTGGTTTAAACGTGCCTGTCAAGGTGACGATTTTAACTCACTGAAAATGAAGTGCAGCAAAAAGGAAGTTTTACAGGGCTGCAAGAGACTTTCCAAAATGTTCAAAAATTATAACAAAAAAAAACATTCATCAGATTCAAACATAAAACCCCCTCCTGCTGACTAGCTTCTCTTTCAGCTTAATATAAACTGTTTTTCTGTGCTTCTTAGGAGAAATTGTGATTGTTTAGCCATGTTGAGAGAACAGCAGCCCCTGCAGATTCTGTGCCTGAAATAAAGCCCTGGCATAGTAATTGAGGAACTGCAGGGGTCCAGATGCTGAGAGGGCTAGAGGATTACTGCAGTGCTTCTTCCATTTCTAAACCAGCTGCTTCAGAATTTAACAACTCAATCTGTACAAATTGGTTAGTATGTGTTAAAAACTTCCAAACAGTTTAAAGAGGTTTATGTTTCCAAATGACTGAATGCCCTACAGGAAATAATTATGTCACAGCAGAGTCCCTTTAAACATTAAAATGGTCTTTTATTTTATTCGTTCACATTAAATTCCCCCCATATCCCAAATTATCACCTTGTCTTGCCTTTGCATTGCAACACCTAACTAGCATTACCCCATCAGGCTCCCACCATCTTTCCTTGTATCCCTCCAGCATGATACCTCTGACAAACCACAATGAAAGAATAACAGATGGATTGCATGCGTCAACTGTCTAATGATATTTAACAAGGCAGAACACTTGGAGTGAGAGGAACAGCTGGGCACACTAAATAACATTATAATCCTACTGTGTAGAATAACTTCTGTAAATGCTCTGTCATGACAGTTTGCTCACAGACCACTGAGAGCAAAGTAATCCAGTTAACAGCAAAAATAAACATGAGACAAGTATGTTTAATTCTTTTTTTTAAACATACAAGATCGCATCTGTGTGTATGATAAAACTGCTGAAAATGTGATATGAAATGACACAATTATGCCATATTAAACACGTTTTAAAAGCAGCACATCTTCTTTAATAGCTTTGAAAAGTGATGATCGTTCTTGCCCTTTTGGCTAATGGACACATACAGCCAGACTCACAGATAAAACTGAGGAGCAATTTACTATATAAGGATCTTGGATATTGCTGATATATGAGCCAATATATGAGGTCGCACAATAGTCTAATATCATTTCTAATGATTGATGAACTGTTCCAAGAAAGTCAATACGTAATATAAATGTCCCACATCCATCAAACACTTTTAAACACTAAACTGAAAACAGCCTTGACTGCAATAGAACGATTTTAGAAGGTTATGGATAAAATCCCTTTCCCCAATTTCACACTTAATTATATAAGATAGATAGGGTGGGCTTATTATGTGTCAGTAAGTTATGAAAAAATGCCATAGTCACAACATTGTCACATCATTTATCTATCTATCTATCTATCTATCTATCTATCTATCTATCTATCTATCATCTATATTATATTTATCTGTAGATTGCAGACTGCCGTGACGGCTGCTTAAAATTTAACTTTGCATCACATGGATAAATTACATTTGAAAATGTTACAACAGAAAACAGTTATTTTAAACTGTTATAATATTTTACAATATTACTGTTTTTACTGTATTTTTAAACAAATAAATGCAGCCTTGGTGAGCAGAAGAGACTATCAAAAACATTAAGAAACCACAACACAAACTTTTGAATGGTAGTGTATATAGGCTACATACAGTATATATATTTGGAAAAGAGTTGACAATTCAAACACTGGGGACATACAGAAGATATAAAAGTACACTGTAATTTTCAGTGAAAAATACACTTATTACCAAGGATGTGCACAGACATTTTGAGGTGCAGGGGCTCAAGTGGAAAAAAGGGCACTTTTCATACTTATTTAATTTCTTTTTTCTAATAAAAATGTTTATATTCTTCATATTCTGTGTGGTGATCAGTTCACAGCAGTGATAGAAATTAATCTTTTACAATAAGTTTAAACTGATTGGTACCTTTTAAATGAATCAATATGACCCAAAATCCCATCTTTGCAATGCAGAGAAACCATAGGCTGCATTAGGAGGCGGCATTTTAGATTGCTTTACACACTGTTTAACGCCCCAGTACGGAAGTATTGAACCAGCCATTTACAAAACGCATCATACTGTTGTAAGTATTTACACATAAAACGTTGAATACTGATATTTGAAATTATAAAAAAAAATGAAAAGAAGATACTTTAATGTGAAATTAAAACCGCCAGCAGGAGGCAGCAGATCACTGTTAATAAGTGAGTCATTGCGGCTGATCTGACCCACATATTTAAACAGAATTTTAAAATTCAGGAACGAAACCCAAACCCCGTCATGTTGCCAAATTGGGAATTATAATTGTTGGCGAAATAGAGCAAAAACAATCAATGTTGTGTCTAAAACGTATCTTAATATTAAATTCTTGTTTATTGAACTGCTGTATAAAATCATGCTGCTTTTTGGGGAAAAAAAAAAAAAAAAAGTCAAGTCTTCGCGTGATTACTGATTTTAGACATTTCCTCGACCCCCCCATGTCTTGAATTTTGTGATCATTCTAAATCAATTTTAATAAACTGAATCATGCAGTGAACTGAATCATGTAGCTCTCATGAGTCCTGGATGTTAGCAAGACAAATTCATTTTATTTGCCTTTTGTCTTTTGAATAATTAGCTGTAAATTCGAGGCACAAGTAGCTTAGTCTTTTCATCACCACTCACCTCCACACCAAGACGAACACAACTGGAAAGAGAGGAAGGGCACCTCTCTGCCTTATGCGCATGTGCCGATCAATGCTACACTGCTGTGCTGCGCGGAGACGCGGAGGGGAGAAAGTCTCAACATTTCCCGACCCGCCCTGATATTTAGATTTTTTATTAGTTTGACAGGGAAAGCTGTGTGCAAACAGAAACACACACACACACACACACGCACATATAGCTATACATATATTAATTTATCCAAAAAAAAAAAAAAAAAAAAGACAATCACCAGCAAAACTTCTTTCTCTAGAGGAAGAAAAAGGGCAGGTGCTCAAGCCCCCATTTATGTCTATGTGTGCATGTGCCTGCATATTACAGGCCAAATCAACATCTTGGTCAATAGTGTCAAGGTCTCTTAAACTGTTGCCATAACCAGTTACAGTACACAGGCTATAGTACTCAACGTGTCTAATTTTATGTACATAAATTAATGAAATGGCAGGAAATTGGTTGAAATGCTAGTATTAGATATTAAGCAAATACATATGCTCACGCAGGCTTGAAACTGAAAAAATACTGGATTGGATTCTACAGCCATCTGGCAGTAGAGGCACAGACTCTATGCCCAGACACTTAGTGCAAACTGTGTTAAGTCTGTCGCCTCACTTTAAACGGCAACCATTCATCAGACCTGTTTATATGTGAAGCTAAATCTCATCTGATTGATCACGGCCTTCTCTTTCTGCCTCTCCACAAACGGGTATTAATGACAGAGGATCACACGGTAATGAGACACCCAGACACCTTCTTCTATACTCTCATAATGATGTCGGTTCCTCTCTCAGGAGACGGGGTCTGTGTTGATCGCTCTGCAGGCTTGTATCCAGGGAAAGACATTTTAACGGGCCGCACAGCCTTAGTGAAAGATGATAATGGCTTTTAAAATTCCTGACATTTACTACAGTTGCCAATTATAAATCTTTTATCTGGTTCAGTGACATAATAGTGTCTGTGAGGATGAAAAAAAGAAAAGACTTTTAAAAAAATTTAGTTTACACATGTAAGAAGTTCTTAGAAATGTACCTTTTGTATTCGTGTTTTGCTAAATTCTTACATAATTTTCAGGAAAATTTAAATTGAAAACTGTTTAAAATCCAAAAATACCATGTGTGTAACCATTCTGTCACACTACGCTGTTCAGGGAGCACGCTGGAGGCACGAGGAAACGTTTAACAGTCTTTAATCAAGCAAACACTGGGAATAATCCACAACAGGCACTTGCGCAACACACGTAGAAAACAAGTAGACCCGACAAACACTGGACGCAAAGGCAGAGACTTAAATACAAAGGATAATTGGGGAAACACAGGTGCATAGGATCATAATCAAACTAAACGAGGACAGAAACAGGGGCAAAACTGGTCCATAATCCTGACGCATCCAAACACTCTCAAAAAACGTTGGGTTTATTTATTTTCCAACAGCTTAAAGTAAATAAAAAGTACTAAAATATATCTTTACACACTCAATACATGTGAATGTACAAATTTGATTTATTTATTTTAAAAAACTAAAATAAATGATTATTATTATTATATTAATATAATATTTTTTTTTTTTTTTTTTTTAAAATTTGAAATTAACTTGTCTTAAACTATCCCATTTATAAGTAATTATTACATTTTGAGTTTCACATGATAAGTCATTTCTGTTTTTGAGTCAAGTCTGCATGTTTGGAAAAAAATTAAACTAAGAATTTAATTTGGCAGACAAATGTTTTTCAAATATTATTAAACTGTGAAGCAATGATTATTTAAAAATATATATTAGCCAATGCTAACAAGGTGTCCTTTTCAGCTCTATAGTAAGTAAGAACTGCAGTTATATATTTTCATGTCATTGACCCATCGATGAAGTTAACACACTTGCCATGCTTGTGGCACTTTTTTAAGGTAATTGAAATTGCTTTTAGCAGTTTAAAATCAATTTTAAAAGCTGATACTATACCACAATTCAATACAAATTGAAATACAAAAAAATTAGATATAAATTTGCATTATTGATTAACATTGCCACTGGTCAGCTGGATAGTGTAAAAAAAAAGAAAAAGGTCTTTTCGTAACTATGACACAGTGGCTAGAGCTCAAGGATTGAAGGAGTTTGTTTTTTAGATTGTGAATATACTAGGTTTAAGATGGAGATGATATTCCTGTACGTCATGCAGATATGGATGGGGAGTTAAAGTTCCTGTAAGGCATGAAGGGTCATCAAGGAGGTCTGCAACTTTATTTATTCAGTTTATCACTACATGTCTAAAATGCAAATCTGTTTGTGTTTGTGTTTATCTTTGTGTATGTGTGTCAGTGTGAGTTATGAAACCATGACCTGCGTGGGATCAGGAGTCTAGTGAGATTTTGTATATATACACATGTATGTGTAGAATTAGCCCACAAGTGCACGCTTCCATCTCTGTTATAGCTGTTCTATGCATTACATGCTCTTAACCCTGAGAAAGCTTGTTTGGAGTAATGTTCAGTTACAATATTTGAATCAAACCAATGCCAAATGAGAGCGGAATCAATCCAGAAATGGAAAGCGCCTGCAGCCAACAATCTCTCTGAGAACAGAGACAACACTGCAACAAAGCACAGATCAGATTCAAAAAGAATTTTTTTTAGCTGCAATGCCCTTGTATAATGTATTGTTATTGCGCTGCTCTCTGTCCATCAGCTTCTATTCTATTCTATTCTGTTCTACAATTTTATAAAGACATAGTTAATTAATAAGGATAGTCTGATGGGCCAAACAAAGCAACCATCACCCAGCCCTGCTTTATTATCTTATGTTGTTGTTCATGCATGTTTTTTTTTTGTTTTAGTTTTTTTTGCAAAAGTATTTTTATGAATTTACAGCTGGGTTTTTTCTCTCTCTTTTTTTGAAGAAATGAATAGCAAAAATTCTATATATAAAAAAAAAAAAACGAGTAATGGCTACTAAAAATTCAGCTTTGCACCACAGGAATAAAATTGCATTTTAATATTTATTCAAAATAGAAAACAGTTATTTTAAATTACAGTTATTTCACAATATTATATTTACTGTATATTCACACATAAGAGACTAAAAATGATTCTGACCACAAAGTTTTGAACAATAGTTCATATGTTACTAAAAATGTATCATATTTCAGGGCAGGCTCAGCCAAAAAAAAAAAAAAAGTTGAACCATGAAAGGAGATGGAGCGATTTAATGGGGAACCTTAATGGAAGTCCACAGTAAAACAAAAAATTTTTTTCTTCAGTACTAGCTGTATATCTAATTTTTTGGAAATGCATTTTAATCATAGTTCAATATAACATAGTATGTATTTATTTATTATTCTTATAATTCTATTATAATTTTTTTTTTATGAGTGGACAAAATTAGAAGTTTTAAAAGTAAATTTAAAGCCTTTATTCTCTCTGAAGTCAGTATTATACCAACTTGTGTAAATAAATGAGATATATACACTGTCTGACCATGCAGAACAAATTCATCACTTGCTAAACAGCAGTGTGGAAAGTCAGTCTTAAAGTCTGGATTTGAGAAACAAATCAGAAATGAGAGAAATGTGAACAAAGCCATGATAGGGATGTCAATCATCCATTTTGTTTTTCTCATCCACTGAACGATTAGTGTAGTACTTCACTCTCTGAATGCTGATGATCTGATCTCTGCACTAAACAAACCACTGTTTGAACATTCCTATTCATACTAATCTGCTTTTGCTCCAAGTTATGTTTATTTAGCAAGAGTAAACACAATTTTATGAAACACATGCACATACACACACACTTAAAGGGTTAGTTCACCCAAAAATTAAAATTAGCTTGCGTTTTACTCACCCTCGAAACATGCTAGGTGTATATGACTTTCTTCTTTCAGACAAATCCAGTCTGAGTTATATTAAAAATTCTCCTGGCTACTCCAAGCTCTATCATTGCAGTCAAAGGGGGGGGGGGCGGGTGTTGCAGTGCATCAGTCCACAAGTCGTCAAATAAAGCTTGCACATTCATAATAAAACGTGCCAAACCGAAAAAGTACAAACCGAAGATTTGCAAAGAAAAATGTCGGAGGATAAGGATGAGTTTTTCTTTGACTGACGTCAGGGGAACTTGTTCCTTTCGATCCTATTAAACAAAAGCGTGTGAGCACTAGCATACCTCAGAGGCGCGCGCACCGTGCATACGTGCTGCGTCATCCGCCGGAACAGATCCGTGTATGACAGACAACGGAAGTGAGAGAAAAGTGATTATTACGTTTGAAATATGGATATTTTTCTTACAAAAACTCATGGATTCGCTACAGGGGGCCTTTATTCACCCCCCGGAGCCGTCTGCGGCACGTTTTATTATGAATGCGCGAGCTTTATTTGACGACTTGTGGACTGTTCAACTGCAACACCCGCTGGCTGCAATGAAACAGCTTGAAAGATCAAAGACAATTTTAATTATAACTCCGACTGGATTCGTCTGAAAAAAGAAAGTCATATAAACCGAGGATGCCTCGAGGGTTGAGGAAAACAGTCTAATTTTTTTTTGGGTGAACTAACCCTTTAAGAAGAGCAGTCAGCGGTTCTCAGGGGAGCAAGCTGGAGCACAGCCAGATGCAACGAAGTCAGTAAACAAAAATAAATTAAATATAGAGTCAACTATAATATAGGTGAGAAACCTAATTCACTACAGAAAAAGAATGCAGGTGGTAAATGAAATATCATTACCATTTTATATTGATTATGGCAGCAGCTATTCATGAAATGAAGATCAAATAATAGAGAACAACTATTCATACCATATATATAATTAATATTTTTATGTTAATAATATCTATATGTGATTTTTATGGAGTATTATATGGAGCAATATGTCAACAATATATCTATATATATATATATATAGATATACATATACACATATTAGTTTACTATAGCAATTTACTTACAACAACATTACTTAAAATATATATAAAATAATCGAAATGTTGAATATGTTGTAATATAAATTTTTTTAAGGTCCTTATTCAGTATATTTACCTTATATATTCAACCCAGCATTGACAGGTTTTTGACAGGATGGAAAAACACATGTAAATGGACATTAGATATCTTATTACCCTGTCTATATAATATATATAATATATATATATATTTCAAAACTGTATGCAGATAATAACAATAAAAAAAAATTGGCCCAAGGGAGAGGTATATTTTTTAATATATGTCAACTGGCTTTTTCTAATAGGTGTCATATCAGCGTGCACTCAATAAATTGAATGTCATGGAAAAGTTATTTCCAGTCTAATTCAATGTGAAACTGTGTATTAAATAAATCAATGCACAACAGACGGAAAAATCTAAAAAAGGAGTTTAAGTCTTTGGTTCTTTTATTGTGATGATTTGGCTCACATTTAACACAAAAAAAACCCACCAATCACTATCTCAACAAATTAGAATACAATAAAAAAAAAACATTTTTAGTGAAATGTTGGCCTTCTGGAAAGTATGCTCATTTACTGTACATGTACTCAATCTTTGGTAGGGGCTCCTTTTGTTTTAATTACTGCCTCAATTCGGTGTGGCATTGAGGTGATCAGTTTGTGGCATTGCTGAGGTGGTATGAAGCCCAGGTTTCTTTGACAGTGGCCTTCAGCTCATCTGCTTTTTTTTTTCTCTTGTTTCTCATTTTCCTCTTGATTAGATTCTCTATGGGGTTCAGGTCAGATGAGTTTGCTGGCCAATCAAGCACATTAACACCATGGTCATTGAACCAACTTTTGGTGCTTTTGGCAGTGTTGGCAGGTGCCAAATCCTGCTGGAAAAAAGAAATCAGCATCTTCAAAAAGCTGGTCAGCAGAAGGAAGCATGAAGTGCTCCAAAATTCTTTGATAAACGGGTGCAGTGACTTTGGTTTTAAAAAAACACAATGGACCAACACAAGCAGATGACATTGCATCCCAAATCATCACAGACGCGGAGGGAAACACGTAAACACGGACCTTAGCAAACTTGGCTATGAGCTTCTTCCACCTTCCTCCCGACTTGGACCTTGGTTTCCAAATTAAATACAAAAATTGCTCTCATCTGAAAAAAGGACTTTGGACCACTCGGCAACAGTCAAGTTCTTCTTCTCCTCAGCCCAGGTAAGAAGCCTCTGACGTTTTCTGTGGTTCAGGAGTGACTTAACAAAAGGAATACGACAACTGTACCCAAATTCCTTGACACGTCTGTGTGTAGCGGCTCTTGATGCCTTGACCCCAGCCTAAGTCCATTCCTTGTGAAGTTCACTCAAAATCTTGAATCGATTTTGCTTGACAATCATCATAAGGCTATACAGTTCTCTCGGTTGGTTGTGCATCTTTGTCTTCCACACTTTTTCCTTCCACTCAAATTTCTGTTAACACGCTTGGATACAGCACTCTGTGAACAGCCAGCTTCTTGGCAATCAATGTATGTGGCTTATCCTCCTTGTGAAGGGTGTCAATTATTGCCTTCTGGACAACTGTCAGATCAGCAGTCTTCCCCCATGATTGTGTAGCCTACTGACCAAGACTGAGAGACCATTTAAAGGCTCAGGAAACCTCTGCAGGTGTTTTGAGTTGAAAGATGCACCTGTATTCTAATTTGTTGAGATAGTGAATTGGTGTTTTTTTTAAATGTTAGCCAAAATCATCACAATTAAAATAACCAAAGACTTAAACTACTTCAGTCTGTGTGCATTGAATTTATTTAATACACGAGTTTCACAATTTGAGTTGAATTACTGAAATAAATGAATAAACCTTTCCATGACATTCTAATTTATTGAGATGCACCTGTATGTTTTTACTTCATATGACAATGTTTCATATATGGATATATATTTTATTTTCATATGGGATAATGGGATATTATAAAATCCCAAATTGTGGTAATATGCTTCACAGACCTTTGTAGCCAATCAGTTTTGTAAATTTTGACTCTCAAAATGCATTTAGCACAAATTTTGTAAGTACGTTTGTGCCATTATCTAGTCTGCATAATTCATTTACTGGATCAGGTGCTAAAACAACACAAGCAGAGGGTGCAAATACATGGCACAGTTTATTCCAAGTACAATTTTCACTCTTAACACTTTTTGTAGTATTCTATTCAGCTGAAAGTATTTTGTCAATAAGTCTTCAATAAATATGTCCATTACCCAAAATAGATCCTCATCAATGCTGTATGATATAACAGACCTCCTCAGTCCAAAGCTATTTAACCTAGGCATGATAGCATGAGATGATGGATGGTCTATTGGTCTATGATAAATGAACCCTCTGAGAAGTCATAGAAAAGGCAGTACTTTCTGTGTGAGTCATACACACTCCAGTACAGTTGCTTATGGACTCTGATCTATTTTATGATTGATCATGGCAGCAGACAGCAAATGACGCCAGATTAAGGATCAATAAAGCTCCTGACACTGATCAATTTCACAAAGATTTCACAGCAGCTTTTAATCTCCCTGGTTGCCAACAAACAGCTAAACACTGTGATGGAGACATAATAATAAACATGAGAATGAATGAATTGTGAAAGGTTATTTATAATTAGAAGGCTCCCATAATGAACAGATACTTCAGATAGCCTGTCTTGTTGCAATTTGTGAATATTCCATTTGACGTCAATGTTTAACAAGGTAACATATCTAAGGAAAGAATAAACTGAATCACATATTTGTCATATAAACAACATTCGTTTAGCCGTCCTTCCTGTAATGTCACATCAGTTGAGTTTGTGAGTTTGACACATGTTCATTAAAGCTAATAAATGGTACTATTAGCACATCATTGGGAGCCTTACAGTTTAAATATTTCAGCACTGAGATTAAATTATTCATTTTAACAATATAAGAGATAATTCAATAATAAGCGAAAAGAAATTAGCAGCACAATAAACATAAAAATGAGCTCATTTGCCATTAAATTTCCTTCTCGTGCAAGGAAGGAGATGAGCTAAAGGAAGTAACAGATATTATCTAGAGCCAAACTTGCACTGATATGAAATTAGTTCTTTAAAAAAATGTGAGAAACACTGAAACAGCAAAACTCCATTTACTCCAAGAGTAAATTATTAGTGTTTTTATTATTCCACTAGCACTTCTAGTGACCTGCAATTGTTACCATAAAGAGTAAACTCTACCTGATTTAACCCATACGATTTTGTTGGTATAGGGTACAACTGGGCTAAAGGCGCCCCGGGGTAAAAGGCGCCTTTGATATTATTTTCATCTAAAACCCTAGATGGCACAAAAACGTGGCGTAGCACTTTCCAAAACATCCGCTTTTCAAGATGCACATGTATTTTTGTCTGATCCTTGACACGCGCGCGCAGCAGTGCAAAGTTGATTCTGTGCTTATTGATCTAATATTTGATGTTTTTTAAAATGTTGTAGATTTAAGTAGCAAATGAGAATTGCTAAAATGAATGCATATATTTTGAGACAAAGGTCTTCTTTATGATTTCAGTTTAGTTTTAGATAATTAAAGCAACAATTTTTAAATACGAAAGCAAAAATAAAGAATATGTAAAAGTATGGTATTTGGGGTAAAAAGCGCCCCTGCTGTTGGGGCTAAAGGCACACTGTAGCGTAATTAACATGATAATTAATAGATGGCTGATTTTTCCATTTGTTGACATGACATGGTTAGATTCAGATGGTAAATATCATATATCATGTTGGGTGTCCATATTAGAGATAATCACCATGTTTAGAATGAAACCATCATATTTAAAAACATGATATTAATCATATCATATAATAAAATATTGTTTGTTGTTACTACTGTAAATATATATTTAATTATTATTGGATCTCCTTCAATACTCTTAGAATCTTTACTTATTAAAACGATTTTGCTTCTGTATTTTAAAATCTATTTTTTATATTAACATATTTTAATGACAATATATTTATTGAAACAAATTAGAACTAATTAATTCTTTTATTTTTCAAAATAAGCAGAAAATAGTACAAACTTAGCTAAAGTGATTGTTTTGAACAAGTATTAACTTAGACATTATTTCAAAAAAACATTATTTTAGCTGAATTATTTGTATCAATACCGTGAGCCTTTTACCCCATGCTGGTGGGCCTTTTACCCCGTGTGTGGGGTAAAAGGCCCCTCTTGCCACCTCATACATTTATAAGATTTTTAAACAAAATAAACAACTTGAATGATTTATTTTCACACAAAATCTGTTGCTCCATTAATATTCAATACAACGTATATATTGTTTCTTCAATTATAAATTTTAGGTGCAGTGAATGCACATTTTTTCTTAAGGTGGGCCTTTAGCCCCGTTGTACCTTATATTAATGCATTTAAGTTGATTCAATGTTAAATAATATTTTATAATTCTTCAATTTTGGATTTTTAAATATTGCATTCAAATAAATACAAATACTACTAAATAAAATAGGGAAACTTAACAAAAACACGAACTTAAATTCTTGGGTCAATTCAATCAACATTTGAGCCTTCGTCAGGTTTGTTGTTGAAAACTGGGCCAAGCTGACTGTAAGTATTTTCCTTGTGCAGTTAGAAGAGTGGAAAGCTTTTATAGAAGGTATGTTGGAAGATTCTTGATGGTCTCACAGACCCCTTGACAAATTAATGTTTGTCTGTAATACAGCTACTTAAGGTTCTTGCCAACACTTGCACTATGGCAGCTGTCTTTTTAAGAGACTAAATTAGTTTTTATATTGGACTGCGGAAAACTGTGAAAGATTATTTCCAGCTAGACAAACAAAAACAAACTTTTTCCCCTTAAAATAATAACTGAAGTGAAATATTGGATATTTAATAATTATCTTGAGAACAGGTAAAAATTCTAAAGGATTTGCCTACTTCAATTATGAGTTATTAATAGGACTAATGTTATTAATAATACTGATTTAGCCATTTATAATTAGTAGTCATTTCTATCAGTGAATTATCAGCGTAAAGAAAAAAATATATTCTAGGCAATACCAGATATGTGCCATCCAGAGTAAACCTATTCATCCCAAAGTAGTCTTGTGTTTATTTTACAATAACAATAGAAATGAGACTTTATGAATTCAAAATAGGCCCATTGCTAACAAGAACCATCCAGAGTCTGAGTGGAAAGATGATATAAATCCTCAAATGAAATTGACTAATCTAGGCACTTGGTCGGAAGCCCACCGGTCGGAACGTAGTAAAGATATTTTCCATCTCATGATAGAAGAGCCAGATGTGCTCACATAAGTCATTCCACACATCTTCAGTTCATTTACAAATCTTATCATAATGGAGACAGGCCCAATCATAATTCAAACACACTCAGATCTGCTTAGGGAGGAAAGCAAAACACTCTATCCTGCCAAAATGGTGTGGTCCTAAAAGAGACTGCTAAGCAATACTGAAACGAACAAAAACTGTTCGCATCTTGTGACAGGAAAGAAAATAATGGGGAAAATCTGAGAATAATAACGCAACTGTTTCATATATTTTCCTCGGTTATAAGGTCTCTAACCTAAAGACGCTGAGATTACAGAGGAATGATAAAAGAAAGTCTGAGTGAACATTATGAATGAAGAATGGATGAGCAGACAGACAAAGACGGAGCCAAAAAGACAAACATAATAAAATCTAGGAAACTAAAAAGGTACAATTACACTTAAGTCTGAATGAAAAACAGATCAGTGGCTAGTATCAAACAGTGGCTAGTATTCACCTGATCCTGTACTTTATCCTTAGCTATAGATCGACATGAAACTACAGAAATCAAACATTTCTTTCAAATGCAGCAATGGTAGATAAGATATATGTGACCCTGGACCACAAAACCAGTCATAAGGGCAATGTATACATCAGCTGAATAAATAAGCTTTCCATTGATGCATGGTTTGTTAGGATAGGACAATATTTGGCCGAGATACAACTATTTGAAAAACTGAATCTGAGGGTGCAAAAAATCGAAATATTGAGAAAATCGCCTTTAAAGTTGTCCAATTGAAGTTGTTAGCAATGCATATTACAAATAAAAAATTAAGTTTTGATATATTTACAGTAGGAAATTTACAAAATATCTTCATGGAACATGATCTTTATCCTAATGATTTTTGGCATAAAAAATCTATAATTTTGACCCATACAATGATTTTTTTGGCTATTGCTACAAATATACCCCAGCAATTTAAGATGGTTTGTGGTCCAGGGTCACATATTATGATAGGATGTAATTAAAGTGAATGACAAGTTAATTCATCTTGCTAACCTTCAACAGGGTCAGGATTGCAAAGACAAAGTGAAAACTGTCACCTCCAAAGTTTCTTTCACTAAGAAAATCTATTTTCATTCCTAGCTGATTAGAATGAATGAGTGTACATTTGTGTTTATGTAGGTCATTTCTATTAGTCAGTACCTTCTGAACTCTGTGCTTGTGTGCAATGAAAATGCTTGTGTTGTAATTTGAAGTTAGTATAATATAAAAGAGTATGCCAGACTTTCAGAAACTATGTCAGACTTTCATTCACAACATGAAATGAACAAGATAAAACAACATAAAAGTATGGAAATAAAGTGCTAAAGTTAGCTATTGCTCAGTCAGTGTTTTAGAGTTGGTTTGAGAGAATTAAAGTTATAACTAACAGGATTGAAAGTAAAAATGAGGACAGGAAAATGAAATTATCAGCAATTCAAATTATTTTTAAACATGTTTTTCTACAACTATGGAGAAAAAAAGAAAACAAAAACAGAATAATTTTAAATAAAATGTTTTTGAATCAAAAAGCAGTACAGCTCCCAGGTACTTGGCAACATCTGCTCTTCTTAAATTACATTATTAAAAAATTCACTTCACTGTGATATTCACATGCTCACTAAATTGAATAATGTGAAAACTAACTTCAATAATATCCATAAAAGTGACTTTATCCAATATATTACAGCACATATGATGATAATAGCGAAGTGTACTCAATAACAGGAATTAAACATATACTGTCTGCAAGTGTGGACATTACTTATTGGGCATTACTTTTTTTCTGGATGCAAATAATTTGCTTTCTCACTTTTCTTTATGTTTTACATTTAACTTTCTTTCATGTTAGTAATGCTATGGAAATGGCACAACCTCACACTGTGCATAAAATGGATTCAGTTTAGAGGAGTGTGACTATAAGCAAGCTGAGAGAGACATTCATCCTTGGTACAGCAGATGCAGTGATAGGACTTTTCACAAGTCCATATACCACTAAAACATTTATGGAACATAACGGGGTGGTATGAAATAAACACACAGTCTTCCAGCAGAAATGAATGGATGTCCTTTGATAGTGTTTTAGCAGCTGTCTAATCCTTTTCACATTCTCTCTCACTTTGACTCTCTCCTTCTCCTCCCTGTTTTCTCTCTTTAATCTCTAATCTTTCAGATAGGTTGCGTATACACTTTTATAAGAGACCTTTGTTGAATGTGAAGTGTGTAATTTCTGCAGAATTCAAACAAAACTGACTGTTTTACACACACTCTTTGTGTATTGTGAATTTTGAATCCTAAATACATTAGCTAGATGTACACAGTTAGGCTGTAAACAAACTACACCACAGTTGCATGACTTCAATGCCTCAGATCATCATTGTTTTCACACTGCACGACTATCTGGGGTAGCATTCAGTAGCTGCTGTGTTCACATTGCACGATGGATCTACGACAGGAGGTTACACACTGCATGACTTTAAGATAGGAAGAATCCCCAACAACTCTGTCTGGTCCGCAAATTACATTTCACAACCAAACGCACGCAAGATCACTTACTGGAAATGTTATTAAAATGGTACAGCTCAGATGAAACATCAAATAGACATGGGTGCTCCTGCCAAAGTTCGACTAAACTTTCCTCCCTTTCTTGGGTCCAAATAGACCAAGAAGGAGCCTTTCTCAGAACCGAAGCTATGCTTGCTGATACTGTGGTCTTGACTCCTCCCCGAACTTCCCGCTGCCCTGTATCTTGCTCTCTCATTGGCTGTAGGTCATCGGCGATGTATTTTTCAGTCAGAACTCATTTCAGACAGCAGGATTTTGAATCGCCGACAGATATTTAGCATGCCAAATATTTAATGATTCTCTCAGATCGTGTCTTTGATAATTCACACTGCGTGATTGGTTCGTAGCGTGAACGAGCACCAATTTCCCTCTGATTTTGGGCATTTGTCGGCAATTTCGCAAAACCTGTCGGTGAGTGAAAATTGGGGCTAAAATCGTGCAGTGTGAACGCGGCATAACTCTTTCAAGTGTTCAGCGTCATAATGTTTTTTAAGTTAGTATAATATATGATTTAGACACTTGTTTTCAAGACATGTAAAAGCTTAAAAAAAATCATGAGTGAGGCATTACTGATGTATTTTATGTTGTAGAATAAAACGTGAAAATATCTTGAGCTCTTGTTAAACACAGACCTTATTTCAGACATTGAACCAAAACGCATTCAAAAATTATATTGATTTCAACACAGTGGAACCAGAAGTTTAAAAATACACTGCCATGTTTCTAGGTTTTTAGTTTGACTCTACTGACTCTGATCCAGTATTGTCAAGCTGTTCTGGATGTTCAAACCAACAGAATGATAAAGCTACAAAGCCATAGATTTTCCACTTCTAGGGGAATAGCGTTGGTAAGGGAGTCCTGGAAAGCAAAGTAAAGTTACAACAATTCTAAAAAACAACAAACAAGATTTAATTTGCACACAAATACAAATTATATTAGGTTTAGCAGGTATATATAGTATAAATGTGTTTGTGTGTGCATTTGTCAAACATCTGTCTCCTACCAGCCTGTTTCTGTAAGATCCAAAGGTAGAGCTGCTGTAAAGTGTCTGTGGATGCATCTGGAAGATTTCATTGTCAAATTAGCCAGCTGAATACATATTACACATTCTTCTGCTGTTCTTGAGCTCTAATCCTGTTAACCCTCCTGTTGTGTTGGGGTCAATTAAACCCAAACTCGATTTTCAACAGAGGCAGACAGTAGTGAAGTATTTTTACTTTGCTAAGTCTCTGCACTTTATCAGAGTGTTTTTCTTTAGAAAACTTTACTTCACAACATTCCAAAGCATAATATTGTACTTTTTTACTGCATTACGTTTCATATTAAATATCATTTAATACTTAATTACATTAGAAATCTATTAGTTTCTTACTTTTACTCAAGTAAAAGTAATTCAAAGATTTACTTGAGTACAAGAAAGTACTACATTTTTAATGTTCTTAAGTATTAAAGGTAAAACAAACAACAACTTTTATTTATGAAATGAAGTGCAGTAAAAAGTATGACATTATGCTTTGGAATGTAGTGAAGTAAAGTTTTCCAAAGAAAAACTCTCTGATAAACTACAGATACTTTTTAATTTTACTTGAGTAAAGTAAAAATACTTCACTACTGTCCACCTCTGCCTATTTTCCAAGGGTTCTGAAGTAATAGGATAGTTTTGGATGGTCCACAAAACAGGTCCAATTGATACATTTAGAAATAAAAATACTTCACTACTGTCCGCCTCTGATTTTCAAGCTGCTCGAAATATTGGTTAAACTATTTATTTATTACATTCCATTTGAGGTCATGATTTAAGATGTTTTTTTAAAAGGCTGTACAACTTTAGCTATGACTTAGCATTGGTTTCCATGTTATTTGCTAAAAAGCAACCCTTTGAAAAGCACTAAATGTCAGGTAGAAAACAGAAAACCTTTATTGTACCTTCAAACACTAAAATATGAAATACATAAAAAGTTATGAAATTTAACACTCAGTGTTTACTTGAAATTGAGATTCGTCTTCTGAATCATCCAAGGAAAATTCACTAATTTTTTTCAAAGGATGTTTTTGGTTGTTCGCTTTTTGGATCTGAATTACTAGACTGAAAAGTAGTATGAAAAGAAGTATGAAAAACCCATTTCCCCCTCACAAAAAAAAGGCAGAGGAAGTACAGATAGCAATAAATAGGTATACTACATTTTCCCCCATAGTGTCAATTTTTGGCAATTTGCATGGAAACCAAAGTAGGTCTATCTGACCCCCAACACAAAACTCACTTTTTGAACACAACAGGTGGGTTAAACTAAACTGAAGCCCACCTTACTCATCTCTGTATCATCTTTCACTGATATATCTACTCTGAAATGATTACTAACAGTCAGTGCTATGACGACACTGGTAGTTTTAATCTTTAATAAACATGATGGATGGTTTGGTGAAAAATTGTATGCTTGTAACACTACAAGACAGAAAGGCAGTTTCTCAGGAGTCTCAAGCTAAGAAAGAATACTCACCCATCTGTGATCATCAATTATGTATCAGGGGAAATTGAAAAAGACTGTCTTTAAATATTACAGCAAATCTGAGACACATCATACTATATAGGCTTCCAGTGTGTTTGTAGCATGCATAGATTCATGCTGTTCTAAGATCAGTGATGTGTCAGGGTTCAAATGGACTTATTAATGGCTTACTATCATTTCCACATTTCTACATTATACACTGAGAAGATGCTGCTGGTGTAGTGGTGCTCAAAAACACTCAGATCTGCAATGTAGCAGATGCTGGGCTTTCTGTTGCCATGGAGAACCTTGCAGTTAAAGCTCTGCTGTATAATGTGTATCCACCAGACCTGACGTATGGGGTGTGCACACACATGGACACACACAGACACACTGTTATATTACACTGTGAGTCCTATCCTTGTTCAGATTTTGAAAACCATGATGTTATAGGACTAGTTCAGCCAGTATTGAAACTTCTGTGATAATTTTCTTACCCTCATATTGTTCCAAACCTGTACCTGTAGGAATGTACTGGTTGCACTTACACTACACACTAAGAAATGTTTCTTGAGCATCAAATCAGCACATCAGACTGATTTCTGAAGCATCATGTGACACTGAAAACTGGAGTAATAAGCTGCTGAAAATTTAGCTTTGCATCACAGGAATAAATTACATTTTGAAATGTTTTCACGTAGAAAACAGTTATTTGAAATTGTAATAATTTCACAATATTATGGTTTTGATCTAATTAATGCAGCAATGATGAGTATAAAGAGACTCTCAAAAACATCTTACAAACCCCAACATTTAGATTGGTATAGTGTATGCATTTAAAATGAATGAGGACTGGAGCTTCTGAGCTTCCAAATGGACACAAAAGCATAAACATACTGTATAATAAAAGTAGTGCACATGACTTATGCCCTATTTTCCAAGGGTTCTGAAGTAATAGAATAGTTTGGATGGTCCACAAAACAGGTCCAAATGATACATTTAGAAATACTCTCATTAAAGTGAGTATACTGAAAAAAAGTAACCTAAAAATCGTAAGTTAACTGGTTTTATTCAAGTCAACAATATTATTTCATTTCACTGAATCAACCGAAATACATCAGTTTATACCAACAAAGAGCTTACAGAGCTTTTAATCAGGTAGAAATATCTCTATAAGGCAGATTAAGCAAAGCAATTTATAGTGCATTCAAGTTTCTTTTTATAAGTATGTGTGCGCTCTGCGAATTAAATCAAAGACCTTTACAATGAATAAACAGCATGCTCTTCTAAGAGTCCACCCTGTTTGAACTCCCGCAGAGACTCTTAACACAGATGTAAAGGTCACAATGGGGTCTACGAAAACCTGAACTCTGCCCATCTGTCACAGACACTCTCTCTAGCTTTCATCTTTTTCTCCACTTCTTTTTCCTCTTTCCTCTGTCTGTCACAATCATTATCTCCCTGCTTCCACCTTTTTATTGTTCCTCTATTTAAAGAACCCCTTGTTCGTATCTGTCCTCCTGTGGTGCAGTTCTAGCCCTTAGATCTTCGTTTTACCAGGACTCCAAAAAATATAAAGAAGTAAATAAAAGAAACAAAGAAAATCCAAAATACACCACAAGATCTACACTGAAAAACAATCATGGCATTTATACAAAGTGCATTTTTACATTTGTATAATTGAAAATCATGATTTTCGCAAATAACTCTCCCCATGGGAAAAATAAATAAAGAAATAAAAGAGAAAAAATGGTTTAAATATTATTTTGCGTTGATTACGTTTTTTTATTAGAATTTTATTTGTATTGTTTGTAGTAGTAGTGCGCGACAGAAAATATGATGCATATTTTAATAAGACATCACAATAAAAATGATGGTCTTTGAAAGTTGTCTTAACTCATTGTAATTCAACTATAATGAACATTGACTAACAAAATGTTTTTAGTTTTATCTTAACTTAACATGCTTACATATTTTAGCATATTTTGTTTATGGTGAAATTAAGTTGTAAAAAGCCAAAAAATAATAATAACATATTAACCAACATTAAGTAACATTTCGGCTTATATCTAAAGAAAATATATTATTTAAGTATGGTATATGGACTTAACAATAAATTATCTTTGTATGAATGCTTTTTTCTTTGGAAAAATAAATATGTTTGATTAATATTAAATCAAATTTTAAGGTTTTAACCAAACCATAAAAATAATTTGAGGAAAACTAATACATTTGGCTGTAACAAATTAGAGTATTATTTTTTAAGTTGATACAAAGTATATATTTTTTTAGTTTACGGTAAATGCATAGTAAACAAAACAAAAAACAAAACAAGAAGAGTTAGACAAGTGAGCCAGAGGGATCAAACATCTCTGTGAAAATCTGGCCAGGGAGAGATGCGACAGACATCTGTTCCTCCTTCCTCTCACACATGCATGCTCTCGGCTTCCTATTCTCTCTTCCTTTCACCAATTTCTCATTCCTCCTGCTCTTCCTCTCGGGCCACTGGCTGGTGTTCTGAGAATTTCAATATAAAGATATGGCCTCTCAATGTCCCAAAAATAATATACCCTGATTCTACTTGTGAGTGTAGAAACTAAAAAAGTTACCTAAAAATGGTGACATCTAAATAAACTGGTTTAATTCAAAAATATTATTTAACATCATTGAACCAACCTATATACATTAATTTATACCAACAAAACTAATTTCAATTGAGGTCATAAGATTTTAACCGTGATGATTGTTGTGTTGAATTCCTTGTCAGTTGTAAAAGAAGTGATTTGCAGTATAAGGCCTACAGTGTTACCCTTTTTACAAATAATCTTAGTTCAGGGGTAGATCACCCAAAAATCAAAGTCCACTTGTTTTAACCCTGTACGAGTTTCATCCTTCCGCTGAACACAAAAGAGGATATTCTGTGGAAGTCAATGGCTATTGTAAACTGTTTGGTTACCAACATTCTTAAAATGATCTTTTCTCAATGAAACAAGCGTTAAAAACCAAACGAAATACAAAGCCCCTCCTTCCAACAAGCACAGTCTGCTCTGATTGGCCAGCTGACCCAGTGCATTGTGATTGGCCGAACACTACAAGCACGCGTCGGAAATGTAACGCCCCTTTCCAAAATCGCAAGCTTCAGCTTTCAACATAAATGTAAAGACAGTAAATAATGTCCTTAGTTTTACCATCAGTTCAAGCCCGAAAGGGGAACTGAGTCGCGTGACAGACACAGTGATGATGCTCATATGTATTTGCAGTACACAAGCCGCGGTTAAGACAGCTGACTCCACTGTGAGTGACACAGTCTCTCTCTCACGCGCACCACACACACCACACCACACACACCGGACGCAATACTCTACACGGCGCAAAAAACTGAACTGTCAATAGCAAATACTTTTAAAACTATTAAGAAAACATACTTACAGAAATAGCCTGATTCAGAATAAGTGCCAGATTGTCATATAGCAAAGTCTGAATTGACCCATTTATTTTTAGAAATAGCCTTTGCACAGCCAAACTTGTAGGGTGCAAAGTTTGTAGCCTAAGTTGAAAGCTAACCTCTAGTAGGTTAAAAAAACTGCGCTCATAATGCGTTGCACCAATATTCGAACAATCGGTTGTGCTGTTTGTTGTAATAAATCTTAACCAATGAATTCCTCATGTGCATCTACTTTCGGACGGCCAAAGTAAGTGCTTTTGCTTTCGCACAGAACAAACCGTGTCTCCCAATACATGGAGTGTGACATCACAACACTACTGCGCGGTTCTGAAACAAACACCATGTTCTTTGCAACAAAAGTGAACATTTGGGCGGCATAGAGCAAATATTCCACATCGTGACTAGAGATTGTGGGGGTGTTGTTGAACGAGCGTTTTAGCACGGGCGGGATAGCCGTTCTTTTAGATAGAATAAAGTCCTTTTGTGGAAGGGAGATCTTAGACATGCACAAAATAGTACATAACACATAAAGAAAAGGAAAGAGAAGAAAACCGCATCATATGACACTTAAGTGATTTGGGGTCAACCTTCAACCGCAGTCTGGCTTGGACTGGATAATTGTGAGGCATTTTGCGGAAAATGGTCTCTGCCTGTGCGCCTGCATGCTTTTCTACTAGGATTTGGTCTGGAAGAACACAATGACCATTGCACTCTTGCCTCCTGGAACCAAACTGATGGAAGAACCAGTCCTATATGTGACTGACCGGGACAAAATAGTGTTTTACAAAGAAAAAAAGTGGATTGATAAAAAGAAACGAGAACAGGATAGATACAGTCATATAGTGAAATCTTTGTTCTTTGTTTGTTTACTTTGTGTAGCAATAGAGCATATTGTCTCTTGTTTTGTATGAATCTGTTACCATGTTTATCAAGGTTCAATAATTGCAAATCAATCCCGCTGTATTATTACTCTTATTATAGTATTTTAACATTTTAGAAGAGAAAAGGGTAATGAGTCTTTTTAAACCATAAGGCTTATTACTGTAAATTAATGACAAAAACTGTCTTTAAAGTAATATATTTTAACATTTTAAACACTTTTATTACTTTTATTATTTATATTATTTATTATAAAAAAAAAACTAAAGCAAAACACTAAAAGACTAATTTGCTACTTGACTTTCTTGTTCTCAAAACTCTTTACAACAAAGACAAGTGAAAGGGAAAGGTGAGGCCACAGTTTTTGGAGTCAATAGAGCAAATTGCACAGACATTATGCACTCTTCTCTCAGTCTGTTTGTAAGGCATTTCAAACCCCTTACATACCAATGTTGTATTGTTCTGTCATTTGAGAAACAACCTAAATTTCATCTGCAATGAATCAGTGAATTTTATTCTTAATGCACAGTTTTAAGAGGGGGAAAAAGAAAATACAGTAGTTACATCCAAGACTAAAGTGGATAACCACATCTGAAACTCCAATAACATGGAGACATTGTTTAATTTCAGTAATCCAAGACTGCTTAACAAACAGACTTAAAAAATTAAATAAATACTCCCAGAATGAACCCTGCTTTCTTTCCAACCTTACACAGAAAGTACACTAAAATAGACTGGGAACGATTATTGTGTTTGCTAATAATGTAGTAGAACAATGTTTAATGTAAATTATTTATTTTGTGACTATATGATCCAAGAAAAAAAATCAGATTTGCATGACCGTCTACATTTAGATGGTGACAAAGCACACATAGTTTGGCCTAAAAGTATATGTAAGATTAGCAACACCCATGCACAGTACTTTAATATATTTAAAGTAAACTTTCATGGAAATTAAATCCAAATAAAGCACTTCATTTCCTCCTGATGCTGATCAGAGCAAAATGTGCACAGATGTTCATTCACTGCATTGTTCTTCCAGTGGTGATTTGTGCCAAAGCTTTGTCACTCTCATCTGTTTCAGACATATACTGTATACTAGGTCACTGTGTGTGTGTGTGTGTGTGTGTGTGTGTGTGACATGTGGTGGTGTGGGTATAGGCCCACAGTAATATAGCATGCTAAAAAAGTGACGGTCCATAAAGGCTTTGGAAAACCTAACCCCCTTCAAAATTTTCCATTAATAAAATTCCTTGACTCAGAACTAAGGAGGGGAAAGAAATCCAGAATGTCCATGTCTGCAAAAGCACTTTTTTCCTTTTTAAACATAATGTGATTAGCAGAGAGTAAAGGGAAAAGACTTTCATTATGTTCCTTTTTTCCTCATTTAATCAAAAAAAAGAAAAAAGAAAGTAATAATGAAAGCCAAAATTAAAATCCCGAGTGCTGTGGAAAAGACCATATGTTGTCCTTCTAATTAAATTTCATTAGAAGATTTTGTGTATGACACTGAAAAATAGCACTTTCTTCTAAACATTTCGACGAAAAGACTAATGAATAATTGTAGCTGCTACATAAAACTGTAATTTTTAGGCTAGTGCGAATTAAAAATTAACAGGGAAAATTGATAATGTGTGCTCCAAAAGTCCATTTTAGTTGCTACATTGAATCCACAAGGCCGCTGCACACAGAAAATACCTTAGAAACCAGCGCTTCTCACATCTTACAATGAAAATCCTGCATAACATCCACAACTCCCAATAAAAAGGCAGAAAAACCTTTGACTTTTTAATCACTCGACAGCCTACTCTTTAATAATAAAAATTTAACTTTTTAATGTAAGTACATTGTAGTTAAAGTGGGAGAAAATTAACAAAGCCTTTATTTATAAAGTGACTAATTTAAGCACCGAGTTGTTCAGTCACTGGAAAGGTGCAGTAAAAGGTGCAAATCAACTAAATTACAAATTATACCAACAAATTAATATTAAATTTATAACAAGAAAAGAAAAGCCGTTATACAGTGCTGTCTATTGTAAGCATGCAAATTATAATTTTCCTAATTAAATGATAATAGGGATAAGAGACTTTCAATTACAAGACTCATTCAGCAGCTTCTGTAATTAACAACCAGACAATACCTTCCTCTAACATCAGTTTTGTGGGCCACCACACACACACACACACACACACACAAAACACACACACACACACACACACACACACAAAGCTCACGAAACAGTCATTATTGTAAATGTCTGTTGCCTGGAATGAATGTCTACTGGCAGCAGGTGTTCATTCTAATAGGGAATACAACCTACACCCAATCACCCACAAAAAACACACACTCACTACCATGCATACATGGGCATGAAAAGACTGTCAGGTTCACTCAGATCACTTTGGGAGCAATACAATAACACAGGCATGTGCTAAAGAAAATACGATCACAGGATTTTGTGCCTTAACATTTTCCTCTTCTTTATCTCTCATGTCACCACATGGAATGAAGTGGCCTTTCTGCCCTGCTTGTGTATTAGCCTGCAAGAGCTTTTCCTGTACGACTGCCTGGGGAAAGCATCTGTTGGTCCCAGCACAATGGAGAAAAACAGTGGAGAGCTGTGAGCGTGTGTGTGTGTGCGTGTGTACAGCATTTGTCAAGTCGGCTTTGTCCGTGAACAATTGGTATGTGCCATTCCTTGTCCTCATGCTAACCCAGCACTAATTGGGATTAACATGTGTCTACACTGAAATACCAGAGGATATAAACACAGGCATAAAACACACTCTCACAAGCCGAGTCAGACATATATAGAAAAAAATGCATGTTTCAATGCCAAATTATTTGGATATCTTGTGAAGAAATCGTCTTTGCTCAACCAGAAAACATCTCAGAAAGATCAAGACCACGTATTTTGCCTTCCAGTCAGCACTTACATTTTAATGTGCTTAACCCCATCTCAATCTTACTCTCCTCGTCTTTACCTTTTTATACCTACCCTTTTTTGATCACTAACCACTGCACAAATGAATAGAATTGCGTTGCCTTACCCAATAAATCATTTCATACTGAAACAGTGAATAACACTATTTTTATATGTATGATTATTAAAATGTTCTAGGACTTTATAGGTAATGTTTCAGACTTCATCATTCAACCACGTCTCCGTTAATACAGTGATGAGACAAACACCCTCTATAATAACCCCCCCCTTTATCTGGGACCCCCGTGTTTTGTTTTCTTACTATATTATAAGCCCTAATACACCCACCCACACACCCCCACCACAACCCACCCCCCACACACAACACCCACCACATCTCTATATCTATCTATATCTATATATATATGTAGTACCGCTTAAAAATAAAGGGTTCAAAAAAGGTTTCAAGCGATGCCATAGAAGATCCATTTTTGGTTCTACAAAAAACAATTCAGTCAAAGGTTCTTTAAATAACATCTCTTTCTTACCTTTTTGTAATCTGAAGAACCTCTCGCCACAAAGAACCTTTTGTCAAACAAAAAGGTTCTTCAGATGTTAAAGGTTCATGGAAAAATTTAGACAAAAAGGTTCTCTATCTGCAATCGTGAAGCAACCTGGAGTTTTAAGAGTGTATGTGGAAAGTTTGATGGTATTGGCACTGATGTTTTTGTCATCCATAAGATCAACACCATAATCACTAAACAATGACTTTACACTTTACATTACAATGCATTAATAAAAAGAATGACAGACTTAATCCAGTGGTTCTCAACTGATTGACCGTGACTGAAAAATAGTTTGCATTTGATTAAAGTTTGCAGACAACAGAAAAAAAATATTGCTAAATGCAAATAATATATAGCAACTAACAATGTAAGTAATTACATAAAATATAAAAATAAATAAATAGGCTTATCAATTTTAAAAAGCATGAGAAAATGCTTCCTATGTCTTTTATTGTTGACGTCAAAGGCCTCTACGGTACTGTGATGCAAATTCATCTGTCACTTGGTAGAGGCTAGCCAAATTAGCCAGATGCCAATAGGGACAGGTTGCATGATATGCCCTCATCCCAGAAAACCACGAACAAAACTATGCAAGGTAAAAAAACTATACGACACACACTGTAAGAAAAACTAAAAATGTCCTGGCAGAAAATTACCAGTACTTTTCCATTAAGTTTACCAAAAATTTCTTCAACCTTAAAACACAACACAATAACTTAACTCAACACGTAACTCAAAATACAGGTAAAACATGTGAAAAATCAATACTGAAAAGAAAATCCTTCATTTTAAAGTCCACTACATGAAATACTGGTTCACTGAAACCATTGAAATTCAAGAAATATATACAAACCAATCATAAACCAACACATTTTAATGTTAGATTTTTTTTTCATTTAACATTGTTTATGTTTGAGAAATGATTCTGGCACCATGTTGGTTTGTTCTACAGAAGATCTGATCGCTGATACAAAACTAGTCCCTTGCCACATGCTCATGAATGCAGACAGAACAGACAGAGAGAAACAGGACACAATGGTAATTTACCTGGGTAAAGATGTAATTATCCTTCTGCTCTACGGAATTTTCTGAATGATAATCAGTGCTAATGGTGCTGATGTAAATGAGCATTGGGGAGAAATGACATAACATGAAAATTACAAACCATATAGTCAACAAATAAAAAATATCCTGACGATGACATTTCGATATTTGCTTTGTTTGGAGCTGTGAAAGGGCAGAAAAAAAGGTGGAACATAAACTGACTGATTAAAGGAGAGGAAGAAAAAGAGAAACATACATAGAGAGAGAGCAAAAGAGCAGTACAGACAGTTGTTCTGCCGATTGCGTCATTACAGTTTATTCGCACATACTGTACAGGCACAACATATGATCAGTGGGGCTGGGAAATCTGAGGACCACAGTGTGACTGTATGACTTTATGTGTTTAATCCAAGTGTAATATAAACACAGTGGATAAAAGTGAATGAGGCCAATTCATAACATAATAACCGTCACCATTTGAAAAGTAATTACCAGATGTAAACAATGTTAACATGATTTCTGGGTGGGAAAAAAAAAAATCGGTGTAAAGTTATATCCAATTTTATACCATAAACGCAACACCACTTAACATTAACTTTTAAAAGAAAAATCAGTGCAAAAAAAAAGTCCCCCCTTTGCTTCTAAGTGCCTCGCTTTTAGCTGTTTTTACAGAAAAGGAGGGCCAATAAATTATTTTTTGGTGGTAATCAACATTATGCTACAAATGCTTTTTATTGAGCTTGTATTGGACCTGGAATATTTCTTTTACCAGCCATAAACCTCACATCAAAGTGGATGTAATGTTAAGGAGACACCTCTTCACAGATCACATCTGAACAAAGACTGTCAGACACCAGACACTAGTAGTCTAAAGACAGCAGAGATTAAAAGAGAATTTTGTAAAACAGGGAAGGAAGGAGCCGATGAAATTAGCAAAATTTCCATGCCAAACAGATGGGCCATTAGGAAAAGCTAATGGATAAAGCCAATAATGTATTTTCCTGCCTGTTGTTGCACTATTCTATAAGACTGTTATGCAGTAATGGTAAAATTAGACACATTCATTGGGCACATTCACTCATAGCATAATGGTTTCTATGTCTTTGTGCTTTTGTCATGTTTTTAACTTTTATTCTGTACTCTGTTCCTATTTCCTCTTTCAGGTGTCCCTTACTGTCACTTCATTGTTTTCACCTGTTAATAGTTAGTCTATTACCGTGTGTTGGTGTATCAGTCATGTGATTAGTTTTTCCTTATGTCCATATTAGTTTCATTGGCATTGTTTAATATGGTCTCTTTATTTCTAACTAATCATCTGCAATAGGATCCTGCTCTCCTTCGTGTCTATGTTCGCCTGTGTTGCACATATTATCATATGGTTTTATTTTCTGAATGCTAGCTCTTATAAAAGCATATATGTTTGTTTGGTGGCTCAGTGTGAGTAATAAAATATACGTACATGTCCACAGCCCCATGGATGGAGTTCTAGAGGAAAAATCTTGATAACGTAGAAGTAATTAAAAAAAATTTGATGGTAAATTTTCCACTGAAGTAAAGGTTGTTACAGTATATGGTTTATGTTCAAGTTTGAAGATGTACCATTTGCAATAGTTATTCAGCTCCAGGAAAACCCCAAACCAGTCTGCTTCTTCAGGACTTTCTTAAGACGGATTTGACTAGTATTGACATGTCATTCAGGCAACCCACCAACTAGTCAATTCTGAAAATATGTCATACTGAGAAATTATACTTAAAATGGTTGGTTCATCAAAAAATGAAAATTCTGTCATCATTTACTCCATACCCCCCACTCCCCATGTCATTTCAAATCTGTATGATTGTCTGTCTTCTGTAAAAACACAAAAGAAGATAATTATCCCTTTAAGTATGGTTGTCAACATTTTACTTAAAGTGTCTAGCCAAAAACATACTGCGAAAGTAAAGTTTTCACATTTAATTGTACTTGTGACTTGGACCAATGACAATTGAAATCCTAATGGAGTGCAATCACTCTACTTTATACTCCAGCTTGCATTGTTATTAGACATTCACTTGAGTAGAGCACGTGTCTTTGATTTGATCCGCACACTTATCAGATAATCAGTAAAGGTATGACTATTCATTAGTACTTAAATCATGTATTTTGTTGCAGTTTCAAGTGGCCAGTAACTCCAAATTTGACTGACAAATTTGACTTTGGATACTTTTGTTATACCCTTTACACTGATCTTACAAAGTTTTTCACAGTTCCTCATCATCTGTCTGTAGAGAAAACATTTCTGAAAGGCAGTGCACATTTTACGATAGACATGTTAATGCAATTTCAGAGAGTTTGAAGTTAATTTACCATGAAAATATAGTAACACTTGAACGACAATGTCTGAAACCAGCGAGTCTGTGTTAAACGCTAATTCAAGAATAACACGTTTTTAATGAAAAAGAAAGGGGGTGGGGTAGGAATCATGTTGGAAAAAGTTCAGAGGGCTTTCATTTAATTACCTAGGAAGAAGAACAGCTGGTTCAGAGCACAGCGACAATATGATTTTGTACAACATTGCTGTAGTTCAATAAAGCTATACAAGATAATACAGCTGTTCACTTTGATGTCCTAAATCCAGATACAGAATTAGCATTTTCAAGCCATGGTTCAATGGATTTTTTTTTTAAATAAAAATATTGGTTGTTAGCATTATTTCAACAAAAATTACACATTTAAAAGTTGACAAGTTGCCACAAAAGTGACTACAACTACCACAAGTAAATGAAACCATATTAATATAATTAAAATGATAAAAAATGTTTAAAAAGTAAAGTAATTTTTTTTAATGTAAAAAAAAAGACAAAAAGGAACCTGAAGACTTACATTTTACAACCTACAAAATTGTTTGAAGGATTGACTGTGTAATTTATGTTACAGAACAAAATGTGAAAGTCTCTTCAAGTAATGTTAACCACAGACCTTTATTCATAAAATCGAAAACAGCTGTTCTAAAAACCCATAGGATATTCTAGAAGCAAATTATCCTTCCGGATTGGCCTATAAATTGACGTCATGACTGAATAGCTCTGTTAAAGAGAATATCATTTAAAAGGCAGTCAGGAATGACATCCATAAAGACACTACAGAGGCCACTTCCCCCACAGATATCAGGTGACGAACACATTTGCAACACCAGCGTTCAATCAATCCTAAAAATCGAGCTGAGAGAACTTAAACATATGCGAGGCAGTTGTGTGTTACTGCACATGTTTGTTGTGCATCTCTCCTACTGATTCACTACACGCGCTAATACAGTGGCTAATGAGGGGCCATTACAGTGGCCAAAAATAGGCAGAGGACGCAAGACCAGAGTCTACCATTTAGACTCTGCTAATAAAAATATATGGACCGTACTGAGGCCACATTCAGAGAGAGAGAGAAATAGACACAAGGAGAAAGAGAAAAGTGATGGAAATAGGGGCAAACAGAGGATGACAGAGGGAGACAGCCTGCCTTCTCCTAATCCTCTTTAGATGTATTTTCCATAGGAACTGCAAAGCTATTAGGATGTATGTGAGTCGTCTACATTTCCACTGGACAAAGCTGGTATGTGTGTGTCTGACAACTTCTTTTACAGTAAGTAGCTCCATTGGGCCATATACCGCACATCTTGTAGTTTTTTTTTAAAGTCAAAAACAGTCACCTTTCCAAGACCCTTTCCAAGTGTGCTGATATTTACTGTTATTCTGCAATTTTTTTTGCATTTCGAATCCATGCAATGGATTTACTCCAACTGGTTGGTAAAGAAGATTCACCTCATTTACCAACCACAATCTGTGCTTCATGCATTGTTATACTATTGACGATAGACAATGGCCGTTTTTTGACAGTGATCGTACCTTTAAGACTTCTATATGAAATAACTTCGGTTCTGATTGGTCAGTGTTCATCAGAACAGGCTAAGTTGCTAAATATTACACATTGAATGGTCAAATGCTTATCTTCTGATAGGGACAATGCACAGTCAGCCCATCATTATGGCAAAATAAAAACCTAGGGTGATCTTGTGACATCCTAAAAACGGTTTATTTTCTCATAACGACAGGCGAACTGTACATTATCCTGCTAATTACACGGCTAGTTAGCAAGTAAATAAATAAAGGGCCATGGAATGTTGATCTGAGTTTAAATTATTGTTTTATGTGAGAAGAAATAGACCACAAAGTGCTGTGAGAAACTAGTACAGGGTAGAAGACAGGTTGCAAAAGACAATCAGAATCTAGTACTCCAGTAAGATGTAAAATAAATCATTATAAACATGATGCATTAGTATGAATTATCTGTTTTTGCAGCTTGATTAAAAACAAATATTTTATTTGAACTAGCGGGAGCTTTGTATTGTATTTTATTACACATCATACATTTTACATTTAAAAAGAAATGAGTCTGTTTCCATGATATGTCACCAACAATAAACAACATTTTGTTGGTCACCGCAACATTATGAAATGCAAGCGTTTCTCAAACAACTGCCTACTGGTCTTGCATAACTTTGGTTGTATAGTCTTAAGATGGCAAGGTGCTGCTTACAAGGTTCACATAATAAATATGTCTACTTCTGAAACATAAATAGAGCTGCTAGAGTCTAATCTTCAGCGGTGATGATTATACAAACAGCAGACCATGGACACGCACTGACACTCACACACAGACACAAACATAAGATTCGCTCTGGTCTGAATGACACCTTTATGTACTGAAGGGAAGGTAGGAGTGCAGAGTCACACACAGACTCTATGTCTGGAGTTGATTTATTTCGGGCCACTGCTTTCTAAACAGGACATGCATACACATTGCCGCTTATTATACTTCACTCTAAATGCTCTTGTAGGTGGATCATTCCACAAATAACTGCCTGTTTGTGTTTCACGGCTGAGACAAAACTCTGTTCAGCCGTAAACTGTTGTTTTATACACTCCATTATTCTGATGTCCATATGATGAGACTTGGTCACGCTGATTGATGACATTCGGTGAACTACAATGGGGCTTTTGGCTTACTCGCGTCTCCTGCTGCCATTTTCAAATAAGGGTGGGATGATATTTTTTTTTACAGTGGAAAACAAGTGCTACCAAGATTAGCTGCAGTGTGTAGACTTTTATGACCACTCTAAAAGCTAACCAAGGTAGAGGGTTACAGCCTGTCGGAGACAATTTTCCACTTACGGACAAGTGGGGGTGAGAGCATGTGTGTGTGGTTTAATGTGGTAGGGTAATTGTTCAAAGTTATCCTTCTTTGCTTTGTGAAGTTATGATACAAGAAGAAAAAGAGAAAGGGGGATGGAGAGAAAGAAAGGCAATAAAAAGACTAAGTTAGAAAACTGTTTGCTTTGCATGGAAAAATCCTGGAATTTTGTCTACAGCACATTGGGCCTCATTTATGAAACGAACGTACAACAGAAAATTGGCCGTATGGTCGTTCCTATGCAAATCTAGAAATTTATCAATATTGACGTGAACGGTGGATATGATCAAATCTCACGTCAAGTCTCAGCTCATGTACACAAGTTTTCGAGTTAGCCTGAACTTGAGTGCAGCATAGTAAATCTGGCGGAGAATAGCATTTTGTTCATTTAGATTATTTTCCTGACTCACAACTGAAGCTCATCATTATGGTAAAATAAAAACCTAGGGTGATCTTGTGACATCCTAAAAGGGTTTATTTTCTCACGATGACAGGCGAACTGTACATTATCCTGCTAATTACACGGCTAGTTAGCAAGTAAATAAATAAAGGGCCATGGAATGTTGATCCGAGTCGAAATTATTGTTTTATGTGAGAAGAAAAAGTCCACAAAGTGCTGTGAGAAACTAGTACAGGGTAGAAGACAGGTTACAAAAGACAATCAGAATTAGTGCTGTCAAATGATTAATCGTGATTAATCGCATCCAAAATAAAAGTTTTTGTTTACATAATATATGTGCGTGTACTGTGTATATTTATTATGTATATATAAATACACATACATGCATGAATATATTTAAGAAAAATATGTTATTTTTATATATTAAATATATTTATATATATAAATTATATGAATATAAATATATACATGTAAATGTATGTAAATATTTAAAAAATATATACTGTACGTGTGTATTTATATCTGTAATTAAATATACACAGTACACATACATATATTATGTACAAAAAACTTTTATTTGATTCGATGAATAACGATTAATCGTTGGCAGCAAACTAATCACAAATCGAGTATTCCAGGAAAGAAAGACGTTGTCTTAAAATTTATAAACATGATTGCGTGGTTTTTTTTTTTTTTTTAATATCTGTTTTTGCAGCTTAATGTAAAAAATAAATAACAAAAACTAAAATGTATAAAGAACAAACAAATAATAAATTAAATACGGGTTTATTTTGACTAGAGATTGTTATTTTATTAACATAATAACTCTTTTCTCCTTAGAAAGCCATTAAACATAAGATTAGAATGTAAAATTAAAATTTGATACATAAAAATTCAACAATGTTTTTTGTTTTTTGCCCAGGGCTTTCTTTAGCATATGCACAAATAGCAGCATAACGAAAAGACCATGAGGATTAACACATCGTCAAATCACACCCTGCATTTCTTCCTGTAAATAGGAAACACAGAAAATAGTATAGAAAAGGAATCACAGATTTTAAGTGTTTTTTAGATTTTATTATTAAATCTAACTGAATGCGCAGGCACCTCACACACTGGGAAAAAAAATCTAAAGTTGAGAAAACTTTAAGGCAACCAGCTTCAGGAGATTTTTGAGATTTCAGCTATTCATCATCAAAATAAAATGCAGTCAACCAAACATAAAAATTACATTGTTTATTTTAAAAGGGGTGCGCCCAAACAAACCTTTTTGCACATGTGAAGGATGATAGTTTTACGGGAATATTGGGAACACGAGGTGAAGGCAAAGACTTATTTTAATAATGAGAACAGTTTAGCAATATGTTACATGACAAATATAGGAACATTTGGATTCTGCTTATTTTTTATTCTTGTAAATACTGCTAAATTTAAAGGATTTAAGGGGAACTAAATAGGCTATATAGTGTTTGTAAATGTTTCATTATATTTAACAGTAGTTAATATACATATAAATGAATGTAATTGTTTGCAATTACGAGGTTAACAGAGGTTTTGAAAAAGTAAGAACAATTTACACTCTTTTTGGCGTTTATGTTGTAACTCTGGGGCAAAAGCCCATATACTGGGGTGTGTTTAGGGGCGTGATATTCAAATGACGATTTTCTTCAGCCTTTTCAGATTTATCAACGTACGATCATTCGTACGGTGGGATTGGCGGCATACAAATGTTCCATGAATCACACGTGAACCCTGTTGTAAGTTGATTAGTGTGCTCTGATCTGCGCTAGTTTCTACATTAGACTGATACATGAGGCATTTGACTGTGCTGGTTTTATATTACACTGCAATGAGGCTCTATTTCAAATTCTAAGCTCTAGATTTAAAGGGGTTATATGATGTGATTTAAATTTTTCCTTTCTCTTTGAGTGTTACAAGCTCTTGGTGCATAAAGAAGATCGTAAAGTTGCAAAGACAAAGTCTCAAATCCAAAGAGATATTAAAAGTTAAGAGTCAGCCACGCCTACCTAAAAACGGCTCGTTCTAACACGCCCCCACATGTCTACGTCACGATGTGGGTAGATTTGCATAACGCCGCCCAAATGTTCACGCAAAGAAAGAAGGCGTAACTTTTATTCTCGCTGTAGTTTTGTTGTTGCCGCCGCCATGTCGTAAAGACGCTGTGTGATTCGTTGTTAAAGTGAAACTACTTTGTTTAGCCTTCCAAAATAGGACGATATCCGCTTCATCATGCCTGGAGTTGATCTGTGCTGGTTGCTGAGGAAATACAACAACTTTGCGTTGTTGATCGCTGGATCGGCTTTCACCGTGGTCCAGCCCGGAGTCGTCACATGTCATTCCGGACGCTCCTTCGTCGAAATCGACGGCTGCGCCGTTCTCAAGCCCACCCACCTCTGCTCACTCTAACCCTCCAGCCGTTCCTCACTCTAGCCCCCGGCCGCTGCTCCACTGTAGGACCGCCGGTAATGTGCTGTGTGTTTTGTGATGAAAGCGAAACTACTTTGTTTGGGCCTCCAAAAGAAGACATTACTAGAAATCAGTGGTTAAGTTTAATTTACAACACTGTTCCATAACAGTTCAACCCAAATAATCAGATGTGTGCAGCACATTTTATGGAGGACTATTTTCTGATCCTGGTAGAGTAGACTACAATGCGGGCTGGAGGTACGGCGTTTGACTCAAAGACTGTAAGTACGTTTTTTTATTTAAAGAGTTTTTATATTTTTTATATTTAAAGTGTGTTTTTTGGGCAGTGTAGAGTTGGGCTTGTTGTTTGTCATTTCTCCGATCACAAATGCAGAAATGGTTTTATATTTACGCGGCGCGATAACATAAACACGTAAAAAGACAGTATAAGTCAATATAACCCATAATTATGTCCCCACTGAATGCAACAAAAGCCTCGTTTATAATGGGTTTTATGTTTTTGAATCATTGCTCCGGCCTGACAGGACATCATCACAATATGGTGAGGGGCGTAACATTTCCGTCTCACGCTTGAGGTATTCGGCCATTCACAACGCACTGGATAGCTGGCCAATCACAGCACACCTCACTTTTTCAGACCGATGAGCTTTGTAAAAATCGACGCGTTTCAGAAAGGCGGGTCATAGAGGAGAAACAATAATGTACAGTATGTGGAAAAAAACGTGTTTTTTTAACCTTAAACCGCATAAACACAATTTCATTACTGAGACCGCCGCAGGGAGTCGGGTGCTCCACCTCCTGGACACCAAATACACAAAATAATGTTCTTTTTAGCAACATCATATGATCCCTTTTAAATTTCTAAATAGCAACTGTTACCTTAAAAAGGTATTTCTACTTTATTTATTTAACCCATACAAATTAGTTTTGTTGGTATACATGAGTTGACTAAGTGATGTTAAATATCATTTTTGACTTGAATAAATCAGATAATATATTACCACTTTTAGGAAAAGGTGTATCAGTCACCAGTTTATCCAGAACTTTTCTCTGTTAGCTGCTATTATATATAAGTTCCCTTTAATATTCTTCTTATTGATCTCCCTGGTGATTCAAAGGTATAAAGGAGGCCCTAGTAAAAGGCTATTTGCTTCTCTGATAAAAAAGGAGAAGAGACAGAAAATAAGAATGAGAGCAGCAGCGATATTTACTGACGTGCCGAGTGACGAAAGTGGCTGGTTGGAAACAAATATTTCAAGGCAATGATTGACAAGGGAGAGATAAAGGAATAAGATGAATGAGAGAGACAGAGAAAGTTCCGGAAGGTAAATGTATCAGAAATCCTGAAGATATTGCTTTTTATTTGCTACATCTGTTAAAAAAAGCTTGCGCCATCAACTTGCTGCAGTCAGACTAATCCAGAGTGCAATACAAGAGCTTTTTTAAAGGTCAAAACACACTGTGAGATTTTCTTTGTAAAAAGCTTTGCAAACCTGTCAGACCTGCCATTTTTTATTACTCCTGTTCGGTATTCCTTAGCTGATTTGTGGGCAATGTGTCCTGGTTACTAAATTTTCAAAAACTAATTAGATCATTTTGTGGAAGAATTAATAACAGGAGTTACTTATTAGCAAGTTAACTATATTTATTGTCATGCTGGCATATTATTGTGGTATCAATAAGATAAACTCACCAGTAAACAACATGAACTGGGACTGATTGCTTTACATATTGGTCAGATTGCTTTCAAGAAGATAGTGTTTGAACAGAATAATACATTGAATGGATCAGAGATTCACCGTTTAATCAGGGGTTTGGCAACATGTGACTAGTAGGTTGCAAAAACAAGCAGGTGGTACTTCAGATTTAAATTGCTCCAATGATAGCAACATTTCTGATTTAATCTGATTAATTATGATGAATTGAAATATGATTACTTGCATAATTTCAATTTCATTTTTTTTTAAATAATAGCACAAAAATAATAGATACAATTTAAAGTCCTAATCAATATTTTGTTAAAAAATCAATATGAAATAAAATAATTTAAAAAAAAAACCTAAAGGAATTAAAACAGTGAAGCAAACAAACAATATATAAATAATGTAAAAAAAACTTAATACTGTTCCAAGACTGAAAAATCTAATTAAAATTCAAACAAATTCAGTTTTCTCATTTAGCTTCATGTCAGCATGACATGAAAATCTATTTCCTAATATTTTCTAAATGTTTTAAACTTGTTTAAATTCTTTAACCTTTTTTTGACCGCACACTCTAAAAAATGCTTGTTAATTTGCTCAAGCCAAATGCGTGGGTAAGGAAGCTGGGTTGATTTGACCCAATTTGGGCTGATAATCCTTCATAATCTGTATTACACACTTCACGCAAGTTTCAACCATTACCACTTTCACTATCAATGTTCACTGCGCTCATGAAAGCAGTAGGCTATGCGTGGAAAACAGAAAAAAGTAATCAAACCAGAGAGGAGAGAAAACTATCAAATCACCTGCAGTGAGGAACGTGTTTCTTTTACGACTGGAGGGTTTTTGGAGTGTTTTCTCTCACACCAAAATCACTCTGTGACCAATGACTTGTGAGTGGAAACTGAAAAAGCCAGAATGGCACATGATAAGAGTGATTAGAAAGTTTTAAACCTGTTTATTTGCTAATTCACAAGTGTTTATTACAAGACTTGACCTGGGGTTTTGACCATAGTAAATGGAAGAAAAATAAATGAATGAAGGTCTAAAACAATATTTATTCAACAATGTTCATTGAGCTTTTAAAAAGCTATTTCAATACACTGTATAACTGCTATTCTTTCCTGCACTTTTTTCTCACTCGTGTGTACATAATGTTTTTACTTAATTTAAAAAAAAAAAAAAAAAAAAACTACTACTTTACCTTACTTTACTTTACTTTATAACACTTTATTGTCAGACGAGTCTGAAATTTTTCTTGCATGACAGTATCTGTGTTTACAACAATCAACATCCTTTAAACAACAACATGCACTTCATCCACACACAAACAAAACACAATATACATTACACTCCCTTAAACATTACATTATACCTTACCCTCCTACTACAATTCTACAACTACACCATGTTCACATTACTCTTGATTTTTGATTAAGTGTCTTATTCAGCTCCAGGATCGCCTGATGCACAAAAGAATGTTTCAGCCTAACTTTATTGAATCTTGGGACTCTAAACCTCCGGTTTGATGGTAATAATTCAAACTCATTATGCAGAACATGATTAGGATCAGAAACTATCTTGTTAGCCAGTCCTAACAAATTATTACAATAAGCTGAATCATAGAGCTTCTCAAGGGGCTGACCTACAATCCTTGAGCAAATTTTTAATTGATTGAACAGCTTTGTTTTTAGCATAACAGACAGACTCCTATACCAAATGGAGTTGCAGTATTGCAGTACACTCATTATCACAGACATAAAGAACAGCAGAAGAATCTGCTTTCTTACTCCGAATGACCTAAGACGACGAAGAAAGTAGATTCTCTGCTTTGTTCTTTTACAGAGAGCATCAATATGATCTTTCCATGATAACATATCGTCAATCATCACTCCTAAATACTTGTATGTTTTAACCTGTCTGATTTTTCCATTATGAATAAAAACAGGCGTTATATAATTATCAGATGTAGACCCAAATATAATCTCTTCTGTTTTACTTATATTAATAACAAGATCATTATTCTCACACCACTCTACTAATTTAGTCACACCCTGTTGATGAAACCCAGGACTATCCCCGTCATTCAACACAGATATTAAAACAGTGTCATCAGAATACTTTAAAATATACTGATTTAACATGTCAGTTCGACAGGCATCTGTATACAAGATGAAAAGGATGGCAGAACTGACGCAACCCTGGGGTACTCCAACATTTGTTATAATAGCGGATGACACTGTTTTATTCACCTTAACTCTCTGAACTCTATTAGTGAGAAATGAGATATACCAACGAATCAAGTACAGATTTACACCCAACTGTACAAGTTTTGACATCAATTTGTCAACCTTTATGGTATTGAATGCAGAAGAAAAATCCAAAAACAAAGTTCTTATAGTTGTATTGGATTTATCTAAATGTTTAGAAATAATATGCACCAAAGCAGCAACTGCATCTTCCGTACTACAACCTTTTTTATAGGCAAACTGCCAAGGATCCAGTCTATCTTTAACCATCCTAACTAAGTGCTGAAGTAACAATCTTTCAAGACATTTCACAATTACTGAGGTAAGGGCTATTGGTCTGAAATCTTTATGTTCTCTTGGACATGGAATTTTAGGTAATGGTTTTATATATGCTGTCTTCCATAACACAGGAACAGTATGTGTGTCAACTGAAGCTTGAAATACTGATTGCCACACTGGAGCCAATTCATGTGCAAAATTCTTTAAAAGACCTGCACTACATCCATCTGGACCAACAGATTTTTTCGTATTTATAAACTGAAACGTTTTTCTAACATCCTCAACTTCAATAACAATTCTGTCTGATGATGATGGAGCCACAGTACCTATTATTTCATTACATTTAACATGTGTACCTATTGATTCAAATCTGGTAAAAAAGGTATTTAATTCATTCCCAAAACAAAATTCATTATCAATTACAATAGATTTGTTCGAAGATGACAATCCAGTCATTGTTTTCATAATGTCCCAAACCTTTTTAGTATTATTACTCTTAAAGGCTTCCTCCAAACGCCTCTTAATTAATTGGATTCAAGCTCACATTCACTTGATCTGCCTCCATGCAGTCAATAACTGAAGGACAAAAGCAAGACCCCTTCTTTTTCAATAATTAATTCACTCAGATGTATGTCATAACTAGGGACGCTTCAATGCGATACTCAGTACAGTATGGCTACGATACTGGCATTTTCTGGCAAATCCAATATTGTGTGTATACTATTCTGTGTTATTGTTAAGCCTCACGAAAGGCACAAAAACATTATAAAGCACCATAAAGTTTTCGTGCACTATATTTCAAGTGTTCTGAAGTTGTTCCATAGTTTAATATGAGGTACAGATGAATATTTAAGTTGTTAAATTCAAGTTGAGGTCAACTCTTCTTTCCGCTTTCTGTCATCGTCCATTAAGCATTCAAACTGCACGTTGCATTCGGCTACGATAGTCAAGACAATGAAACTCTTTTCAAGAGCGCACAGTAACTGAGATTTAAAGGGGTCATATGATGTTGCTAAAAAGAACATCTTTTTGTGTATTTAGTTGTAATGAAATGTGTTTATGTGGTTAAAAAACACATTATTTTCCACAAACTGTACAATATTGTTTCTCCTCTATGCCCCGCCTTTCTGAAAAGCGTCGATTTTTACAAAGCTCATCAGTCTAAAAGCGAGGTGTGCTGTGATTGCCAGCTATCCAGTGCATTGTGATTGGCCGAATACCTCAAGCGTGTGACGGAAAAATGTTACGCCCCTACCATACTGTAATTCGCTGTCCGGCCGGAGCAACGAGACAAAAAAATTAAAACCCATTACAAACGAGGCATTTGTAGCATCCAGTGGGGAAATAATTACGGATTATAATTACTTATAATGTATTTTTACGCGTTGCATTGCATCACGCCTCGTAAACATAAAACCAGTCTGCATTTGTGATCGGAGAAATTACAAACTACAAGCGCTACTTTACACTGCCCAAAAAACTCGCGTTTGAATCGTCAGTGGCAAATTCTGTAAATATAAAAAAAAAATGTACTTGGTCTGTGAGTCAGATCCGCGGCAGGAAACAGTCCCCCATAAAATGTGCTGGACACATCTGAATATTTGGGTTGTAGTGTTCTGGAACAGTGTTGTAAATAACTTAACCACTGATTTCTAGTCGTGTCCATTTTTGGAAGGACAAAACAAAGTAGTTTCGCTTTCACAAAAAAAAAGCGTCACACACCGCGGCCTTGAGTGAGAGGAGGCCGGAGGCCTAGAGTGAGCGGAGGCCAGCTTAAGTGAGCGGCAGTGGACAGGCTTGCGGCAACCACATGTGACAACACCGGGCTGGACTCCGCATCGTCCATGGTGAAAGCCGATCCGGCAATCCACAACGCAAAGTTGATGTATTTCCTCAGCGACCAGAACGGATCAGCTCCAGGCATGACAAAGAGGATATCATCCTCTTTTGGAAGACCAAAAAAAAGTAGTTTCGCTTTCACAACAAAACACACACAGCGTCACAAACATAGCGGCGGCGGCAGCAACAATACTACAGCTAGAATAGAAGTTACGCCTTCTTTCTTTGCGTGAACATTTGGGCAGCGTTATGCAAATCTTCCCACATCGTGACGTAGACATGTGGGGGCATGTTAGAACGAGGTGTTTTAGGTAGGCGTGGTTGACTCTCAAAGAATATCTCTTTGGATTTGAGAATTTAGTCTTTGCAACTTTACAGATCTTCATTATGCACTAAGAGCTTGTAACACTCAAAAGAGAAAAAGGAAAAAATGAAATCGCATCATATAACCCCTTTAAAACTGTTAAAAGAAAAGGCTCAATAAACTATTTAATACACTACGCATCAATATCTCTTCATTTTGTGCTTTGAACTTTTCTATGCGGAGTACTGCGCGCTGTGATTCCGTGTTGCCTCATGTGCATTATTCTGCGCACGGGAAGCGTATACGAGCATTGTGCCACTCTGTATTGGAGCCTTTCGTATTATAATACTTTTGCTCAATGAAAGGTTATTAATAGTCTTTCTTGTTCTGTCCTATCTATCATATGTTGCAGCCTTCATTACTGTGCTATACATTTAAAAAAAAATGTCTTTTAATTTTATAGTTTATATTTACATATAAATACATTTACTTGTTTTCATTAATGTATTTCACAACAATACAAAGAGCAATGTGTAAAATTTTACCAGAATTAGTCCTACACTTATTAACTTTTATTTGTTCCCCACTAAATAATGTTGTTTCACTAAATGTTTAGATTTTTATACAATTATTGCGCACCCATGATTTTTCTAGAGTAACTGCTGAATTATCCACTAACCTTTATAATAGTATTTTTGTAATAGCTTATGATTATATATTTTTTCATTTGTTATTTTTCATAAAAATTAAGTTGTGTATATTTAGCAGATTGTGTTTAACTTACAAAAGAGTGATGATCAGGTAAACACACAGAAGTATAGAAATTCTACATTGATTTAAAAAAAAAACTGTGCTGGTATCGGATCGGATCGGATCGGTATCAGCATATACTCCGAATTTTCGGGATCGGATCGGATTGGTTCTGAAAAAATGGTATCGTTGCATCCCTAATCATAATATGGACTATTTAATTTCCCTGACTTTAAAACCATCAGCTGGCTCAAATGACTGCGACAATGAGCTTTTCCAAACATTTAGAGATTCTGTGAAATGCACATGTAGCACATCTACTTTCCTGTTCATTAACTGATGAAAGAATAATGTTGCCCAACATCAAATATGTGAAGCTTCCTGCAGAACACAGTTGATAAAAAAGCTTTTCTGGATTTTTCTGCATCGCTATCCAGGATGGTGCAGAAGTGAACGAGAAATCCTCCTTACAAAACTTACAACCTCTGACAACTGCTACAGGCCCAGTTCATACTATGCAAAAAATTATTAGCCAAAAACGAGTGCAAAAAGAGTAAGTGTAGTCTTGGCTTTTTTCCTTTTTTAAGTTGCTCAGTGCTAAACATGGTGTGCAAAGATACGAAAATTTCACACACACTCACACAAATAGATGCTCGCAAGCAAGCACATGTACACATACACACTTTAGTTAGGCTTAGTCTTCATCAATCCCTGAGTGCAGGCAGAAGAATACTTTCCCTGCTTTTCCTTTCTGTTAAATCACAGAGAAAAAGGTCACAACATTAATACAGTCATAACAACAGCGCTGACGGCATTTTGTTCCACACATACCCACTAAAGTTATCAGGTTCTTCCAGGGCCCAACATGTCATCTTTAGAAAATGTATTTCATAAGACTCTCATTGAGAGCCACAGCAAATGGGAAGCATCATTATGCAAAAACACCAATGAAGAGAGGAGATACCAAGTGGAACATTTGTCTTTCGGACTGATCCTAGACCAGTGTCTCTGAGCTGCTTATTTGCTTTAAGTGTTATATGGATTTTTTTTACACTGTTCCCAGTACAGTAATTAGGATGATGATGAGTTGAAATTGTGTTAAATGAAGGGTGTTTATGTTTTGTCAGCCTAATGTAGCTCTGTGACTAAAGGGATATTAAAGGAAGAAGGGAGAGAGAGACAGAAAGCTAGGCGAACTGGCTTTGAAAACAGTTACCAGCCCAAGGCCAGAACACACAAAAATCTAAATACACACACACACACACACACACACACACACACACACACACACACACACACAAGATACAGAGCTCACCTTAAACATAATAATTTCTCACTGTGTATCAGTGTGTGTGAACTGGCACGGAAGCACAAACAGAACAAGGGTGGTAACAGTCTGCCACGGTCCCTCTATGTGCCTGCTGGATCATTTGGGCACCTGCTGTGCCACAACCCTGGCATGTACAAATGTCCTCTAATATGAGCCCACCTACTGGACCTTCCCCTGATTCCCTAATCACTCTGAATTGCACAGGAAGAAATAATGAGCAGTAATACCTGTCAGAAACATTAGCTGATCTAAAATAAGATGCTATTAACAGAGCTGATTTCCAAAAGTGCCTGAGAGCAAATAACACTACACTGTCGATCAGAGAAAAGAAATTCAGATAGACTCATTTCAACAAGCCAATAGAAACTACAGCCATGCTTACCATAATGTTAAATACCTAGATTCTACATCAGCAATTGTTCCTAATTATCTTATGTTTGCACGTTCACCATACTGGAAAGGTCCAAATCCACCCATTAACACATGCAAGCGAACTAATAGATGCAGCCGCAACAGTAACAGCTCCTTCTAACCAGTTTTCACTCAATTTGGCAAATAATACTGCACAATGCTGATAATAAACTTCTAAAATTATCAGAGTATTGCTAAAACATCCTCATTATGCATTTTCAACACAACAGTACATAGCGATGGTGTTAGTGATCAGAAATAAAACAAGTTTGCTATAGAACGTTATAAACCATAACTCAATGTAACAATTTTCCCTTAAAATTCACATATTTGGTTATTCACAAAACAATTATAAAAGTCAAAACACATGAAAAAGTATCTGTTAAATTTTTTTTTTTTTCTCAAGCCCACCTATCGAATCATAATATTGTTGAGGGTTTTACTTGCTGACTGATTTGTAATATGTATAGATAGATAGATATAACATATATATTAAATACATGTATTTAAACAAGGGTACAGTTCAGTTAAGACTGTTAAGTTAACTGTTTATCACTAAAATTAAATGATGCATCATCCAAAAGTAAATGTAGTTGTAGTTTAGTTGTATTGTAGTAATCTGACAGTAAATTATACTAAAAACTCTAAACTAATGAACTTTTTTATATCATACATAAACCAGAAACCAGAAATGTTTGCCATTCCAGAATGGTGGATCTGTTGACATATCTGGAGCAACCGAATACCTACATATTAATGTGTAATCTATGTATTAGCATCTATGATTCTAATTCCCTGTCTACAGTGAAGACTAAAAGGATGCTGTTATAATCCAAAGACCTAAATACCACAAGTGCTTGCAGTGTACATTCTGTAGTTTGCAGCATCACATCGCTCACTTGCAGACCCTGTGTAAGGTCTGCAACTGTTATAAAACATTCTTTACCACAACCACCTGCCTGAAAGGGTAAATGCAGCCCCTGCTGATCTGACACTAAAATATGAAAAGAATGGGCATCCATTGTTCAAGTGAGTGCTGGCATGGGCTTTAATGTTTAATCTGGTTATTCTGTCGAGGCTATCCTGTTTTTCTCCCAGAGCCTCACATTGTGCTGCTGGTTGTCTGATGCCTCAGTTGGCAGAGTCTGCAGCAGGCCAAGATTAGTAAAGAGCTTATAATTAAATGCACCAAGTATCGCTGTAAACAGCATGTCTCCTGCAAGACAAAAAAAGCCACCTTGCACGCCTGTCACGACTGTGCTGTAATGCTGTTGAACGACTACAATAGCAACAAGATTCTAAGCAAACTTCTGAAAATTCTGTCATCATTTACTCAGCTTATGCTCCAAACTCATGCGATTTTCTTTCTTTCACAAAACACAAAAGTAGATATTTTAAGAATGCTTCACATGTTTTTGTCAGTACACTGAAAAAATGGCCTGGTTTTAAGTCAAAAATATTATTTAATATTGCTGAATCAACCTAAATGCATTCATTTATATTAACTACTTTATATGGGTTAAATCATGTAGAAATATCTCTTTAAGCAAACAATTGCAGGTTGCCATTTTTTGTAGTGTACAGTGAAAGCCAGTGGGATCCAAACGTTTTAAGCTCAAGACATAAAGGTAGCAAAAAGTAATCTCCTGAAGTGATATGATTACTTTGCATGATGAACAGACCACATTTTAAATTGCTTTAATTGATTAATTACCATTAATAATATCAAAGCTTCTTGCATGCCATGTGTCCTTTCTGAAGCATGGAACTTATGGGCCCCACTGAGTATTATTCTAGACCAGAAAAGCAGAAACATTCTATAGATATCTTTTATTGTGTTCCACACAAGAAGGCAAATTATACAGGTTTGGAATTACATAGAATGAGTATTTGATGAAAGAATCTTAATTTTTAGATAAACTACTCCTTTAACCAATTGGAATTTACAGGAATGACGTTTTTTTGCTAAAATGTTGTCCTGCATTACAGTAGGCAGAAGGAATAGGGGTAATTTCCTCCGTATAATCATTCAAATTGGCAATATCTAATTTAATCCATGACAGACCCCCTGTGAGGGAAGCTGGGGATCTTTTAACCGGAAAACAAAATTACTGTTGACATGCCACAGCTGAAGAAACTTCAAATCCCCTCAGGCCATTTATAACCTTAGATGTGTGCATTTAATGACATCATGCAACAACACAATTGTTATTTTGAATAGTTAATTCTCTTAAGCATGGCCACTAGTCTCATATTTTAACTTATTACAGTTTCCTGACATGCTGCGTTCTGCTGCCAGAGCATGTGAGAACGTGTCTGTGTAAGAGTGTGTGTCAGCTGCACCAGCAGCTACTGAGGATTTCCCATCAAAAGACGGATTAAGTTTTCATTCCTGTATATCAAAAAACCTCTTACACACACACACACACACACACATACATTTTCAGCTTGGCACAACAGTCAACTGAATATACAAAATGTACTAAAACTACCAAAACTCTCATATGTCTCAGATCAACTTCCATAACACAAAGCTTTTCACCACCCAATAAACACACTTTGTTACTCATAAAACAGTGACCTAAAAAACACAAACATGTGGCACTATACAATGTTTTCCTAAATTATTCCCTGTAAATTTTTTTACAAAACAAGAATGCTGGCTCGCTACTGTTTAGAATTCAATACAAGATATGTTACATGGTCCATGTGTTTATTACAGAATAAAATTATTTCCCCTTTTGTATAGATGCTAATGATACTGAAAAACTAACACCTGTGTAGGTGTTCAGCTACATCTGTTTTGATAGTAATACATTTTTTAGATTTTGAACATATTTAAATATGCTATTACTGTAGAAATACAGCAAATTATTGTCTTACTCAGCTTTTTGCTAGGTTAAACAGTTCTGAAAAAAAGTGTGTAAACGTGCAAATTTGGCCTGGCCAAGCAATGATAAATGATCCACAGTTTAGCCCACATAAACTGCTGTTTTATTTTTAAAAAGTGACAGAAGTATTGATAAATGGTTTTTAGCAATTGTAATAAACTGTAAACTAAAAGAGCACATATTCTCTACAATTCACAGAAACAATCTCACTTTTTCAGATTTAGATTTTTAGATTCACTTCAGGAGCATTTTCTGATGTTTTGACCCAAGAGTTGAAAGAATTTTAGCAGATGAGCTGAGACAATGTAGTTCCTCAGTGCCTGCAGACATGAGCGTGAGACAGACTATAGTAAAGCGCACTGGTAGTGGATGAAAGAGTTCCTCGTGGCACAAGGATTTGAATAGACTAAGTTTTTGTGTGCGTATGTGTGTGTGTTTAAGTGGACTGTTATTGCACCTGAGGAGGAAGAATATGTTGACTTGTGCATACAGACGTGTGGGTGTTGCATAATTCAGATCCATTTTGTTATAGCAGGATGTGCCTTCAGTGTGTGAGGGAGGAAAGAGTAATAAATGCAGATTGTTTTGTGTGATTGTGTGTGTGTTTTTACTACTGACAGCATTTCTGTCTGCATTTTCAGTGCTCAGTAAAGTTGCTGTGAATGGTTTATTTGACATAAATTTCAATCCCTGCACAAATGTACAGAAAATCGGCTTTACTGTAACTCCAAAAAAAAAAAAAAAAAATATATTATATAGATCTATACAGTATATACAATAAGCTATCGTAAGTATGTAAGTGATATGTCTCGGAGTGGACCTCTATTTTATCATTATAGCTGGTTACAGAAGATAAAAAATTCTATATTTACACACATAAAAACTTGCAAAGTGAAAATAGGGTATCTGTGGTATAAAGCAAGTGTATAAAAACGAATACGCCCCAAAGATTTTATACATGGTCCCTCAAGTGTTAATAATTAAATTTAGCACACAAATCAGTATTTTTAGTTTTTGTATTTAAATTGAGGACTAAATAAAAGAAAATAAATTTCTGATCAATACATCAAAGGCAACCTGTGATGTTACTGGTCTTTTAATGGAACTGCTAAACTATTGGAAAACTGCAGTTATTAAGGTGACATCTCAAGTTTTTCTGACAATACAGGCCCACTGTCTGATGTATGAAGCACAGACAAATAGACCACATAAGTCACTTTTTTATAGCAAGCAGCTTTCACATGACCAACTTGAAACCATTATGAAATCTTTGTGGGAAAATAGTCTCCTCAAATGAATTTTATGTGGACTCCTATTGAAATGACTAGATTTTACCCAAGAAAAGTCATACAATTGCATAATAGTACACACATTATAAGAGAAAGCTTTAAATAGTTAAAAATTCATTGTTATACAATATGTACAGTGTTTGTTGTAACTAGAGAACAAGTTGGTGTAATTTGAGCTTGGGAACCCTGGTGTAAAGTTTAACAAGATCTTTATGAAATTACTGCAACAGTATGTACAGGGTTGCATATTTAACAAATACTCAGTACGACTAAATTCATGTTTAATAAGAATCACTGTTTAAATGCAGTTTATCTTAGCTCAGCTTCACTCTCTATAACTTCCTCAACTTATCTCATCTGACTGAACTTCATTTCTAATCAACTGTAAGTCAGCATAACAACCTTAAACCTCCCTTTACATCTTTACATAACAACTAATTTTTCCGTAGTGATGCTTCACAAAAAATACTCAAGCACCAGCTCAGTTATGAGGAATAAACACAACTACAAGCATCATGGGTCATGAGATCATTTGATTGAATGCAAAAGCCACTACAGAACCAAAGAAATGTTTCCTCTATTTGTACACCACACGGGTGTCTGCGGGGCAGCTGAGCAAACAAACTCTTATTTCATGCTTGAACACATTTAAGCCACTGGACATTGGAAAAGAAAAAAAAAAGAAAAGAGAGAAAAATGTTTGCTTGTGTGTAAGAGACATCTTAGCATCAGTGGAACTTTTTTTTTTGTTTTTTGCATGAGCTCCTGAAAGGAAAAATTATTTGAGAATCAGTATGTGTGGGTGAGGAGAGCACAAAATCATTTACGATCACCATTGTACAGTCTGTATTACACCAGTACATTATATAATCATTTGCAGTGGTGGAGGTAACGAATTACAACCACTCACGTTACCGTAATTATGTAGTTTTTTTGGGTACTTGTACTTTTTAAAGTATATTTTTAAAGCTGTACTTTTACTTGTACTTAAGTACAAATTAAGAAAAATAATCTACTTCGTTACTTTTAAATCATAGTTCGTTACTGAGTACGCCCACAAATTGAATTGATATTCAAACGGCACTTCAGTAGCCAATACAGATATCCGGACGTAAACAGAGCAATAGAAGTCCTGATATCTGAACCGGGAAAAGCCGCCGCTGCAGCAGGTGAAGAGCTGATCAGACAGTGAGGGAGCTCAGCGTAATTAATGGCCTCAGAGTTTGGAGAAACAAACTACATGGTAGTGTTATCATAAATACCTATATTTTGATACCGATATTGAAATATCTGACACGGTTCCATTACTAATTTTCCACAGTATCTACCGAATATACACCGATACAAGCTGAGGCTCTCTTTCCTCTCCGACAGTGAGTTTGACACGCATCCGCCTCCTGTCGATTACAGAGTCTGAATGTCCGCACGGGATTGCAGGTATTCCGCATAATTTTAATCATTCCCGCGCAAATGTGGCGAGCGCTTTATTGTAACACGAGAAGAACACAGTCATGCAATCGCAAAAAAACTGGATGCGAGCTCTCAAATAGGCCTAACTTATACAAATGAACTGCCTGTCCTCTCACTCCGATATTGCTTGTGCGCACTCAGACTGTGTGCAATCGTGATCTCTCCGTGCTTTAAATTGAAATGATTTCTCTTTGCTCCTGGACTGAACCTTGTCAAAAGTTATCAACCACTTAGAATAGATCCACGCCTGACCGATTAAAATAATACTGGGAGTTTTATTGGCTGTAAGTGAAATGCATCAAAGTCTTTCAACTATCAAAAATGGAACTTTAATTTCTTTACAATGTAAGTTAATGCTAGAAATGTTTTGGAATGGGATATTTGTCTGATTTGTACATATAAATATCCTAGTCTGTCTAACTGCATCACTACACTGTACAATCGTTACAGGTCAAAGCCATCTGATGTTCAATTGATCTATAAATAGGCCTAACATACTGTATATGGCTCTTAAATCACTGCTTATAAAAATTCAGTGTTGTCATGTTTTGAACACCTCAAACTGAATTGAGGTAATTTGTTTTATAATTTTATTACTGACTGTGTACTTGTCTTTTTTTTTTTGTAAATTAAATTCAGTTTTAAATCAAATTTGAAATCAAGCTTCCTTGTGCTGTAAGCTTTTGAAACAAAGTTACCCTATTTTAAAGACAAAAAGACAGAATGAGCAAATGTTTAAGATTGAAATTTTTGTAATGGTAATTGATCAATATTTGTATGTAAATAAAAGCCTATATTAAAATCTGTTCATCATATAAAGTGAATGTGTCTTTTTAGAAGACTTGGATTACCAGGGGTGGGCAAACTTGGCCCTTCCAGGCCACTTTCCTTCAGAGGTTAGCTCCAACCCTAATAAAACACCTGAACCAGCTAATCATTGTCTTCAAGACTACTAGAAGGCTACAGGCAGGTGAGTCATAGCAGGGTTGGATCAAATCTCTGCAGGAAAATAGCCTGGAAGGGCCAAGTTTGCCCACCACTGGAATTTTAACCCAATTTCAAGCTTGAAAATGGAAAAAAAAGGATGAACAAAAGAAAAATTAAATATTACAATATCTATATGGCAGTATACAGTATGTGGTGTTTGCCAGCTAGTCGTCATGAAACCAAAAATGACCACTTATTTTTAGTGCACAATACTAGTCTTGGGTGAACAATTTGAAACATGCAAGTCAATACATGGCAAAAAATGGTTTGCCGCGCCTTCTGCCTGGAATGGCGTTCTGGCTCTGATGACATCAATTTGACGGCTTCGGGAGAATCCTCTTGTTAAGTCATGACGTAAGGACTGCTGTTTCCGGGTCCAAGCCTCTACTCATTTCACTTGAGAATACTATCTCAACAGCCATTTATGAGCACTATTTAATTAACATTACATATTTAAGCTAAGTATTTAAACATTTGCTGTGTACACTACAGTCTCCATGCTCAGTGTCTCAGATACCAATATTTTAGCTAAATCACTGTCAGGCCTTCTGGGATTTCGGTATGGAGATAAAGGTTAGGGTTATAATATTTTCAGTATTACATGACATTGTGAGTGTATATTAGCACAGTTTGTTGTTTTCTTGGGGCGTCTGGCAGAGCATTAGGACCCAGAAACAGTGAAGCATGTCGTCAGACATAACAAGCAGATATTCTAAACCACTATCCAACCGTGAATCTGCTATGAGCAAGAGGTGGAGTAGAGGTGCACCACAATAAAACCTAGCCATTTATTCAATATTCCGTTTCACTTGGAAATACATCACAACACTGAAGTCAGTTGCAACCTCCGGTTCACATGTAATTTGAGCTGATATTTTTCAAGGTGATGAAGTTCGAAAGTTGTATCATACCACTAATTCACTACGTTGTCACTAAGATAAAGGGGGTTTTGCCCCCCCCCCCCCACCCCCCCACCCCCCCCCCCCCCCCCTCTTTTTTCATCAAATAGCTATTATCACATAGATCTTTGATATGAATATTTTTGGGTAATTAATTAAATATCAGCGGCTAAAAAGTAACTAGTAACTAGTACTCTGAGTAGTTTTTGAGAGGAGTACTTTGTACTTTTACTTAAGTACTGATTTGACACCAGTACAGAAACATATAGAACATTTTGGAACAGTAAACATGTCAGGCTAAATAATTAGAATAAATAAAGAAATTCTTCTTAATTAAATGCAGTCACTTAAGTGAGCCTAAACCTGCAGCTCAACAATAATCAGAACATAAATACATTTTTCTGTAAAAAAAAAAAATCCTATAAATGAAAAAAATGCAGTCACTTAAGTGAGCCTAAACCTGCAAGTCAATAATCAAAAATATAATCAAAACATAATTTCTGTAAAAAATAAAATAAAAAAATTAATTAAAAATGCATGCATAAACCTGCAGCTCAACAATTTTTTGGAGACATGCTCGCTTTCTACACACTCATCTTTCAGTCCAAGTTATGATGCAGGAATGTTCACCTTTCCCGGATTAAGTTTGGAGCGGTGAGGTACAAGGATGTGTGCACATACACACATAAGGAAAGAGAGAGCGCGAGTGTCACACCACACCGCGCCTATGCGAATAGCGCGCGGTTTCTCCATACAACACTCAAACAGTGGCAAAGTATTTTTTGTTTTTTAAATGCGTGATTTTGAACAGATGTAAACAATGGCAGGAGGCTTAAAAGTATAGACGTGATACCAGCTAAATTGAATGATTATACTAAATTGCAGAAAAGTAGGCTACAGTACGTACTTTAGACTGCTATTCCTCACTCTGTGAAGTAATGTGAGGGAGGAAACTAGTTGACGTTAGCTAGTTAATTAGCCATGTTATCTGCCTCGGTAGCAAGCCAAATATTATTTATTTCAACACTGAAACAAACGGAGGTGGGAGGGGTTCTCTGTCTTGATCGGGGGTGGAAAGAGGGAGAGAAAACAGAAGTGACACAGATAAGGTTGTGCGAACTACGGGGGAGCTAGGGGGAGGTCGGCTCCCCTTAATAAGACATGGGCTCCCCTGAAAACGTGATTTGTGAAATTTTGGGGGGTCTCAAAAAATATTGACAATGTGTTATTTTGACATGCAATTTCAGTTTTGTGTAATGTGATCATCGTAGATTATTATGTGTAAAATTGCAAAAATATCATTCATTCATGCATGACGGCGATTTAAACCTAATTCACTTCAAAGATAACTATACATGCTATTCTTGTCATGAGCATCAAGGTGTGGGGGCGCTGCGGTGCAAATTCCACTCATGTTTAGTACATGTTAACTCAAAGATTCGTAGAAAAAATATAAACGTTGGATTCTTGTCGATTCTGTGTTAAGGTACGGCATATTCGCAATTATGTGTTGTGGCTGGGTTGTTATAGGTATGCGACTCTCGATGTCTTAGGTCTAACTGAACGGAGGAATTATGCTATTCTTCTGTAGCCTGAAGAAAAGTAACTTTCAATGTATAGTGTTTTGTCCTATATAGTGCTTGCATAAAGCAAGAAGTGCATACACTTGTAGCTGTTATGTATCTTTGTAAGACACTGTAAGCCACCTTTTGAGGCAAGCCCCCCCCTCCCGTTATAAAAAAAAAAATCAAGTGGGCTCCCCCAAAGTCCACGGTATAGTTCGAACACTGCACAGATATATAGTTTATGTTTGACTTGGAAGTATTTATTTAGCCATCGGCGCTAAAACGTTATCTGTACGGAACATCATTGTGTACGGAACATGGTTAGTCTACGTTACCCGAAAAATTCCCATAAGACAGACTTCGTCTTTTTCGACGGGGAAAAAAGTTCCAGGGATTCATCTCCTTCGGCCATCTTACACACAGGTGACTCTCACTGACTGCTCGCACCAACCGGAGGGGGAGGGGTTGTGTGACTCGCTACGCTCTTCGCTGCACACAACTGAGGGAGTCCTGCACTTTCCGTCTTTGATGACACGTAAAAAACTGAGCATACCACAGGAACGGTATAACGGAAAATTTTAGTGGTTTTGAAACCGTGACTTTTCCAAACCGCGGTATACCTTGAAACCGGTTATCATCCCATGCCTAATTCCAATATATTGTATGCAATTGCAATCTATTTTTCCACCAAAAAATTTAATGATTTCATTTTATGATTATTTCCCATCATCTTTCTTACACTTACATAAGCTATTTGAATGTTAGAATGAATCATTTTTACAGCCTAATTTCAATGAGAAGTCTTTTACTGGAAAGGAAATGTTGAATTCTGGAAGTTACAGTATACCTTTGTAGAACAATGGATTCTTTTATATGAAAATATAAAGGGAATTTTGATTTCTCATGGTAGGACCCCTTTAAATGCATCATCCAAGGATGACTCTGCATATCTAATTCACATGGCGAATGAAAGACTCCATTCATCCCATCAAAAAACCCTCTTTGACTGAACTACTATCCTTAATGTTTCAGCTGAAAGACTGTGTAGCATTCCTCAGCGCATAGTTTACAGTAAACCACTGAAAATGATAAATGAACTACGGCATTACTTGACATACCAGTAACATTTTGTTATATTCAGTGATTGATGATCATGCGTCTGTCTTCATGTCAGGCTTCGAAATGTTTGTGTGTGTGTACATACTGTATGAGTCTACACTGTGTGGGCAGCTGAGAGGGCTCAAGATGGCCACAGATGTTATTACTGCCTTAGGATCTCTATCTCCTTTTGTCTCTCCATTCTTAACAGACAGCCACACAGTAGCACAATTAGAGACAGCATATTACCCAATGACACGTGCATACAGCACACACAGACACACGTGTTTCACTGTCATGATGGGGACTTTCCATTAAATTCTGTTGTTTTCAAATTTGCATAAAATACTTATTATAATAAATTAATAATTGTTATATAGTGCCTTTGTCAAATCATTTTACAGGATTATCTTTACAATAAATCAGAAAATAACAGACATTAGACACAAAAAAGGAGGTAGAAAAATTGAGGAAAAAACTGATTAGGTGCAACAACTTGAAACTGAAACTTTGAGTATCGTGAGCAGAGCTGTAAATGCTAAAACCATGATGCATGAGGAAGCATGTAAAATTTGAAAAGAAGTGGACCCAACACAGAACCCTGAGGAACACCATGTGAGACAGGGGTAATAGATTTGTATTTCTGTTTAGAAATAAACAAATGGCTGCCCTTCAAATATGATGTTAGCCAGTAATATCCAGACAGAGGCAAAAGCAGAGCTGAGATCCAAGAGAAGAAGAAGAATGTCAAGTTCACCTGTGTCTGCTCAAGTTTTGAGGTCAGTATGTAGGGTTATTAACTATTATTTTTATTAAGCTATTTTTGTTGTGGGGACTGTTGGCTAAACCCAGCTTAGATACTCAACAGATTTAAGTTTAAACTGCATGTGCTGTAGTCTTAAATCTACAATAATATGACATAAACATCAGGACTGTGACAGACATGACAATATTCATTGACAGCAAAGTTTATTTATTCAAGGCTATTTGTTTTAAATAATATGAAAAAAATTATCCAAGACAAATTAAAGTTTGGAGGTGCTACTAACTTTCTAGGCAAAACTGCATTGTTCCTAGTGCTGCCATTTCATGCAGTTATATAAATATGAAAGCATAACTACTCCAGGTAAAGTCTTTAGTAAACCTACAGGCACTAAACAAGAGACATGTATTTATGCTTTTTTAGCATTTGGATAATGATACTAAAACTCTGTGACAAATTTAAAGAACACTATAAGGCAAACGAACACACACACACACACACACACACACACACACACACACACACACACACACACACTGAATTCTGTCATACAAGTCTGCTTATTAAATAAGCCCCAAAACAGACAAACACATACACACACTCATAGTTTTTCACAATGGCCTTTTTTAAATGAAAGCATTTTCACTTCATATACCATTTGATTAGGCTTGATGTTCTTTTCACTACTAATAACTCAATTATCAGTGGCGAGTATGTGACATTGAGGCTGTTTTTTTTAACATTTACAGTATTCTCTACAGCCTCTCTCCCTCACATACAGATACAACGTGCAATTTCCCCATTTAAGAGCCACTTTAAATCACATCCCATAGCGCATTTACATAACAGCCCATTCAAATGCAATGACAGCCAAAATCTGAGTGACATTTTCAAAACTGTTGCCTTATAACAAACAATCACGAATAATAGAGGGTTGCTAAGCACACATACACACACACACCGACACTCATAGACATAAAACACATGCTCAGATATATGCACCAGATGCAATTTTGCATTGATGGAAAGGGATAAGAAAAGCCATCATAGACTGATAATAAGGTGTGGTTATGGTCTCATAGCTACCATATGAGTGAGTCATGTTGAAATGTTTTGGAGGGGAAAACAAAAGACTAAAATGATTAAAAAATAAATAAATCATAAGTAAATAAGTGGAAGGAGAAAAAGAAAGAGGGGGGGCATATAAAAAAAAGAATTATAAAGAAAATATAAATGGGATACTTTATCATCTCTCAAAAAAAATTTGCATCTTGTTAGCATAAGACCAATGTTTTGAACTGAAGAGCCAATGGAAGGGTGCATTAAAGTTAAGGGACCCCCAATTTAAAAAGAAATAAATACAAATAAAAATATTACATCAGCATAGTTTTGAAGAGAAAAACATAAATAAAATGAATGATTGAAACATGTCTCATGTACAAAATTTATTGCAATGATTACATTTTGGTTCCAAGTTATAAATATATATTTATTATTGCCTGGAGAGTGATCACAAAGTTCAGAACAGAAATTTCAGAACAGAAATGTGCCGATCCTTGTCTTAACGATCAAAATAATAAAGTTAAAAATAAGCTTTCATTTATGATTGTTCGCACTCTTAAATTACTATAAATATCTGTGCTTGCACCTTTGTGCTGAACACTCAAGTTAACAAGCAGGTATTTTTTTAGTGTGAAGTAGGCAAAAGCCCTGTTCACACCGCCAGCGACTTTGTCGCTGCATGTTGCCAGTGGTTAAAGTCGTTACTGGTTGCTAGTAACATTTATAAATTACATTCATGGATGTTATTCCATCGTTGAAATCCATTGTTAAGTTTATTTTCGCAACAAATAAATTTTCTATGGGGAAAAAGTTTTATATATTCCATGAATAAATGTATAATATTATAAACAACGTGTTATTTGCCACTTGTATACAGCCAAAACACAAACCCTATGATTTCTTCATGTACTCAATGATTTATCCTTTCATTCATGTTTTCATTCAGGAGGATCCAGTCAGTAAAGACATTAATAGTTGCAAAAGGTTTCTGTTTCAAATGAATGCTGTTCTTTTTAACTTTCTAAAGAATCCTGGGGAAAAAACAATATTAAGCAGCAAAAACTGTTTTCAACATTGATAATAAGAACAATTATTAATAATTGAGCACCATACCTAAGCAGCAAATCAGCATATTTGAATAATTTCTGAAGGATCATGTGACACTGAGCTTTAACATCACAGGAATAAATATATTATAATAGAAAACAGTTAATTAATATTGTAACGTTATTTCAATATGATTGTTTTTTTACTGAAGAGAAAAGGCTTTTAAAAACATTAAAAAATCTGAACTATTCCAAACTTTTGACTGGTAGTATATATACATATAATCAGTGTGAAACATTAATATTAACCACTACATGATACCTGAAAAAAATGATGGAACTTTTGATATTGATTTCTTTTCAGTATCATTATTGTACATAGTACTGGAACTGACTATTCTTAATAATACAGACTGAAACGGTGGCGGACCATCCTCAGAAAGCACACATCACCCTCACTCACTTTCTTTTACAATCATACATTATTCACAGAAATAATTGTTGTTGTGCTAAATTAGAGCAACACAGAAACTGCAGACCTCAGGAAAGAATGGACAGATAATCCTACATATACCAAGAAAGGAGTCATAAAAGGAAGGTGCAGATGAGAAGTGAAAGGAGAGGCTAAGAAGTAAATGCAAAATAGACTTGAATCAAGAAATAAAACCAGAGAAAGAGAAATAAAGAGGATGGTAAAGCCACTCTGAGACATATTCAGAGATGTGAAAGAGAAAAGAGAAAAATAAACTGCAAAAGATAAAGGGCAAAAAAAAAGACAGTGGAGATGAAGAGCAGGAGTCAGTGTGAGAGTTATACAGAGTCCAGTAGTGCTGGAGGTGCCCCTGCAGCTGCTGTAACATGATCACATGTTTGGCCTCTGGCCGATGTCGAGGTCAGGAATATTTTGGATCTCTGCCAGTCTCATGCCATCCTCCCAGTACCCCTCTCTCTCTTTCCCTCTTAAACACACACTGTCTCTGTTTCTCTTGCCCGCCGCCCACTCTGGCTAGGTGTCTCTCTGTAATTAGGGCTCCAATGAAAGCTCCTTGTTAACGGTAAATGTAAATGTCTATGGAATGTCCCCATAATGATAGGAATACCAGTGTGTGTTTTTGAGCATGCATGCGTGTGTGTGTGTGTGTGTGTAGGAGAAAGTAGCAGGGAGGGGTATGTGCAGCCACCAGTGTGGATGCCATTGCTGACAAATGTTCTTCAAATTATTTAGAAGCATTTCTTTGTTCTAGTCTCCACCCAATCATGAAGAAATAAAGTTACTCCCAGCAACTCTGTTGTAACACATCTTTTAAAATTATTTTCTCATCTGAAACCACAACTTGATGAAAAACAAGCCTGTAACAACGTAAAGACTTCAACAGAGGGAGAAAGGGCTTAATAAAAAGTGGAATGAGAGCACATAACTATACCTCGAAAATAAAGTACTTAAATTACACAAACTAGTGGGTGTCAGTTTTTTGTGTGACGACAAGTCTAATTTTCTAGTTTGGTTCTTTCTTAAAGTAATAGTTTATGCAAAAATGATATGCAAAAATATTCTGAAAATGTGCTCACCCTCCAGCCAAGTTGTAGATTATTTTGTTTTTGAATTTGGATAAATTTAGCATTACATCACTTGCTCACCAATGGATCCTCTGCAGTGAATGGGTGCCGTCAGAATGAGAGTCCAAAGAGCTGCTTAAAACATCACAATAATCCAAAGGTAATCCACATGAATCTAGTCCATCAATTAACAACTTGAGAAGTAAAAAGCAAGAAGTAAATCACTGCTTCTGAGTCCTCTGTCCAAAATATTGCTTTCTCCAGTGAAAAATCCATCTCATCAGGAGAGTAATATAATAAGCACTGTTTACAAGTGAAAACAGTCCAAAACAGTTTTAAACAAATATGTTTGGGGTTGGACTTTTTCACTGCCATTCACCGCAGAGGATCCATTAGTGAGCAAGTGATGTAATGCTAAATTTCTCCAAATCTGTTCAGATGAAGAAACAAACTCATCTACTTCTTGGATGGCCTGTGGGTTAGTACTTTTTCAACAAATTTCCATTTTTGGCTAAACTGTTCATTTAATTCTGGATATTTTGCTTTGTCATTGTCAAGAATTTACCCCAGAAATTGTATTAGCTGGTCAGAACTGATCTTGTAAAGACAAAAGCCAGAATGAGCACAGCCGCTAAAAACATTAGCATTGCTAACTCTCTGAATTAGCCCTTCCAGAATATTTTAGGAATGCAAAACTTGTGTGACTCTGTATGACATCCAAATACAACAGGTGTGTATGAAAAAGACAGAGAGATAGCAAGAGAGACAGAAAGAGGGAGGGAGAGCATGTGTGTGTGTGGTTTTGAGAACATACCCATAACCCATATGTTTTCATACTGACATTATTAATGGCCAAACAACTTGTAAGCTCTAACAGTACAGCAGACTTTTGAGACCATTTATTTCACATCAAGATCTACAAAGACAAACAAATAAAGTAAAGTGATTCACAAGAGACACCTTAACAACAAGCCAAATGTAGTAAAACAGTTCATGTGTCTCAAATGTAATTACAGTGACTATTTTAGAAACATAATGGTGCAATAAAGGACCAAGTTGTTTGTGAGACAGCAGAAACTACCCTGTTAGGAGTGATTGAAGCACTGTATGAAAAACACATTATTTATAACTGAATATCAACAGGGTCATACACCTTTATTTTTTTGTGGCCTTGTTTTTGTTTTGGCACATGTGATTGTTAAATGAACACTTTTGAGTAAACTTTACCAAGGTACACAATGTTGTGAAAATGTTTAGCAGTCTTATAATGTTATCCTCTTTTCATTTGTTTAGAGCTGTGAGCAAGTTGAAGGAACAAAGAATCAAGATGACGTGAAACATAGGGTTAATGCTACCCCTATAACAAGCATAATTACAAAGCATGCTCTGACATGAAATTAATATTTTTTTTAAACGATGAGAGAACATGCAGGGATGTAAGAGGTAATTAAATAGTAATCCAGACAGCACAAGTGAGGTTGAAATCACCTATAAAATAGAATACAACCATGTATGCACATGGTGAATTTTACATTTAGATTTTACTTAAGGTCAGAATGTCTGGGCGAAAAGATGGATGAAACTAATCACTGAATAAAAATACTTATAATTTTTATCCATTTATGGTAACAAAAGTGCTCTAAACCTACAGACATACCACAGGTGTATGACGCCAGGGTTGTCAAGACACTAAACCATTGCTTTAAAAGCTATTTCCCATGGAGAGACATGGAGTGAGAATTAAAAAACATTTTATTCATTAGGCTTCAAATTGCCTCTTGGCTGTTTGTCTGTGATTACACCCTGTTGTCAGCAGCTGTTTGGCCATGGATAGCACAAAAAGAAAAGAGAGAGAGATACTTGTCATCTTTTCTGTCGTGCAAGAAAAAAAATCTGTGTGAACCTAAAAGCGAAGGACAAAGCCAAGTGATGATAAAAAAGACAATTATTCAAAAGGAGACAAAACTGAAAGGAGAATGTTAATTTATTTCTGTCGATCACAATGCATGGGTATATAAACAACTGTTTACATTACTTCTGTAAAAATGACATCACTCGAACTCCACCTCTACACTATTTCTATTAAAATAGACATCTTTAGTGTTGTTAAGTAACTAACTAAAACTAGAACAAGTCAAACATATCCTGATTTATAAGTCAAGAACATCAGCAACAACTAACTAAATAGTTTGATACATACAGTGTGCCTAAAATTAAAACCTACAATACTATGTGGAGACTTTGGAGAACCAATTCAAAGCCCAATTGAAAGTGTTTCACTACACTCTCAGAATAAAACGGCACAAAGCTGTCACTGGAGTAGTGCTCTAAGGTACAAAAGCTAAGATGTCTTATTTTTAATTTCTTATTTACCCCTAAAAGGAACATATTAGTATATGTCAGCGGAGATCAGGACAACTAGATGAGCCCCAGAACAGATCCCCAGTGAAGACCTTGTCTCCTAGACGTCCACCGGGACAAGACCACAGAACCAGTTGAGTCATCTGCACAATCTGACTTTGCTGCAGCTTGGAATTGAACTGGTTTCATCTGGCCAGAGGAGAACTGGCCCCCCAACTGAGCCTGGTTTCTCCCAAGGTTTTTTCTCCATTCTGTCACCGATGGAGTTTTGGTTCCTTGCCACTGTCACCTCTGGCTTGCTTATCTGGGGACACTTAATTTCCAACGATATCGTCGACTTGATTGCACAGATACTATTAAACTGAACTGAGCTGGATGATGAAATCACTGAATTCAATGATGAACTGCCTCTAAATGAAAATTGAGTGTTTACTATTGTTCTTTTACATTATTGACAAACACTATTTTCCTATTTAATACTGTAAAGCTGCTTTGACACAATCTGTATTGTTAAAAGTGATGCTTTTTGAAAGGGTACCACTTCAATTACAGTTTTATAAGTGTAGAATGCAAGTGTAGAATGACTTTCTGATGCTGAATACGAGAGGGAGGATATTTTAGAAAAGCCTACATCTTACCATTACATCTTTAAAAACCAACAACGTAGCATAGTGTCATGGTATATAACACCATTATTTTTTGGAAAACATAGCTTTTTACTGGAAAGGCTACATTATTTTGTTTTGTGCAAGACAGATATGTCTCTCATTAAATTTTAAAGAATGTAGCTGCAGGTACTTTTTCAAATGAGCAGCTTGACTGATGTTTCACTCAAATATAATAATAAACATCAATTAAGGAGCCATGGGCTCCAATAAGGAAAAAAGCTCTTTGCGATTATTTTGTGATGGTATGAACACTTTTCTGCTTTCAACTATTACTGCGTTTTCTCACAATCTCTTTTTATATGGTTTGTTCCATTAATTAAATCTGTTTCCCCCGCTATTTTTCTGACCACTTTGGAACAAAAGTCACAAAACATTTTCTGTGCACAATGATCATACCTGTGACATGCAAACTCTTGAATCCTATAAGTTTTACAATGTCTTTCTGCACTTTTACTTGAATGTTCATTGACTGAGATGAAAAGATCATCCTCTGTGTTTTCTATATCTCACAACTGGAACCTCTCTCTTTTATCAGACAGAGATTATGATTGCTTAAAAAAGTCTGATATTTTTCCATTTTTACATGTTTTGCAGAGTTTGGCACTCAAACACATCGAAACATTTCTTTCACTACTGAAACTTTCGTGCACTGTCTCATTTTAAAACAGCAAATAATGTGATAGGCTACTCCTCACTGGCCATGCAGGTAAATAGATATTACATGCGATTTGTTTTTAAATTGTAACGCAAATTTGTATTGTTGCAAGTGGCGATCTCAACAATCACTCACAGATTAATATTTTGGTTGCAGATGCAACCATTTTAGACTCAGTCTGGAGTCCTGCTGTTTAACTACATTAAATTAGTAGTTTATTTGTCAAATTTAATGCCAAGTCCACCATTTGCAACCCCAAACTGCTGTAAATCCTCTTTCCTCTAAATATACTTCCAAACGACTGGCTTTCCAGTGTTTGATTGAAAGGGCTAAGGTTATATTAAGATGTAACGTTGTATGAAAATAATCCTAGATTTAGAGTGCTAAAGCTCATGGAAGAACTTGCCATGCAGAAGCAGGCGATGGAGGAGGGTGGCGGATGACTCTTAGCTTGCATGTATATGCAGTCCAGAAGAAAACATCCTCTTTAGAAAGGCATTACATTTCCATATTCAGGAAGGAATTCTAGCATGCTAGCCAAAACAATGACACACTATCTTCCTGTAAAGTGACAGAGAATTTTCTGATTTCCCCAGAGGTCTTAACATGAGCTGGAGTGGATTTAGCTGTAGTCTGGAATGAAACTGAAGAAGCCCCTGTTGATGCAGGTGGAACAGAGAGTGTTGAATGATTCACTGACTGCTATGAGATTGATTCCCAAGGTCGCTTGCTGCCTTTATCAGTAGGTCTACTGGGGCAGAGACTCCCAGCAAAAAACTGTCCCATATTTGGATGCTCTTTTTTTAATACTGTCATGGATATAGGCTATAATTACTTAATTGCTAAATTATATATAACTGAACATAAACCTGTTACTGGGCTACAGTCCACATTTTACCATTTACCATATTGTACCATTTTGCAACTTAACTTGCCTGTCCAAGTTAGACCCAGTGGATGTTCACACAGAACCCATTCTTGTATTCGGGCTACAGGATTTTGGGATTATTAGTCTTTCACAGTTACATTTTATCATTTCGTGAAATGAGGGCTGCTTTTTAAAATGTAATCTTTGATTACAAGTATGCAGAAAAACTTGCTACACCTAGCTGTATTTGAACACAAGAATACACCTGAATAGCTCTTTACTCATTTCATATTGATTGCTCCCAGGAGTATGGTTAAAATTTATTATACACTCCAAAAAATGCTGGGTTCAGCCTGTTGGGTCATTTTATTGGGTTGTTTTTTATATTTTTACCCAGGTACTGGGTTATTTTTTTTAACCCAAATGTGGGGTTCAGCCTGTTGGGTCATTTCATTGGGGTTTTTTAAAATATTTTTGTACCCAGGGGCTGGGTAGTTTTTCTGTAACTAAATTGCTGGGTCATTTTTAACGCTGGGTTATTTTACTACCCAACCGCTGAGTTGAGCCTGTCTCCAATGAAACAACCCAGCGGCTGAGTTACAGTCAGAGCGCTGGCTTTTTGTGTCCTCTACAGGAGAGAGCGGTTCTCAGCACCGCCGCCATATTGGTTAACTTCTTCAGCGAAATAAAGGTTTGTATACATTTTATTTCACTTATAAAGTCTTTACTGTGTTGTAAATTGTATTATTTTACGCAACGCAACATAGGGACGAGATGTCAGTCAGCTGCATCAGCCGAGGTCACTTCACATGATGGAAACACCTTTTGCCTTACATAACATAAATGTTTTTATTCATTATAGCACTGAGTTTAATTTAATTTGATGTTAAAATATGTTCTCTAATCTCAGTACTGTTTGTTTATCGGCAGGTCATGGCATCTTTCAGCTACGAGTGAAACGCGAGGCCGCGGTCTGAAGTTTGCAGTTCCCCCGTGAATAGCAGCCCTTCACCGGCTCAGATTTCGGCATCACACCGGCACAAGAATTAGCACTATTTCGGTGAAAAGTAATTACAGAGAACGGTTGAATACACTTAAATTAAAATGCTACTTTTAAATGTTAAATTTGTATGTCTAAAATGCTTGTTAAATGAGTTTAAATGTATGTAATATTGTAAACTATGCTGTATTCACCCAGATAAATTCGATTTGTCTTGTATTTTGTCCTTGTGTTCTTGCTTAAGGGTAATATGATGCTGCTAAAAAGAACATATTTTGTGTATTTGGTGTAATGAAAATGTTTATGCGGTTTAAGGTTCAAAAAAACACATTATTTTCCACATACTGTACTTTATTTTTTCTCCTCTATGCCCCGCCTTTCTAAACGCGTCGATTTTTACAAAGCTCATCAGTCTGAAAAAGCGAGGTGTGCTGTGATTGGCCAGCTATCTAATGCGTTGTGATTGGCCGAATACCTCAAGCGTGAGACGGAAATGTTACGCCCCTCACATACTGTTGATGCCGTGTACGGCCGGAGCCAGCGGAACAAGACAAAAACATAAAAACCATTACAAACGAGGCATTTGCTGCATCCAGTGGGGACATAATTACATATTATAATGACTTATACTGTCTTTTTACGCATTGTGTTCCATTGCATCGCGCGCGTAAACATAAAACTCTGTCTGATTTGTGAGCGGAGAAATGACAAACAACAAGTGCTACACTACTGCCCAAAACTCGCGTTTGAATAATCAGTGTCAACGGAAAACACAGCGGCCTTAGCGTGAGGGGAAAGCCCGCCGCTTAGCGTGCGCTGAAAGGCCAGGGGATAGAGTGAGCTGAGGGCGGGCGGGACTCCGCTTTGTTCAACCGTGTAAAGTTTATGTATTGACTCAGCGGGGACAGCACAGAGTAAAGCTATAGGAATGACGAAAGGATATCGTCTTCTTTGGAAGACCAAACAAGTAGTTTCGTTTCACAACGAAGACACAGCATCTTAGAACAGGTCCGGCAGCATCCAACAAAACTCAGTGAGGACTAAAAGTAGCCTTCTTTCTTTGCGCGTGAACATTTGGGCGGCGTAGAAATCTTCCCCAGATCGTGATGTAAGGTATGTGGGGGCGTGTTAGGAACGAGCCGTTTTTTAGCTAGGCGTGGTTACTCTTAACTTTGATAAATAATATCTCTTTGGTTTTTGAGACTTTAGTCTTTGCAACTTAAAAAGATCTTCTTTATGCACCAAGAGCTTGTAACACTCCAAAGAGAAAGAAAAAAATTTAAATAGCATCATATGACCTTAATATAACGTATCTTGTGATATTGATGTTCCTCTAGGAATTATGTGTGGGTGTTGTTATTTCCATCCATTTTAGCAGCAATATAATAATTTTTATACAAATAGATGGCAGAATATCCCAGCAGGTGTTTGTCCAATATTACACAGCGCGGGTTGACTTTTGTAAACCAGAATTTTTAGACTAAAAACCCTAAAAAAAATAATAAAATCATATAATACTAATGTGATTGGTTACTACTAGTGTATTGTAGTGTATGTAATTGTTAATGATTATTATTTATTGTATAAATAATAAAGTTATTTAATATCAGTAGTGCCAAGGCAAAGTGTTCATTTAATTTAATTTGATGTACTAAAATATCTAAAACTGAAATAAAAATAAAAATTATTTAAAACCTATTTAAATTAAATAAATAAATAAAAGTCACAAACAACTTAAAATAAAAACAGAAAACATAGAAATAAACACTAATTCAAAATATTAACTATATAAAACTATAAAAGTACTTCAATGATACTAAAATAACACTGGTGTGTTTTACCAAGGTGCACATTAATGCATATAATTTATTACACATGCACACATGAACGGACGAACGCACACACATATATAAATACATTTATAGTCGACCTCACTGACAACCATTTCTGTGACTGCATTTCCCAGAGTTTACAAAGACAATTGGACAGTAAAACACAATGGGGAGGACCCAGACCAATTCCAGCCTGTACTAGCATCTATGAAGGACACTGTATATGACAGTAGTGGGGTAAAAGGCACAATTTATTTTGTAAATGGAGCCGCGGCATTTCAGTGGCAATTAAGGGCTCACTCACAACCCAGATCTTTCAGATTGCATGTGTGTGAAGCTTAGGCGGAAATGGCTGACGCCTGGGCCTGTCGCATGCCATAACTTATGAAGACTGAGGGTTTGAAGATAATTTACACTGACCTGGGAACAGTCAAGGCTGAGGAGAGAGGGGCACAAGGAGGAACAGCATGGGGGAGGGTGCAGGAAGTGGGGACATGAACGTGGACGAGGAGCTGCCCATGTGGAGATATGGAGAATTTGACATGTGACATGGGAGCAGTAAAAAGACATAGTTTGAAGAAAACACTGAACAAAACAAGTGTGAATGCTTATTCAGTCACACACAATGCACATTGTTTTATAATACAGTTACCAATATGAGTTTCCCATAACTTTATTCTTTAATGAAATTCTTTTCATTAAAAAAAGAATGAAAAGAATATCAAACTGAGTTTGGTTTGCTGATTTAAGCAAACATAGCACAGCACCAGGGGATGAAGGAGGGCAAACCTTATTTGAGGTTAACTATAAATATAATGTATACATACTACTATTAATAATTAAATCCATTTTGCTCTTCAAATTTTGGGGAATATTTTCCATTACTTACAAAAGACCAAGATCAACAATCCTTCCCAATTCTCTTAGAGCTTACAACTTATAGACAATTATACTGATATACAAAAAATTTTAAATCATTAACAAAAGATAGTAAGATCTGTCTCAGGGCTTTACTAGTCTATAAAGTCAGAATATTAAACACATTGCAGTATTGAGAGACCCACACAAGTGTTGTCTTCAGTTATCCAGCTCACTAAGAGCAGCTGCATGTTGCTCTGTGATCAGGGTCAAATAGACCCTTAAAAACACGCACACACATTTTGTCTTTGTAACTGAAGCAGTGTGTGTGCATGGTTGTAGGTATGTGTATGTTTGAGGGAAAGTCACTGGACGTTGATTGCTCATGACAGGCCAGTTGGAAGAGTGGCCGCTGCTCTACAATCATCACACTGGAGTTTCTAGAGACCTACTGAGTCCGGTTTAGGCTAAATACACAAAGACGTTGACAGATATTGTCGACTACAAAGAAAAGGAAAATTTGTTTCAATATAGTTTATTCAAAGTTTAAGCCTAAGCCTACTGTATTAGATTTAAGGCATACATTTTCTGTGCATTATTTCATATTTTATATTCAGGCTTAAAACACATGGTTCTATGCCAAGTTCTTAGAAATGTGTTCTATTTGCATTAATCGCATAGGCCTATGATTTAAAATCTTTTAAACCATTTACAAAAAAAATAAGAGATGATAATGTGAAAAGCCCCACTCGGAATTGAACTCGGAACTGTCTTTGGTACTCCGCCACTCTAAAGGGATAGTTTTGAAAATTCTGTCATTAATTATCACCCTCATGTCAGGGTAAGTATTGTGAACGCATTGTCGAAGACTGACACGGAAGAGAAAAATTGTTGAATAAAGTCATTATTTTTGTTTTCTTTGCACAAAAAGTATTCTCGTAGCTTCAAAAAATCAAGGTTGAACCACTGATGTCACATGGACTGGTTTAACGATGTCCTTACTATGTTTCTGGGCCATAAAACATTTCAGTTGTGTTGCCATCTATGCAGGGTCAGAAAGCTCTCGGATTTCATAAAAAATATCTTAATTTGTGTTGCTGAAGATTTGAATTAAGGTCTTACGGGTTTGGAACGACATGAAGGGTGATTAATGACAGAATTTGTATTTTTGGGTGAACTATCCCTTTAAGAAAAAAACTCAGTAATGGTACTGACTAATGAATTTGCATGTGGTTTCTCTTTAAGCAAATGAAAAACACCAGACCAACATTTAAATGTTAAAAACTTGATTTTAACCACAAGGGGGTCTTTAATAATAAATATAATTGAGTTTTTGGGGAGTCGCACAACATGACATTTTACAACCTAAACTAACCTTGACAAATAAAATTATTTGATATTTTGAGAAGCTCACTGACCTAGACACACAGTCACGACAGTATGCAATAGCCCATGTATATGATACCATCCAGTTTTAATTTTTTCCTGCATGTTTCTGCAAGCAAAGAGCCTTCAGGGGAACCTATGGCTTCTGTATAACTGCATAGATATAGTGATAGAAGAAAGCATTATAAGATAAATTACACACAACCTTTAAGTGTGCCTGCAGTCCACTCTTAAGGAAAATTGAATTGAATGTGATAAACATGACTTGTATGCACTGCAGTCTTGGAATGGTTAACTCATCCCTTTACCCCCCCCCCCCCCCCCCCCCCCCCCCCCCCCCCCCCCCCACACACACACACACACACACACACACACACACACACACACGCTACAATACAAGTTCGGAACTCGTAGCAAATTTCCCGTACTTCCAGGAGGACAACTAAGATCAAGTTTTGGTTGGCACATAGTGTAGCGCATTACAAAAACATGCTAAGGCCTGTTCTTTCTCACTGGTTAAAAGCAAGAGAAGAGGGCAAAGAAGGATTAGATCAGACCTGAGAACCGCTCTGGGAACTATGACTGAGCTCTAAGACTGGTCCAGTCTCACAGAGAAAGGTCTTAAATATGAGCTGCCCTCTGACTTCAAACTTCATACTTGCAAATAAATTTAAAGAAAGACAGGAGGTCAATGAAGGCCCACTATCTGGGAACATTGGTATATTTCAGAGACAATTTGTATGAATTTATTGAAGACACATATGTATGGATATTTCATCATAAAAAACATTTTGGCTTCTAAGTCATTATCAAACAAATATTTATGAAGACCGTTCTGAGCACATAATTAAAAAAATTTAATCAGACATACATTAGACATATGCTAAATTATTTTTCCATCTTTAAATGTATATGAGATCTTTGGGTCACAAGTAGCATGGGCAGAAATAAAGGTGAATGAAAACAGTGAGTTAACGCTGGGTTGTTTATTTTGGAAGGTATTGGGGGTTGGGTTTGGAACTAGTGGAAACGACAAGCCAAAGCTGGTAAGAGAGCTTCTTTCATTTGGAAACATGCAAACAAGGCTCTCTCTCTGTCTCTCTCACACACACACAAACACGCACACACACACACACACACACACAAACACACACATATACACTAAAGAATTTATTCAACTGCATGCTTTAAAACTGAAGGCTAAAATTAAATGATTCTAAAATGATGTGACAAAAGTCAGTGGTCAATATATAATTTAAATTATATATATATTTTCCCCTCATAAAATGTTAAAACCCAACAGTTCATGTCAAAACAGTGTGTTTGTGTTTGTAAATATGAATTAAATATCAAAAATGAAAAATCTAATATGGAATGACACACTGTATGCAGTGATATAATGTTTTTAAACAAGCATGTGCCATATCTAGCGCACTAGGGCACGGTTTCACAGACAGGGCTTAGACTAAAACAGGATTAAGCCATAGTTCAATTAGGACACTTAATTTTTATAACCGTGCCTTAAAAAAACATTACTGGTGTGCATCTTGAGACAAAACAAAGGCACTGCTATATTTTAAGATCAGTCATTGCAAGTTTCTTTCAGTTGAAACAGCTCAGACTTACATTTTATTCTAGGACTAGACTTAAGCCTTGTCTGTGAAACCGGGGGTAGGCGTTGTTTAACTTTGGGCTGTTTTGAGCACACAGAAAAACAGGCGACATTTTCACAGAGAGCTCCAGCCGGGGACAGGTCGTCAAAAATAGGGACAGTCTGGTCACCCTATCTAATAAGTTTGGACCTCTTAGACCTTTTTTGCACAAACCCTATTCCACATGAGAATTGTTTGATTGGACGAGAGTGCCCATTGCTTCTGGGAATTACAAATACTGACCTTCTGTCCTCCTTTTGTTCATCAACTACTATATTGTTTTTTTTTCCAACATAGCCTCATTGAAAACATTTTTTAATTCCAAAACTAACTACATGCAAACATACAATTACCTGAGTTTCAGATGAAAAATACTAGTCGCGTAAAATCAACCATGTTTATTCCTTTTTACAAAAATATGATTACAGTGGCATATTTTAAAAGTTAAAGGTGCAGAATGTAATTTTGACAGCTAGCGGTTGAAGCGGGTACTGCAATCCAAATTCAAAATATTGGAGAATGATGTTTCTCTCGCCTCCTCCCTCTCAGACTCGATGCTCACGCGGGTTGCCAGATGCAACAAGGAACAAGCGCAACTGACATGTTAGGTCACGTAGTCTTACACTGTAAGTTGATGAGTTGATTTATCCACATTTTAATAAGCCTCTGGTCAGAGATTTTAGATGGATGCCAAGGCTTTTTAGGTCAGGTAGAATCTGTGACCTCTGACCCACTTCATTTGCTGGCTTACATGGCTGCAATACAAAATGTTTTCAGCCAACTGGCATCCTGGGGTGGCGAAATACTATTGGCGAAATACTAGTGGGTGGAAACACACAGACCAAGAAACAAAAACAGACATTCCGACACAGAACTCACATTTCAAAGAAAAACTGTCTGTAGCAATGTTTCTCTGAGAAACAAGTATGTGAACTTAGAATGCTTCCTCAACTGCAAACATATTATGGTATTTTTATGCTTTAGTATGGTCAAAAAAATGACATACAGCACCCTTTATAAAGACGTATTCTCAGGTGTTCCTTGCACAATACTATGCTATGATCTCAAAATACTTTTACGATAGCACATGATTTGTAAATGAATATGTGTGAATCTGGCATTCATAATCAGTTCCTGGCAGCTTTTCTGATGTAAACTTGCTCAGTAGCACACCTGGTACAGCGATATGGTGTGATGTGGAGCGCTCCGGTACAAGTCCAGTAAAACATGAGTCCTGATAAAAGAACTCAAAAACTTATAGGAGCAAGCTGGCATGGTTGCTTTAGCATATGAGTTATTATCTTACATTTGCTTTTGTTAACACTATAGGTGAGGTTTATGGTAGGCTTGCCGCGATAGACGGTGCTGACGGTGATACCGTTGTTAAGCCGCAACACCCGTTACGTCACTTGCCCACCGCGGCACCAACCCCCACCATCGTTTAGATTTTTTATAGTAATAAAAATCATTTGGTTCAGTAAAAGAACAGACACTACAATTAAAAACTGAACGCGTCTGCTTAATGCAGCGTGCCGAACGACAGTCGCATCACAGATAAGATTTAATTTATCTAGTGAGGAGAGTGAGTCGAGCTGACTAACAAGAAGAGTGAGTCGAGCTGACTGACAAGAAGAGTGGTGGATGATTTAGTTTCGAAACTAAATGCAAAAACGCCTGTTTGGCAGTATTTGGGATTTTGAAAAGCCTGTTGACTTTTGCCGTTTATCTAAGGTGATTTTGGAAGTTTTTTTAAAACATTTGTTTCTTATTTAATTGGTTCCACAGTGTTTGCTGATTTTCACTTTATTTAAACTTTAATTTATTTATTTTATTTGACATCAAAATGTATGCCGTGCCTTCAAGCTTTCTTATTCGTTTTGCTAATAAACTTTCTACGTTTCTTATTTATTTGGTTATATATTATATGTCTACTTATTTCCAGTTTTGTATACCTATTAAACTTTATGTAAGTTATTTGTTATTTTAAATTAGCATAGCCTGCCCTATAGCATGGTGTATTTTTATTCGTTTTGTTAATAAAAGTTCCCTTTCAGTCGGTCACTCTCGATGTCACGTCGGAGGACCGACGAATTGGGATCTCGCTTAGAGGGACCAATCTACTTAGAGTGTAAACTAAACAAACCAATGCACATTGGCATGCGATTATTGCAGCCAGCTGCTGCTGATCACAGCGTGAGTATAAGTAGGCAGCAGATGCCGCATAGTCAGCTTTTCGCTTAGGAGCGAAAAGCTCCTATCACATCACATCCTATCACATCGTTCTGCTCCTGACTACTCTACTGAGAGAGAAGACTGAACGAGGTCAGCGCGCTCTTTGAGAGCTCTTTGTGTTGGCGGTACGGCGCTCCAGCGGTGGTGGTTTCCCGTGTCGAGTGGGTTGCAAACAACAGGCTGCACTACCCCTGTGTGTGTTGCAGATGATCATCTCCCCTGTGCGCCACAGCACGCTAAAAGAGCTTTTCCCCTAAAAGAGCAATTTCGGTGCGTCTTTTTAAAGACGACGTTGATTGGCAAACTTGACGTTACGTCTTTAAAAAGACGATGTGGGTCTTGCTATAGAAAACGTATCACCCAGGCATTTCTGGATGCGTCGTTACCTGGCGCTGGGTGATGGTCACGATCGCTGCCTCTCGTGCCTGGGCATGAAGCACGCTGAGGTGGCTTTCGTGGATGGCTCATGCTCCCATTGCGGAGTTGCGGACCGGACTCCGTTACCTGCAAAGGGTCGGAGTGCCCGTGCCACTGCCTAGATTTTGGGTTCCCTCTGGTGGCAGCCGGGGGTATCCTTTTTCTGGCGGTGGGCGGACTGGTCTTATGGTCACGGTGAGGAATTCCCCTCCGGGGATGCCCAAACCCGCCGGCACTTCGAAACCAGCGGAGCTCTCAAAAAGAGCAGGCTGGACCCTCCCGGGGGGGAACCACCTGTTTCTTCCGAGGCTCCCCCCGACGATCGGATGTCGATTGCAGCATCGGAGGGTGAGCCAGAGCTTTCTGGAGAGGAGGATTCAGATGCGCTGCTCTCCTCCGGGACTGTAGAAATGCCTGAATCGGATCCAGAAATAAAGGCTATGCTTTCCCGGGCCACCGTAGGGGTAGGGCTCGAGTGAAGACTTTCACCGTGTCCGAGCCCTCAAGGTTGCACGATTGGTTCTCAGGGTGGTCCGCGCTGGTTCTCAGCGCCCCGCCTCGGTGCCTCTCTTCCCGGAGGTGCATGAGGAGCTCAACAGGTCGTGGACGGCACCTTTTTACAGCCGGAAACTGATTTGCTGGATCCTCCACCCTCACCACCCTCGATGGTGGGGCAGCTAGGGGGTTACAAGGGTCCCTCCGGTGGAGCGGTCGGTTGCGTCCTAATACCGCCTCCAACCGGCAGGGAGAACCGTGCCTCCCCTCCGGGTCTGTAGGTACTCGACTGGCCAACGATGCCTATACGACCGGTGGAGAAGCTGCCTCCGCCTTACACGCTACGGCGTCATTGTAAGTGCACCAGGCCAAGGCACTGAGGGACTTGCACGAGGGTGGTCACGACCTGGAAGTTCAGAGAGAACACCGCACCGCGGCGGACCTCACGCCACAAGCAACGAAGGTTACGGCGCGGTCTCTGAGTCATGCGATGTCCACTATGGTGGTCAAGGAGCGCCATCTCTGGCTGTGTCTGTCCGACATGCGCGAGGCGGACAAGACACGATTCTTGAACGCCCCGTGTCCCAGGCCGGCCTGTCGGCGACACGGTGTAGAACTTGCCCTGCGGTTCTCTGCTGACCAAAGCAGACTGAGGCCATCGGGTACATCCTGCCCCGGCATGCAGCTGCTTTCGTAGCCGAGGGCGGCCCCTTGCCACCGCCAAAACAAGAGCAGCGCTTTGCCTCCAGCAAAGCTGTGCCGTGGAGCCGGTCGCAGGGCAGCCGCCCCGCCCATCCAGTCCCCCGCCAAACCTGGTGGCAAGCGAAAAAACAGAGGCCCTGAGACGGGCAACCCAGAAGTGGAGGGACGTGCTCTTCAGGAGATGGTAAGCACACCACTCCCTCCCCCGGAGGAGCGTCGGGCAGAGAATCTTTTTCCACCACTGACCTCTCGGTCGGAGGTACCCAAATTCTCGACAAAGAGCAATTCCTCTATTTCTGTCCCTGCGTTTTTCCGCGCTGCCCCACTGCGGGTACGCCTGTAGTTTCGTTGATGCCACTAGCGCGGTGTCTGGGAGCCTGGCTTGAGCTACCCAGCCCGTCCCGATGGCTCCTTCGAACCGGCAGGCTCGGCTATGCGATTCACTTGCCCGGCGTCCCCCCAAGTTTAGTGGTCATATGCTTCAAACGTGAAGGCGGCCGATGGTCCTGTCTTGCGGGCGGAGGTCGCAGTCCTACTGGCGAAGGATGCAATAGAGCCGGTTCCTCCTGCCGATATGAAGACAGGGTTTTACAGCACCTACTTCATTGTACCCAAGAAAGGCGGTGGGTTACGATCAATCTTGGACCTGCGTGTCTTGAACCGGGCCCTTCACCGGTTACCGTTCAAGATGTTGGAGTAGGAGTAGGTCTCTAGGCATTCTGTGGTTTGCACGGATGCCTAAACCACCGGCTGGGGGGCCACGTACAACGGGCTTGCAGTGTCAGGGGTTTGGACGGGGCCCCAACTGCACTGGCTGCCTCGAGTTGCTGGCAGTGCACCTTGCCCGGGGCCGTCTCAAAGGGCGCTTACGAGGCAAGCATGTACTAGTCCGCACGGACAACACAGCGACCGTTGCGTACATCAACCGACAAGGTGGTCTGCGCTCCCGTCGCTTATCGCAACTCGCCCGCCGCCTCCTCCTCTGGAGTCAGATGCATCTGAGGTCGCTTCGTGCTGTTCACATTCCTGGGCTGCTCAACCAGGCAGCCGACAAGCTGTCCCGAGCTGCGCTCCCGGGAGAATAGCGACTCCATCCCCAGACGGTCCAGCTGGTTTGGGGACATTTCGGAGCCGCTCAGGTAGACCTGTTTGCCTCTCCAGAAACCTCTCACTGCCAGTTGTTCTTCGCCCTGACCGAGAGAACACTCGGCACGGACGCACTGGCACACAGCTGGCCGCGGGGCCTTCGCAAGTATGCATTTCCCCCAGTGAGCCTTCTGGCACAGTTGCTGTGCAAGGTCAGGGAGGACGAGGAGCAGGTCCTGCTGGTGATTGGCCTTCCCGGACCTGGTTCCCGGAACTAATGCTCCTCGCGACAGCCCCTCCTTGGCCGATTCCTCTGAGGAAGGATTTACTGACTCAGAGACGGGGCACCCTTTGGCACCCGCGTCCAGACCTCTGAAAACTTCATGTCCGGTCCCTGGACGGGACGCGGAGGTTCTGAGTGGCCTACCCCAAGAGGTAGTTGACACCATCACTTCAGCGAGAAAACACTGCTCGGGACAGAATACCTGAAGTGGACCTGTGGGGAGGGGGTTCTTCCGCCGAGAAGACCCAAGAATATGCCCGATCGGAGTTGTGCTGTCCTTTTTGCAGCAAGGGTTGGAGCGAAGGCTGTCTCCCTCCACCCTCAAAGTTTATGTCGCTGCAATCGCTGCTAACCACGACCCCGTAGAAGGGAGGTCGTTGGGGAAGCATGACCTGGTCGTCAGGTTCCTTAAGGGGGCGAGAAGGTTAAATCCTCCACGGCCCCCCTCTATACCCTCTTGGGACCTGACTCTGGTGCTCACGGCACTACAGCAGGGCCCATTTGAGCCTTTTTGCAGGCGGTTGAGCTGAAGTTCCTTCAATGAAGACTTTGCTCCTGCTAGCATTGGCCTCCATCAAGAGGGTAGGGGACCTGCATGAATTTTCGGTCAACGATTCGTGCCTAGAGTTCGGGCCGGCTGATTCCCAGGTAACCCTGAGGCCCAGCCCGGCTATGTGCCCAAGTTTCCCACTACTCCCTTCAGAGATCAGGTGGTGAGCCTGCAAGCGATGCCCCCGGAGGAGGTAGACCCAGCCCTAGATTTGCTCTGTCCCGTCCGAGCCTTAAGGTGCTACGTAGACCGGACGCAAGCTTCAGGACCTCAGACCAGCCCTTTGTCTGCTTCGGAGGACAGCAGAAGGGGAATGCTGTCTCCAAACAGAGGATGGCACACTGGATAGTGGATGCCATCACCCTGGCTTATCATGCACAGGGTGTGCCCTGCCTGTTCAGGCTGCGAGCTCACTCAACTAGAGGTGTTGCCTCCTCCTGGGCGCTGGCTCGTGGCGCCTCGCTGACAAATATCTGTAGGGCTGCGGCTGGGCGACCCCTAACACATTCGCTAGATTCTATAGCCTTCGTGTGGAGCCGGTATCCTCCTGTGTTCTCACCTAAACGGGTAGAAGCACTGAGTGGCCCCAGCTCCGAGTCGGCTTGCTAAAACCGCTCCAGAGAATCCATATAGTAGACCCTGTTGAGTTCCTCCGTACCCTCAGCAGCCAGACGTGGCGGAGCGTCCGGCGCCAGGCCTTCACGCGCTGAATCCTCGAGAACCGGTAGAAAGCTGGGTTCCATATGAAAGACCTAAGTGGATCCCATATGTGTAAAGTCCACGGTATAGCCTTGAGCCCGTGTTTCCCCGGCAGACTTCTGCCATTCCAAGAGGGTTCAATCACCTCCATTCTTCCATATGCACCTAAGGGATGTCCATATGTGTATTGCTTCCGAAACCTCCTTCGGGAAGGTTTGAGCTACCGTAACGCCCCTGTTCCAAGTAGAACTGGTGCGTTGCCCCCGTGTTATCCAGTCTTACTCATTGGGTAGTTCCATTGCAGCAGTAGCTGGTCCTCTTTTGAAGAAGCCCTGGCCTACGCCAAAAAGTTGGGGCACAGGTGGCTTCCACAGGACACAGGAAGGGGCAGTAGCTGTGGCCTTTTGGTAGAATCCCAATTCGTCGGTCCTCCGACATGACGTCGAGAGTGACCGACTGAAAGGGAACGTCTCGGTTACGTATGTAACCCTCGTTCCCTGAAGGAGGGAACGGAGATGTCACGTCCCGTCGCCACAGCTCCTGTACCACCGCTGAGCGGCCGGGTCACCGGCGCGGCTCCTCAGCGAAAACCTGAATATGCGCTGCATCTGATGCCTACTTATACTCACGCTGTGATCAGCAGCAGCTGGATGCAATAATTGCATGCCAATGTGCATTGGCTTGTTTTGTTTACACTCGAAGTAGATTGGTCTCTAAGCGAGATCCCAATTCGTCGGTCCTACGACGTGACGTCTCGTTCCATCGTCAGGGACCGAGGGTTACAGTATTAACCGCGACGTTCTATGTTTTAAATATAGGCTAAAGTGAGTTTGACGTTGTATTTTGTTGTTGAATTCAAGCAATTGACGCCGAATTGCCGCTAATTCGAAGTGAAAGTAAAATACGCACAGCGCTTTTAACCTTTTTTAAAAGCAAAGGGAGGAAAAGAGGGAAAATTCAAATGAACTAAAAACTAACAATTGCTTTACGCCGAATTGCTGCTATTTGAAAGTGAAAGTAAAATGTGCACGCCACTTTTACAAGCTATCTAAAAGCGAAGGAAAGCGAGGAAAAGAGGGAACGCCCCTGCCCCCACGGTGATACCGTTATTATCGGTGTTGTCACACGTCGATTAACCGGTGAGAAAATTTCCTCACCGTCAAAACCCTAGTTTAGGGTAGGTGGTACATTATTTTCAAATGCAATCAACCTTATACCAGCACTTACTGGACATTTAATTTCTAAACTGCCACAATACATACAATGGCCATCATAAAAAATGTTGCCAGAATCACAAACTTGCTTTAAGCACCGCTCATTAGATATTTTACTGTGTTTGCAAGTTTCAAGAAGCACATTACGCATTTATTCATCTGAACTAACTTCAGCTGTTGCAAAATTATCTGTTTTCAAAATGCAGACTGTTTCTCTTCTCAGCTCAAATACTACCTACACCTGCAGGTGCGTTCATTGTGGTTAATATATTCAACAGTGGGGACAACCCAGTGACTCAGAAAGAACACAGAAAGTCCAGAAATCTTCATTTACTAAAATCATGATCTTTCTAAGCATAGAGATGACTCAATGTGACTGTGTTTGCCTACTAAGAGGAAGTTCCTCATAAGAAGGAGCAGTACAGTTTGACTTTTATCTGAGTGAGTATCAGTAGAGTTGTGTCTGCAAATGTTCAAGCAGCAGAGCGGTTTCACAATGTGACCGGCAGCTTCCTGTTTCTGATGAGTGTACATGGGGACACGTGTCTGTTTGTAAGACACTGTAGAGAATGTCTTCTAAAACCTAAAAGCTTCTAAAATGTATGTCACTGTACAGCTGTTCAATGTGAAACTAAGTGTTTGATGACCAAAATACCTTACCTTTCATCTTACTAAAACCCTCTATTACTCACAACTCTTTCACTGACTATGAGTTTGACTGTCTGAGACTCTCTTTCCTGTATGTTATAAGAAAAGAGAACCCACTAAAGATGCTTTCACATCTTCTGTTTTGGCAATAGAAGAAAGGTCAAAATGAAACCAAACTTTTACTTGTACAAACATGTTCCTGCTCTTAGCAATTTGATGCCACTTAGGCAACACGGGTTTTTGGATAATATATCCATTCATACATTTTCCAAACCACTTGGACTGCTGAAGCCTATCCAGCATTTCGGACCATAGGCAGGAAAAGACCCTAGATGGATGGCCAGTCTATCAAAGCTATTAGATAATGTTAACCAATAATCATTTAGGCATTGTTTTAGCAAATTCATATCCATGCTACAATACCCATATTTTATGTTCCAATCCATTTCTGCCCTACAATAGTTCTCATTGAATACCGTATCACTCTAAATACGCAATGTTATGAATGTAAAACTGATTGTGAATTGCAAATCATGTTGACTTTAAAGAGATAATTAGTCCAGTCTATAAAATAAATGTCACTGGGGTTCAGTGTTGTTTTGGACCCCATTGGCTTTCATTGTATGAGCAAAAACACATCTCTTGGTAACACTTAAGCATTAATGAGCAATTCTCATTATTAACTACTTGCTTATTAACATGCATATCACTAGCTGTTTATTGGCACTTATAAATATTATTGGCTGTTTATTAGTACTTATAAAGCACATATTCTGCATGACCATATTCTATATCCCTAATCCTACCCAATACCTAAACTTAACTATTACCTTACTAACTATTAATAAGCAGCAAACTAGGAGTTTATTGAGGTAGAAGTTGCAGTTAATAGTTAAATAGTTCAAATAAAGTGTGACCCACATCTTCTTTTATGTTTGTGTTTAGGGTGAAGTATGTCTTTAAGTTTTAAGTATGAATTACTTTACTTGAAAACAGCTGTACAGAGGAATGGGTGACGCGGTGATCTGCATATGAGTACATTTGTGGTATATGTGTGTGTGAGAGTGTGTGGGAAGAGTATGGTAAGATGTTACAGCAAAAAAAGAGCAACATAGGCTAGCCACTAAGAGGTAAATAACAACTCTGCTTACAAACATCAGATGTTAGGTCTCACACTCCAGTGTCTCTTTGACTTGGCCTGAAGATCCACTAGTGCAGAGCAAGAGTGAAAACCAAGAAAGTTAACAGCCTCTAAAACAATTGTCAATGGTCTCCAAACAATGGGGAAATATCCCTCCATAAACTAGCCGAATGCAAAATAATGCTGCACATCAGCTAATTCACATAAAAAGGAACTAAAAACTATAAAAAGGAGAACATTATTATGCGGTTCTTTCAATAAGAATGAAATTAGAAGCACAATTTTTAATAGCCCCTCAGAGGAAAGGCTCTGCTCTTTTTCTGACTGACACAAACAAGGGCAACATGGCCTGTGTCACTTTCCCTTCAAGAGTCTGCTGACTCTTTCTCCTCCAGCAGCTGTCAATCACTTTCAAATGTCACACTTTTATGAGGCTTCAAGGCCAGCATCTGCTGAAAAGCATCAGGGCAGGGGCAAGTGGAAGTTGACAATGCTGGGACGCATGGGGTTATAATGATTTCATTAGGATTAGGGCTGTGCAATATATCGAAATATCGCAAATATACATATCGCAATATGCATATCGCTACAGCTTGCAATATTTGGGGCCATGAACAAAAGACAAAGAGAAAATCACTCACTGCTCTTACCTAAATAACTTTTGTAGCTTAAATAAGATTCAGTGCATATTGAACTCAAAGAGTAAATACTAAGCAGTGTTTTATTTTTCCTTTTTTATTATTCAGTTCCTAAACTAATGTTAAAATGATTACACTAATGTTAAAATGACATTTTTATGTAATGCTCGAGTAAAACACATACCCTTCACTTTCAGAAGTTGTTGTAGGGGTGCTTTCTTATTAGAATCAAAATCAGAATGAGCTTTATTCACCACTTAAGTGTGTGCAAACAAGGAATTTGTTGTGGTTTTACAGGAATTCTTGGTACATACATACATACAAATAACCATATATATATCTATATATATATGACACAAGATAGTTATAGAAGTTCACAGAACTGACTCCGCAACAGCTGAGTAAAACTGTTTCATCTGAGCATGTGGCACTGTAAGCATTATCGTATCGCATATCGAATATCACATTATTTAATGAGTTATAGCATATCACATTTTTCTTCAATATCGCACAGCCCTAATTAGGATGTAATATTTTTCAACACCAAGTTGCATTTGTGTAACAGAGCTTGTGTAAAGGTTGGCAATAATGACTTCTTCTAAATTTTTCCATTTAAGGTGAAATGAAAACAACAGTGTAGTATTACAATGAAATGTAATTCTAACTAACTGAAATGCACCTTTAAGTCAAGTCATAGTGTATATAATGACAGTACAGAGGGGATTCATTAAACTCAAATTGGCAAATCATTTATATTCTTTTTAATTCTTTGAGAAGCCACCCCCGAAGTGAGCTTCGAATGCACCACTGTGTGTTGTCTCTTTAAAGTGAAGGAAAGGGTTTTGGAAGAAAGAGTTTATTCAGCAGTGTGGCTTCTGCTCAACATGCTGTAAATTATTACTGTTATTTGTGTATAGTTAATTAACATTCTGATTCACCCTGGATAAATGAAGACCATCCTGCAGCCATTTTAAATGGCAAAAAATATTTCATGTTCTTTATATATTGACCTGATTTTGTAATTTACACAAAATTACAGCCACCCTTGAGAAACCTGCAGGACCAAATTAACAAATTACTTCATTCACCATTTCCTAGGGTGATGTTTTTAACATAGTAGGAAAAAGCAAACTCATGGTAACAAGAAAACTAAAACTTCAGCAGATCTGACATAAAATAATATCACAAGATACTAAAATGTCTGCTTAATAATAATAATATAATGACTGTTTAACAATAATTAATAATACTCCTCACATTCACGATGTAGACCAATATAATCCTTAACGTAAACAGCAATGACCCTTTTTTGGCAAGACTTACCTCTCTCATAGACTCTCATAACACAACAACACTCTTCTTTATTACGCTCATTATCTGAAGAACACAGTGTTTGGGCTTGCAAAGAGCACTTGGTGAATTGTATTAAGACTTGCCCAATCCTTGTAGAACATAACAACAAACTAGAGAAAACATAACCTGTCTCAACTCATTACTTATAAACGGATCATCTGAGGACAAATATTGCAAGACTAAAAGCATAAAATCTAATTGACCATTTCATGGGAGAATATATAAGCAAGTGCAAAAATAAACAAAGTGTGTGTAAGATAATACAGTGCAGGTGTTAAAGCCTGTCCTTCTTTCGGCAGGCTATGCATGAACACAAGATTTGCACAAAACCAATGACATAGAAAATGACTTCACATGGATGAGCAATTTGATTTCTTTAGAAGAAGAAATGGTAGATCACACAATTTGCCTGACCATGACATTAGCCTGGGTCTGTTTTTGCCTGACAGAAATGAAGATGCAGAAGCCTAACTTGTCCCACACCCTTTTGGGATTTAAAAGAACAGTTCACACAAAAACGTAGGGGGAAAAATTATTGATTTACCCTATAGGTCACTCATTCCAAACCTGTTTTGACCTTTTAAGTCTTCTGAAGTAACACCTGAAAGATTTGTGTGATGAATGGTCCATAATTTAGGATGTTATGCATTGATTATCTTTCCCGCTCTGTGGAAGATGTTCAATTAAACTTGTAAACTAAATTTTAATGAGCAAAGACTTGGAATATAACAAACAGTCCTGCTTTCATGATACTGGAAGCTCCAGTCCCCAATTCACTGTAACTGAGTGGAAAAGAGCAACCAGGACATACTGCAAAACTTCCCTCTTTGTGTTAAAGTAAAGAAAGTCAGTCATGGTTTATAGCAGCATTACAAGAGTAGGCCTACACATTTTCATTTCAAAGACCCATTTAATTTTCAAATTTGTTCCTATTTGTGTCTCTGTTTGGGCCTGCTTTGTGTGTTCATGGTATACAGTTTACATGTATGGTATACAGTATACATGCTGGTATACCCAAATGAGAAGCTCTTAAAGTCTTTCAGAGCTTCCCCATCCTGAGAGCACATCCCAATCAAACTATCAGTCTTACTCTGAATGAATATTTAGCAAGTCAGGGTCTTTCACTCCAACAATCCCTGCTTTGAATGAAAATTCAAGCCCAAATCCCAAAAGAACAACACAACCCTCTTGATGCTGTGATGTTTTGTGTGTAGTCTGTCAGCTAATCATTCAGCTGTTATCGTTACTACCAGAATAAAAACAACAAAGTTAAAGTCGAATATCACATTCCCTCTAAAATAATACAATCTACCATTTCATTCCACATCTATAGATTTTGAATTCAGATGAAACATACAAAGGGTTTTATACGTGGCAATAGTACGGAAAAATCTTAAAAGCAACAGGTACACGTTTTCTAGCTGAAAAACTTAGAGAAATTGAGCAACGCTTTCAGTATAGACGAGCAGACTGTGAATGTATAAAGGAGGCACTTACACAAAAGCGTGGTAGATAAAAGCCCAGGATCGTGGTCTCTCCAGCACGTTGTACAGGTAGTTCTGAATCCTCCGGTAGCGCGCGTTTCTTCGGCCGCTTTGCGCGCCGTACACCAGAGGCTTCCCGAGCAGACTCAGCCGAGCGCCCTGCTTCCCCCGCTCTCTTTCCGTGGTCGATGCACCTGTGCCGGCGTGAGATGCGGACAACAGTCCGTCCCCCGGTCGTGAACAATTGTTCTTCATCCTATTACCACATTCCACATTATGCAATCCGTAACTTTCGGCGTGCTGCTCCGGAGAGGTGTTCATCCAGAGGCCGGAGCCGGCCTCATCTCCGCTGTGGTTGCGGGGCATGGCATCACCAACGCGGACCCAAACACGCGTGGCATGCGTACTGTTATATCTCTGGTAGATGCGACGGGAGAGCCAAGAAACTACCAAATTGAAATGTCAAAAAGACTCAAAATATACAATTTACCTCTGGTCGTGACGCGCGAACGCCACTTTTTTGCTCCTGGTATGGACACACTTCAGTAAATGAGAGGTGTATAAAGTCGCTGCTGGCGCTGACCCACGAGAAGAGCTCGTCAAAGTGACTTTATGACTGCAGTTGAGTCTTGCGTGTGCAGCTCGTGTTACTCCAGCGCGCGCTTTTGATGTCGCTCCACTCACACGCTTGGCGTTACTGCGCACAGGAAATCAACTGTGCCATTCCGCGCGGCGTGCGCACTCATGCTGTAGCACATATAAAGCGTCTCCTTAATATTCATGTAAATGCTCCTAGTCAGCACCCGCTATGAGTCTGAGGTATAGTCTCACTCTTCTGGTAATAATAATTGAATAAACAATGCTGTAGACATGAGAAGTTCTGTGTCATATTCTTTGTCGCTTCCCCGGCTGGTAAGCTGACGGTTGAGCATCCATGCACGTGTTTACATAGTAAAATGTTTATTTGCATAACAACTCGTTCTTGAAATCGTATTTCCTAAAGTTAAACTGATACAGTGCGATTCCCAAGTGACAGACCACGAGCGTTTTTTTCAGGAATCACCGTGTAAAAAAAAAAAAACCTTATTATGTTAACATTATTAAGAGGAGCCAGCCAAATCAAACTGCTGAACGGCGTTTTTATGTACATCACATAAAGGACATTTAATCGTTTTCATAAAACATTCATTTTATTGCAAAATACAGCTTCAGATCAGAAATCGAGTTTGCTTGAGGAGGTAACCATAGCAACAGTGTATTAGGCTAATGTCGCTTTCCGGATTCGCTACAGTTGGAAAACAACAATACTAATCATAATAATAGCCTGATATTATAAAAAGCCAGTTCAATATTTGCGCCAGAGCTCAACAAAACCAACAAAAATTCGCAGAATGAGTAGAATAAATAGAAAATAGATTCGAATAGAATTTTGTCTCTAATAAAAGTTTCCTTTCAAATAAAGACTGCTAACTATTTAGGCACATTTCCCCTTTTATCCAGAGCCTCGTATTAGGCTATAACAACTGTCAGACAGCTCATGTGACTAAACCCAAAATAAAATCCACACGAACACTGTGTTTTCTCTGTGGGCATACAGTAAAAACTCTGAACTCCTGCTTTATCATAACGATCCATCTGCGAGAAGAAGAACTGGACAACATGCGTATTCATCTTTTTATCTTCGGGAACTCCGACATCGTTAGTAATATGCAAAAGAGCAATTTAAGTCTATTTGATTGTCAAATTAGACGTTCTTAAGTTTAACGGTCACTGATGGACCAGACTGCAGTGCAGGCGCTTCTTCCATCGGTTTAATAGCTTCAGTCGCACTTTTCCGTCATGAATCCCATACAGCAGCAAGTGATTGGGAAACGGTGGCTTTGTGTTCTTCCCTTTTCTTTTTAGTGAGCATTATTGTGTGCTGCGGCAGTAAGCAACACCTTGCGCTGGATTTGTTCAATGTCCGTATAAATAATTGACCAGTAAAGATGTTCAGATCTGTTTTCCACCATTTTTGAAATACCAAAAACCATTTAACATTGTTTCAGGACTCAGCATCACAATAGCACCTACATTTGTCGGAAAGTGATGATTTACGTGTGGCTCATCGTGGGCTGCATTCCACTTGCTTCTCAACCCATCCAATGACTCAGAATCCAGCATGTATGTAAACAGTAGGCGAAGTTCCAATCGTCTACATTAGAGGCATAATTACCCTCAGACTCACATTCATTCTAGCTCATCAAGGGCTAGAAATATAGGCTACAATTCACCATCTGTGTGCTACTGGTGTTATTGAGACTTAGGCTACTCTCTTATGCGTTTTATATGGTGAGAAACTTGAGAAAATAATCCATGAAAGCCCACAATGGAACTCAATTCGTCTTGCCATGACCTCTGTTGCTGCACCCAGCACCATCACTTGCCATCAGTCACGAGTGGAGCACTGGGGTCATTGGCTGAACACAGGGACATGCATCAGGCTAATTGCTGTGACGCGAGCTGGTGAGGCAACGGGGAAGGACATGCAATTATGTGGCTCTGCAATAGACGACAACACAGGTTAAGTGAATTGCATATAGTTACTTTTTTGTTTTAGGCGGAGTTTGTTGGTTCAATTGGATGGTAAGTACCCTACATTAATAGGCTCTGGTTACTTGTAGCCTATCTCTGTAGTAGTAGACTGACGTGGACATACTGGTTCTTGATTTTACGAATTTACTCTAAAATCTGCGGTCTAAAATTATGGCAATAATTGCATAATTCTTCTTTGACCGCAGGGTTGTCTGAGCATTGCAAAGAAAGCGAGTCCTGGCTGGATGCTGAGAGTGCTGAGTTCATGATTCTCCAGTCTCCACTGTGTAATCACACGAACCGAATCTCTGAAAAAGATTCTAACAATCGTCTGCCCTCTGCTGCTGAGTGTAAGGATAACTCTCACGACGCCATTCTGTCAGCATTGGGATTGCAATAGAGCAGACCGAGGTAAATTGTCACAAAGAATATATAAATAGCTATATTTCAGCAACTATAACGATTTGAGTCAAAAGTGCTATAGTAATGTTTTCTCAAGCAGCGGTTTTGTTGTGGTTTTGCAAAGACCCAATTCAAACCACTTGCAGTATTTTTTAAAAGAAATCTTTATTCCAGACTGAATCCAGTATGATAAAACAAGTCACATTTCTGTGAGGCCGAGTTGTCACATTTGTTTGAATGTTCGAAACTGAAACAATTACAATACTTATTAGCCAAAACAAATTATCTGAAATATTTTAATATTTTTTGTGACCCTGGACCACAAAAGCAGTCATAAGGGTCAATTTTTTTAAATTGAGATTTATAAGATTTATAAATAAGCCTCCATTGATGTAGGGGAGCGTGGGGCACAAAGTAACGCGGGGTAAGTTGTACACTCTAAAAAATGCTGGGTTAAATATAACCCAGCGCTGGGTTAAAAAGGGACAAACCCAGCTATTGGTTCAAATTTATGGTTTATAGTTCAAAACCACCCAAACGCTGGGTCAAAACAACCCAATAAGCTGGGTTTGTCCCATTTAACCCAGCGCTGGAGTATATTTAAACCAGGCGTTTTTTAGAGTGTAACACAGGTAGTTTAAATATTTCCACACATGCTAGCATAACCAAATTTTCAGCATTTACTAGTTACCATATCAACATTATATAGAGAAAAAAAGTGCACCAAAATTCAAAAGTTTTTTGAAGATATCGCTGAACATTTATTTTACCATAGTAAAATTATATTTCTGGCTTAAGTAAATTTTTCATCTCAGTTTTTATTACTCATTTAAAATTAGACAAATCTGCTATTATTTTACTCCAATCTGTTATTTATCATTATCATTTTTTATGCTTCGCTAACTATCAGAAGACAGTAACCGGTTTTAAATTCCAGTTACGCAGATGGGGCACGATGTAATGCTTTACAATGTGCCCTGCCGTGCTATTCTATGACATTAGCGATGTAATTCACACTATTTACTTTAATACATTTTAATGATAAATGACGAGAAACAGGTGAATAAATATTGACAGTCAATGTTTAATGTTAAGAAATTATTATTTCAAGACATGTAAAAGTCATTATTGGCTCGTTATGGGGCAGTCCAAAGCCGAATGGGGTTGCAATGTGTGCTGTCAAATTCCAAAATCCGATTATTTTTTAATGCTTAAAAATGCCATTAGTTTCTTTGAAATAAGTAGTTTATTTTTGACAAAATATTTCGTTTGTCTTGTATATTTTGTTTCATGCGATCAGCTCCAATTTTAAGCTGTCATATGGTCATGTTACAACGTGCCCCTCAGCTGTTATATGTACCCCACCTATGGGGCCTGTTGTCACATTTCCCTTCCAATTTTTGAGGGTAAATAAAGAAAAACGTATACACTGTAATCATGAAACAAAGCGAACATATTGTACTAGAAGTGTGAAATTACTGTGCGATACAAAAAGTTATATATTCTGAACCCCATGTGGTTTTACACAAACTGAGAAAGTCAAAAAGTGTTACTTTGTGCCCCGCTCTCCCCTATGGTTTGTTAGGATAGGACATTATTTGGCCGAGGTACAGCTATTTGAAAATCTGGAATCTGGAAATTCGTACTAGAAATCAAAATATTGAGATAATTGCCTTTGAAGTCCAGATGAAGTCATTAGCAATGCATATTACTAATCAAAAATTAAGTTTTAATATATTTGGACTGAACTGACTTAGTGTCCCACCCATGAATGACACCTGTGATGTTTAATACCTATTTAAATGATGCAAAAAAGCCTTTCCACTTTATTTGTAATGTATTAATTATAAACACACTGGTTTGTAGAGGAAATAACTTAACCATTTGTTATTCTTCAAGTTATTATTTATTTTGGCTATAAAATACGCTTACATTTTGCCTTGCAAAATAAGGTGGATAATATAAAAATGAATGACAGATTCTTAACACCGTTACAACATGTTCCATTATTGGGCAAGATGCCTGACAACTATCTAGCCTCCCACATGTATTAGCTTCCCATAATGCTGCTGTAAGTTGGATGATGTCATGAACGAGACTTTAATTTCTCTGTATTTTGGTTTTCTTTCCACTCACATAGCCTACACTTATGCACATATAGTATTATTGTGAGACATTATAAATATTTAATGTTTTTGCTATTGTTGCACTTATGAAACGTGATTGGTGGAAAATGGATGGAAACTTCCTGTGGTCCTCAGAAAGGTCATGAATGGGGTCATATACAAGACAGATTGCATACAGATGTTATTGCTCCTAAACAAAACCTTAGAGGGTACTGGCAAGAGGCAACATTATAGAAAAGCACTATTAGATGATTAAATATTTGGTCAGAAATGTTGGAAGTATAAGTGCAGGTCAAAAGTAGTGATTACTTTGATTTATTTTCTAACTTTCTCAAATCTGGGGTAATATATGGGCTTAAGTCTGTTTGTCTAATCACTGTTGATAAATAAAACGTTTCATGAACAAGAAAAGAACAAACATTGGGTTGAAATTTCTTTCACACACTTTTTTTTTATTATTTGGAAATAATAAAAATGAACTCTTTTCATTTTTTTTTTTTAAATATAAAACATACACATCGTATGAGCCACACCTGTATACAAACAGAAATGTTGCAGTGAATACTTTTTCTTTTTCATCATCTCAGTGGAACACATACTAGAAGTTGTAAACAGTCAGCATTGTTTTTCTCCTCTACCCAAGAATACTGATCAAGTAAAAGAAACACCTGTCTCTCATGAAGAAAAACAATCCAAATGTTCTGATAGCAGAGGTGAAGAACTTGGCTGGAAAGCACAGAGAAAATGACGATCTGGCTACAGCTTTAGAGCGGAGTGGTTCGGCCCTCTAAAAGTGACAGTGAGAGCTCTAGATTTGGACCCATATGATAAGAAAGGTGTCCGCTCAGCGGTCCCTCGTATTGGGATGGTTGTTCTCAAAAGTAAGCCTTGGCCCCTTTGCAAATATGGCTTAACCACATGGTCATCTCATATTTACAACACATGCACTAATAAGTCTCTGTGCATCTACATTTATATTTAACATGGATACTGTTATGTATGTATGATATATTTTTGACATTTCCTGTTTTGATATCGGTATACTCTTGAATAACTTGATGGGATGTATACACAATTTCTAGGTTAATTTCTGTGGTTTTGAGGTCAATTATGATACAGGGAGGGTTAGTTTTTGTTCAGTGTTACAGTACAGCACATTTTCCCCTAAGGGATATAAAAGACTAAAAAGCAATAATCAAAAACTTGAAAAAAAGAAAAATTCTTTTCAGCACCGAATGGAGGACATAAACTAGTTTTTTAGCTGATCTGAAAAGTCTGAGTGAAAGCAAATGGCTTATTTTTCTTGGTTTATCTCTTATATTCAAGTACAAGCAAACTGTACAGGTACATGCAACATACAAGCTGGCCTACAGTATGTTGAACTAACACATATCTATTTCTGTTACTTTTTAACATTTGTGTAGTCTGATTTACAAAAATGTGCATGCAGCTGGGAACTGATCCGAGTCATGCTGCTCCGCTGCACTGGAGGGAGGGGCCAGTGGCCTGATTGGTGATTAGTGTTTATGCTCGTGATGGCAAAATCGGACTGGTCACTTCAACATTTACAGAGACACACAACAGGAATTTGCATTTGCATGGCTCTTTTCTCTGTTTTCTGAAAAATACACAAAGTGGAAATGCAATTAACAAGCTAGTTGGCTTGATTTTATTTTTTATATATTAAAATCAAGCTTTTGAGATTGCGCTTTTAATTCAAAATAAAGACGTACTGTATGTGCAAGGGCTCGGGCCAATCGTGTGACCTCAGAATGGTACAGTATAAATTGAAAGTGGCTTTTGCTAAACCACATACTATGTTAAAAAGAGAAATGTACGTCTGCACAAACACGTAGCATCAAACGAAGTTAGTTTAGTGTCTGAAAAACTCTATGTATCAAGATTTACTCAACAGATGAAAACATAATTGTATAGATTTCCTATAGATTACCAAAGACCCTAAATTGGAAAATGTACAAGTACACAAATGTGACCCTGGACCACAAAACCTGTCATAAGGGTCAATTTTTCGAAATTTAGATGTATACACCATCTGGAAGCTGAATATATAGGCTTTCCATTGATGTATGGTTTGTTAGGATAGGATAATATTTGGCTGAGATACAACTATTTGAAAATCTGGAATCTGAGAGTGCAACAAAATCTAAATATTGAGAAAATCGCCTTTAAAGTTGTTCAAATGAAGTTCTTAGCAATGCATATTACTAATCAAAAATTATGTTTTAATATATTTACAGTAGGAAATTTACAAAAGATCTTCATGGAACATGATCTTTACTTAATGTCCTAATGATTTTTGGCATAAAAGAAAAATCTATAATTTTGACCCATACAATGTATTTTTGGCTATTGCTACAAATATACCCCCAGCAACTTAAGACTGGTTTTGTGGTCCAGGGTCACAAATATGTTTATCTTGGTACATAGTGTTTTTCATTAACTAAATATATACTTTTTAATAGCATTTAATGATAAGTGTAAACATCTAAAAATCGAATTCAATTCACTGAATAAGATGATGTATTGCAACGTACTGTAGGATAATGTAATAGTTTCAGTTAACAAAAGTAAAAAAAAAAATGCAAAGAAATGTGTGTATTTCCAGATACGCTGTCTTCGATTTCATTTTTAGCATTTCCTGTAATTTTCACAGTACACTGGACAACACAAACCTGTTGTTTTTCATAAAACGTGCTAGAGATGTTAAAAAAAAGAAGCTAAATAAATGACGAGAGCGGCCTCCGTTAGCTGTCACATATGTTGAAAACAGAGGAACCTTTTTGGATGAAATGGACCATGGCTTTGGGTCCTCCAGGTTTAGGCACCAAGAAAGGCCCTGCCCTTCCAGACAACCTCCCCAGGGGACGCCCTATGTCTTTCAAATTCCTGACCTTTCACTTTCAGTACAAACAGGGTTTAGATAGGGCCTTGACTGAAGCCCCACAATCCCTTGGTCAGAGGTCACCTTTGTTTTTGGGTTGATACATTCTGATGCTCTGTTAAAAACTAGCTAACGTACATTTCAATGAAGACTTGACTGAATATCACCCTGCTTTCTATGTCGCCCTAAAGTGGTGCTTCCCGCGTGCTAGTGTAGACAGCCCTAAATCTCACGCGACAAACAGTGAGAGAAACAAACGATTTAATTTAGGACAAACAAAGTTGGCAGAACACAGGCTACCCACAAACAGGAAAACAAAAACAAAGTCACAGGAGTGATTGTCAGATTTGAACAAAGCTTTGTGTTATTTCATCGCATTTTCTGCCTGGCTCTTATTGTTGTCCTGTTGTCTCTCAGACTGTGCTTTATGTTATTAGTCCACTACGATCGAACCCCCGCAGGTGCCGGCGAACTGTCCAGGGATGACTGAGAAGCACGTCGAGTTAGAGAGGCAAGAGTTGGGTCGACTAGGGAAGAAGGCGGGAAAAGTTTGTACCAGCCAATCACGTTGCTGGAGAGGTCCAGCTCCTCTAGTAGGATTTGTGCAACTCCCATGAAGGATTTGTGGTCCATTCGCCCATAATCTCCCCAGACAATTACCTAATAGGATGAAAATCAACAGATTCATCAGTGGATGGCCCTCTCAGGTCACATAATCAAAGATAATAATATCTAATCTCACAAGTGTGATCCATTTAAACTAGACACGCAGCCCTTCAAATGACATTTTCTCCAAGAAGACTCGTTCGACTGCCTCATCAGCTGCAAAATGAAACGACATGTTGAAAAAAGACAATTAACCACATGACTCACTTGTAACACTTTACCCTGTGGACTTTCTTCAAACTGCAGCGTTTGCTGGTACAGCGGGTCGAGTGTCTTGCGTGCAATTTTTGTCTTCTTCTTAGCTACATAAGCCCCATTGTGTAGAAGATAGACTTTGACATATGGAGCTATGTAAAGAATGAATCAAATTAGGCAGATATTAACAGTGCATACTGACATTAGTGTGACTAGCTCTGATAAATCAGGCTGCTTTTTGTATCAGCTAGAACTGCTTGATGAGTTATATTATGGCTGAGTAGTGTGAGACATATGGAGTTTGAATCAGAAGCAGCGAGTTCAGAATAGAGCAGAAGTGACTCACCGGGGAGTGATTTGGACCCTGGTTTTTGGATGAGACCTCGTGCTCTTATCACCTCCACCTCCAGCTGGCCTTTCTTATTCACCATGCCAATTTGAATGTCACCTGGACATCACAGAATACGCAAATAAAATGATTTATTTAAATGGTACATTTGCTTAATGGACTTACTCAAATGGTTCATGCAAAAAGCATTACCGACATACTGTTTCCATAAGCAGTTATTTGTTGTATTTTGTACTGAAATATGTAAGTGAATGAGGGCTGTAAATTAAATTTAATGTATTTAGTACAATTATAAGTGCAATAATAATAATAATAATAATACAACATTGGAATGTAGGCCACTGATTATGTGTATAGGGCTTATATTCAATGATATGGAAATAAACTAAATTCTTTCTATTTGTCTACCTCAATAATATAATGTCTTAAATTACATTGGTGCCTTTTCTCAACAAATATTTATACACATTATGCAATTAATTAATTGAATGAAACTATTTAAATGAATCACAATCAATTGCATCTACAATAATGTATATAAATGAATACAAATTGTAAACAACTTGGGATAAGGATAGTATGCTACAAGGGAGAAAGATTAAAGAACAAAAATCTAAAACTTCACAGATAAACAAAACTTACCAATTGCTGGTGTGGCAAGGGTTTGCCGACCAACTAGTTGAGCAGGGCCCAGTCCATCCAGGAAGTCACTGAACTGAGTCTCGACTCGAACTGCTGGGAAAATTGGACTGACCAAGACAAACATTGATATGAAATACTGCAGGTGCTGTTCTTTCTGATTTACAGTAGATTCATTTAAAAATCCAGTAATTGGATCTGAAAGTTTTGGAGATAAAATTCAGTTTTTAGTCTAGTTTTAATGATCATTGTACCCAAAGTATTGTAAGTTTATATACAGGTATGTTGTTCCCACAAACTGAACAGTTTTTTTAGGCATAATGGCAATGCCTGACTGACGGTTGTCAGGGTAACATGAACGGCACTTAAAGAGGTCATATGATGCGATTTCAATTTTTCCTTTCTCTTTGGAGTGTTACACGCTATTGGTGCATAAAGAAGATCTGTAAAGTTGCAAAGACTAAAGTCTCAAATCCAAACAGATATTCTTTATAAAAGTTAAGAGTCAGCCACGCCCATCTAAAACGGCTCGTTCTAACACGCCCCCACATATCTACGTCACTATGTGGGAAGATTTGCCTGACGCCACCCAACTGTTCACGCAAAGTAAGCAGGCATAAGTATTATTCTCGCTGTAAGTTTGTGTTTGTTGCCCGGGGGCCGCCATGTCGTGAAGGCGCTGTGTTTTTCGTTGTGAAAGCTAAACTACTTTGTTTGGTCTTCCAAAAGAGAATAATATCGCTTTGTCATGCCTGGAGCTGATCCGTGCTGGTTGCTGAGGAAATACATCAACTTCGCAATGTGGAACGCCGTATCGGCGTTCACCGTGGACAAAGCGGAGTCCAGCCCCGGGTCGTCACATGTGTTTGCCGCAAGCCCTCCGGACACTCCTCCGTCGAATCCGCCAGCCGTGCTGTTCTCAAGCCCGCCGCCTTGCTCACGGTCTAGCTCCCTCCGGCCGTTCCGCTCATTCTAGCCCCCGGCCTCTGTTCACTCTAGGCCGCCGTGTGTGACGCTGTTTCGTTTTGAAAGTGAAACTACTTTGTTTGGCCTTCTAAAAATGGACACGACTAGAAATTAGTGGTTAAGTTGTATTTTCAACACTGTTCGAGAACAGTTCAACCCAATATTCAGATGTGTGCAGCACATTTTATTGGGGACCGTTTCCTGATCCTGGGAGAGTAAGCTACAATGCCGGCTGTTCTGACTCAAAGACTGTTAAGTACATTTTTTATATTTAAAGAGTTTTATATTTTTAATATTTTTTATATTTAAAGCGTTTATTTGGGGCCGTGTTATAGTAGGTTGTTCTTTGCATGTCTATTTCTCCGATCACAAATGCAACATGTTTTATGTTTACGCGGCTCGAATGCAACGCAATCTCGTAAAAAGACAGGTAAAGTTAATGTAATCCATAGTTATGTCCCCACGAAGGCAACGCATTCCCTCGGGTTTTCATTTTTTTGAATAATCGCTCCGGCCTGACAGGGCATCATCACAGTTGGTAGGGGCGTAACATTTCCTCGCGCACACACTTGAGGGTTTCGCCATCACATGCACTGATATCTGGCTCAATCACAGCACACAGCCCACATCTTTTTTCAGAACGATGAGCTTTGTAAAAATCGACGCGTTTCAGAAAGGCGGGGCATAGAGGAGAAATAATAATGTACAGTATGTGGAAAATAATGTGTTTTTTGAACCTTAAACCGCATAAACACATTTCATTATACCAAATAATGTTCTTTTTAGCAACATCTTATGACCCCTTTAAGGAGGCTGCTATTTCTAGACAATAATAACCTTGGTTTAAGATGGGGAATTTCAGAAGAGAAAAAAATATGGAAAATGTAAAATTATGCTGTATCGCTGTATTTACAGAAACAGGAAATTGCTCCAACTGACCCATGCTTTAGGACAGACATGTACGTACAAGAACTCGCTATTGGTATGAAATGATAAGAACAAATGTTTCCATGTTGTTTTAGAGAATATGTAACAGATGTTTGGCTTCACCAAGGCAGTGCAATATATAAAAAACCTCCTGCATACATTTAGAAGTATGCAACATTTGCTAAAATACTAATAAAGCAGAAGGAAACTTACCTGCCCTCAGAGTTGTAGCTGTTCATGCTTCCGTTGTTAGATTCACGGCTGGGTTGACGACTCATATTCCTCTGCAATTCCACAGCCATTCCCGTCTCCTGACTGCGCTGGATCGTCCCTTGACTGCCCTTTGACTTCTTATTGGATGCCTCTGAAGATGGACAGATTTCACAAACAATCAGGAAAAGAGACTTTTAAGAGAAGTCTGTATCATTCATTTAGAGAAAAAAGAATGTGATTTTCTGTGATAAAGTTTTAAAGAGTTGGATCAGTGTCCTCTCTAAATAATACTGGTCAAGCTGCACACTATCTCTTTACTATACTACATCCTTTTTGATGTTAAAAGCAGACAGCGAAATAATTTGACAGTGCTTGTAGCTCCCACCGGGATGGATGCTAACTGTACTGCGTTAACCACCCCCTTTATCTCGCTTAAAAACTAGGGCATGTCTCCTCATCCCAAATCCCTTTTTGTGTGCTTACATAAAACAAAATGCAGTTCGCCCGGAGGTCTTAGACTCCTCTAATGTGCTTTCAAGACTTTTTCAAAAGGAACAAGCTCTGTGGCACTGACATGAGTTGCCTGATGAAAAATTATTATATCAAACAAAGCAGAGTGAGTGCTGACATCTGAAAGCACTAAAATGGCCACAGGTGCCCCATTGAAAAGACCCTGCTCATGTTTGATGAGGTCAAACCATAGCTAAAGCATACACTTGAACTCATAGCAGGACACTAATCAAAACAAATGCTGAATTCGGAACAGCGTACTATCATACTACTCTTACTATTTTTACCATAACGTTATATGGCAGTAAGAGTAGTATGCTAGTATGCAGTTCTGAATTCAGCATAAGTGAAAAAGGAAAGGTAGGCCTAAAATGCAGTTCCATAACCTTTAGTATGTGCCCTCTTGTGTTGTCTAGTGAAAACACGTAATATAGAAATCTTGAAAATATTTAAATGAACTGGTTTCCAAGGCTCATTGGACAAAACCTACTTTATAATTTCTGCAAAATGATATTACGTTGCTTCTGGTACGTTTTACAACACTTTCAGAGTGAAATGTGCACTAAAAAGTGGTGATAAAAGAGTGTTAATTTTTCCCCCACAACAATATTAGTGTCAATGTTGCCCACCTTTTATTATGTTGGTTATTGTACGTATGCATGTTGTACATATTTGAGGCTTAATATTAAGAAATGTGCATTGTGCACAAGTAGTAAGATCCAAATCAGTTTAAATTATAATCGTAACTCACTCGTCTGGAGTGATATGGCAGTTAATATATTAATAGATTTGAACTATACTGTATTTAGTATTAAATAAATGTATTTTTCATATATTACTTTTTTACTAGTGAGGAACCATGAAAAAAAAAAGTCCTTATTAATCAATAATTTGTGCCTGTAATCATAATCAGTTTGAAAAGAAATAAACGTTGGTGTTTTACTGTCACTATTGTTCATTTCAGCTGGAAGCTGCAGTATGTATGAATTGTTTTTGGAGACAAAAGTGTAGGTAGAGGCTAACTGTTTCAATGAGAATATGTTGGGTTTAATTCAAGTCTAAATATGACTAAATCAGCCTGACTACATTGGGTTAGACCAGTGTTTCTCAACCCTGGTACTGAGCGCCCCCCAACACTGCACATTTTGAATGTCTCCCTTATCTGACAAAACAAAGCAACCCATAACCCTTCAGGTCCCTGGGTTTCTTTACTGATCTAATGAGTTTGAAGCAGTGTGTTTGATTAGGGCACAACAGATGTGGTAGTGCTGGGGCGCCGCCCAGGAACCAGGTTGAGAACACTGGGTAGACCAATACAGGAATTTTAAGGTCAGATCATTTAGAACAGGGGTGCCCAACCCGTTCCATGGGCGATCGACTGTCCTCTGCTGCAAAATTTCAGTTCAGTTCCAACCCTAGTCAAACACACCTGAAGCAACTAATTAAGATCTTCAGGATCACTTAAAAATTAAGTGCAGTTGTCTTTGATTAGAGTTGGAGCTAAACTTTGCAGGACAGTCGATCGCCAGGAGCAGGGTTGGGCACCCCTGAGAAAATCTTAAGATTACAACTGTCTGTTACTTATTTTTACAGTGTAATTAATGTGTTTAAAAATGTCATATTTAAATGGGAATAAAAACAATGACATGACTTACAGTCAAATATAACATGAAACAACACTCACAGTGAATTTAATAATTTCGGTCAATGGACCATATGAAACATTTTTTTTCGTGTGCAAGACCTATGCAGCAACAATAATAAAATTATTTTTTTTCATTAAGATTTAAATGTATTGGTAAAGATTGGATATAACTAGCTAGAAACTGACCACTTTTATAAAAGGAGTAACACTGACTCCAGCCGTTTTACTGTGGATGTCAGCACCCATAATCATCAGTCGGCACAATCGGATTGGAAGCGGGTCTGTGAGGTGCTTCGGCTGCGACGGTTTCCCACGATAGCCACGAATCGAGCATTGAGGCTGGAGCGCCGCTTTTTCGCTCCGGTTCCAACTGTTCCCAGGGCAGTGTCAGACTGGCTGCCGTCTGTTCGCTCCGTGTTGATGTCACCGCTTACGCTTGTGCTCTTTAGCATGCTTTGACCAGATGAGGCTCTGACTTGTCGACTGTAAGCAAGAGAAAGCAAATAAAAGAGAGATGAACAAAATGAGTAACAAATTTGTTGATACAGTATATAAAAGGTAATAGACACTAACTGACACTAAACAGACACTGTTGAAAATGATATTCAAAATGCTTTATTCTTTTATAGGTGTATTTACAACACAGCCTACTAACTATATAGGCCTACGAACATATCACTGATTCTAACCTTAGCACAAAATAAAAGCTATTTTTGTCCAATCAAATGATTTTGCACAAACCAGTATGGAACATAAAATACATAACATCCATATTTTCAGCTAGCTTCTCTATATGAAATTAGCCTGAACCATGACTCCCACAGTAGTCAAGACTAGTTAACACTGGTTAAAGACTCCTTAAAAGCATTTGACAAGCACAGTTTCATTTCCTGTTTTCCTGTTTGATTTGCTACTTGCTAATTGGTTCCAGGCAGAATAGAGAGGCTCAGGATCCGGAAGTAAAAATCCCATTGATTTTCTCCATATTGGGGATTTGACTTATTGTGAGCTATGATGTTGTTAATTAATGGTATATGCTTTTGCTGAAGCCATCAAACTGCATTCAAATTATTGTTTTTATATCATCATGTTCAACAGTGTATTCCTGGTGAAAAACTACATTACCCATGATTCTGCAGAGACATCTCCACCAATCAGAGAATTGCAACAAGCAGATCCCTCCAAAATAACAGTGGCCGCTTATTCCCATGAAGCACTCGTAAACTACTTAAATGTTTGTAACACATAGTGACTAAAAGCCTTAAAAGCGTAATGTTTTTTCACGAGGTCCTTAAGACTTACACCTGAGATAACATAATTGTGTTAATTAAGCAGCAACACATTTGGTTTAGTTATTCAAACTGTCTATATTATGACACAGCAGAACACTTTGACAGTGCAACCATATCCTCTGCTGTGTCTGCGCCCATTGACGGAGTCAAGGTACTGCAGGACTGTCCAGTTGCATCCTCTCCATCATCTCTACACCCTAACCCCCTCTCTGTGGGACACAGGGTGGGGATAGGAAGTAAGGAGGTGGGTCTCTCTTCCAAAGGCTGGAGGGTAGTGACAGTGGGATGAGCTGACAGGGGTCTGGGTTTGGGATCCAGTGCTGGCTCAGTATTCAAGCATGGGAGGTATGAGGTGAGGCATGCAAAGAGAGCTCTAATACACACAGTACAATACACAGGACACACATTTACACAGACAGAGTGGCATGTGAATAAAGCAGAATACAAACAAATGAATTCAAACAGCATGCACAATGAACCTCTCAAACGATATGTAGGGTAAAGGATTATTTTTAAGACAGCAGAGAAGAATATTCCAATGCAATATGAATAGCTGAAGTCAGTTTTTGGTCAAAGTAAGATATATTAAATATAAAATGAAGATAGATAATATATGAATACTTTCTCATTTTTTTCAACATCTATATTTTAGTTTACAATTCATAATAAATGTGTAGGGTAACTGAATATTTTTGACAATAGCACATTTAAGTTTTTTACTATTTTTAACCACATTTTGCCTTCACTAGCTCATTTTTAGTATGTCACACTAGCAACTTCCCAAAATGAGTTTACGTCAACTGCCTATGTTTGTTTGAACCAAGCAGACTTCATTCAAATTGATAACTAGTGTGTGGCTTCAAATTGATCAGAAACGTTAATTGGTTAGTAAAGCCCAAATATATTAGAAAAGAGAGAGGAAAAGAGGAAAAGAAAAGATGCTGTTTTCTATTTCTATTACAAGGCATTTGGTAATATTTATTGGTTGTGGTTAACCACTCTGGGCATACAACTTCTAGTGCCTCTATAGTCAAGTACAGTCATTTTTATTTGTATACACAACAGATCACATTTTATGTGGTTTCATCGCAACTTTAAAAGAAATCATGTCTTAAACTGTGGCAAGAAACCTGTTGTGGAAAGTTGTGGAGGGGAAAAAAAGCGTCAAGAGGAACCAGACTCAGCTAGAGGAGTGTATACTAAATAATATACATATACTAAATATTATCTAGTTACTTAGAATGTGTAATACAAGTTACGTGTTTATTAAATAAGTGTAATAATTATGTTTTTTCCCAAAAAAGTCATATTTTCAAATTCAAGGATTATTGAATTATTATTTAATAATTAATATAATTAACAAAATTATTTTCCTTTTCATGTTACATTTTCATGTTACACTTTTAGCTGAAGTGATGTAATTGCATTAAAGGTATACTTTTTTAATCAATTCATGCGTTCTGGGAATAAAACCCCTAAACTTGTCGTTGTTAAGGATATGTTCTACTGTTTATGCTTCAGGAATGCTATTTTTCTTCTTACCATCGTCATTGACTCCTTTCTATGTAAATTAGTCTTATTATAGAATGTGCCATGTTCACAAAAGTAAGTGTGATTAAGGTTTCACTATTACCAACTATGGTGTGCAGGTGGTAAATGGAATTTCATGCAAGAGAGATGTTGTATACATTTTCAAGTGATCATGGCAGCAGTAATTCATCAAATGTTGAAGAAGAACTGGGCATATGTCCAGATGTGCGGTGAGGTTGAGCATGCTTTTGCATTTTAAAGACCCAACTACGAAGGGATCATACAGCCTCAGTGAAGTATGACAGATTGTAGTAGTCTGTTGGCCGGCAAGATGAGGAAGTTGGTTGAGCAAATTTCTATGTGCTGTTACTGGATTTGCAAAATTCTGTTATCAAATTAGATGGTATAACAATGCAGAAAGTGCATGTAAATAAACAGTGCTATCAGCAGAAATAAGATTATAAGAGTGCTAAATTTTTACCCTGTACTGGAGGTACTAGAAGCTCTTTTTGTTGTTTTTTTCTGATATGAGGTAAGGATAAAATTGTATTGGGTGGTGGATAAGGTGAAGACTTGGGCAGTGGGAGCTGGTCCATGTTACCTCACATCTCCAGCCACCGTATGACGTCTGCGTTTAAGCTCCTCAGAGAAACGTCTCTTTCCTAGACTCCTCCTGTTGTCTGTTCCATTCACCCCCCATGAAATCCTTCTCTCCTTCTTTTCATCTCCTTTACAACTCTCCAACGACTTTGACCTTTGACACCCAATGCAATGTGCATGCATGCAATAGAGCACAAGCCATAATAGCAAGGAAAGTAAATCATGCAGAAAATAACAATTTAACAAGCCATGCACAAGACAGACAGCTAAGAGCATGCAAATGTTAAACACACGGCTAATAACAAACAAAGAAATATCACAATCTGAGGACACATCATTTTTGATGTGACCTGAATTGAATAATTGCTGCTTTGTATAGAATAATTGTAAAATTTTACTAGGGAGAAATATTATGATTGTTGTAAAGGAAGATAAATAAGCTATCCAAGTGAATGTTGATATAATTTTAAGGGTTTTGTAACAGAATATGATTTTTTTTTCAGAGAAAGGAAAAAATAGCAAAGCGCTAAAGAGAAAGAAACTATTTTCATTTACTTTCATGTCCTATAAACACATATACATGTGTACACTCTGACCTAAATCTTGTCTTCACAGACCTAGGCTGAATATACCGATTTTGTGTGTAGGGTCCAAAATAAACCCAGATCAATCCAAAATTTTAATAACCCCAACTGCAATTCAGAGTGACGCACAAAAAAAAAAAAAAAAAAGGTGTAATCTATGAAATTTCTAATTTTAGATATCTATTTTTGATTACTTTTAGATATTTTTTACCTACTTCTTTGATCACATTGACTTTAATAAGAAAATCTTGTACCGTATTTATATTTAAATACAAAGAGAAAGAAAATGTATTCCATTATTTGTTATCAATAACATGAAGTGCATGAAACATTACATAAAGTCAGGCTTTCCCAAACTGGGCGTTGTGAAGGAACTGCAGCAGGTTTGTAATAAATTGATGCTAATAATGAATCCAATCTTAAAAATATCAAATTTAATATATAAAAGAGAAGAATTGTGGAGAATCAGCGAATTATGAATAATTTACTGCATTTTTAAAAAAAATATTAAGAATAGGTAAATCAAATAAAAAAAGTCAAGACAAGCTGATTATGAGTATTTTAAATGGTAACAATCTGATTACAACTATTTTTGGAACCTGCAAAAACATTTTAGACATCCTAGATAAACTTCTAATTATTAGAAGACATTTTTTGATGGCTTATAAGTCTGATTTGTGTAGCTTAATATCAGAGAGGCTCACACTATCATTTTTTACAACCATGTTGCATTTTCTAATAAAGTTTACAGCCACTGCCAATTTATACTTATCCTATTTTTAAACAGTTTAACACACTTGCCGAGTGTTAAATTATGATCCCATGTGTCTCTTAATAGGCTAACCTGATTCTCCCGTGTGGTCTCTCAGACTGGATGGACATGTAGCTGGTGGCGCTCAGCCGTGAGGCACTGCTGGCACGGGAGATAGCTGATGCATCGCTCATGTCACTGTCTGATGACCTTGCAGACATGTTATCACAACTCCTCTTCTGATCCTTATACATCTAAACCATCAAAGACAAGAAAAAAACGAATCTTTAGTAGGAATTAAAAACCTGGCATACATAACAGCACTGCCAGACACATGAGTTGGAGACCTGAAAAGCAGTTTAACACTCACATCTCTCCTGTTTTTGAGCTCTGCCTCTGGGTCGTGACCAGAGCTGGCAGAAGAGCCTGGCCGATAGGAATGTACTCTCATTTGCAACTGACGAGCCCGCTCTTCCACTGCTAGTGCTACATCAAGACAGAAAGGGAAAAAAGCAGAAAAATGGAACAGGCGACAAAATAATCTCATTTAAAGTAGCACAGACAGATAAGAACATTTGGACAACAGTCAACATCTCTGCCTGTTTACAATGTTACTTTTGGTGGAAATTAATATTAAATCTTCCCTGCTTGAAAATCCAGCTTAAGGTGATACAAAAATATAACTAATAGATTATCACCATACTTCTCCAGTTGACTGATTACAGTACAATTGTTTTGTTTTGTATTACAAGTTTTATGAAATGTTTAAATATGTAAACGGACAGTATCTATTTAAATATGCACTTATTTGCATATTTTCTAAAACAGAAAATCTGAACATTGGATGAAGCCAGGTTCAAGATTCCATTGTTAACATATTAAAGGTTTTTACAAAAGGAATTTTGTATTTCTATATTTATGACTCCATAAATCTGAAAATACAGTCTACAGCTAGAGAGAGAAAAAAACTTTTTTTAGGAATAAAATGTTACAGTATATAAATCAAGTGAATGTTATATGAACAAACCCCTCCGTAAAAACCTTCAGAACATAGAAACTCTAGATAGTGCAGACTGTGGTTAACGCAAACTGATGATATTCACAGCGGAAAACTACTTGGCACAAGCTGATTGGTTCATGTTGCAGCGAATAAGCTTGCTACTTTATATTGAAATGGCTGGTTAGCACTCACTAGAGCATTTTGCAGCGCTTACAGAATTACTCTGAAACCCTCCACCTTCCCCAGCTCCACCTGTATAGATCTGCCTCTATTATATATGCTACTTTTGCAGCAGCAGCAGCAATAATCTACAACAACAGCAATAACCAACAGCAGCAGCAATTCAGCAGCAGCAGCAGCGTAGCAGATCTATTCCGCCAAGAACAAATACATTAACATTGTCAAACACATTACCATGCTAAAATCTTCTGAGAGTTATCATGATAGTACTAAGGTTTTTAAAGATATATAGTAATCTACAATTACAATAGATAATAAAATAAACACTTAATTGTATATATTGGCTGTTTTATTTCTACTAGTCTGAAAGGAGATGTTATGGAAGCAAAAAAGCCCAAAATCACAAAATTGACCATAGTTCTGCCTGTAGTGTTTCGATGTAAGCTGGTATCTACATTTTGGAACAATGGTAGCTGGTTTCTAACAGGTCCAAGCTGGCCATTAGCTTGTTAACACTGATAAATCATCTTTGACCAGCAACATAACCATCTAAAGATGGTCAGTCAGTTTTTGGAACAAAGAGGCTGGTTGACAAGCAAATAACCAACTTGGGTGAGTTACTACATTATGTTCCAAATATTGTTAAGTTTGAACACACAATATACAGTATACCACTGAGTAAAAACTGATATTATTCAGACAAGCAAGTGATCAATTCTAGAGCAAAATGCAGAGAATGGAATGAGATACCTGAGTTAGGTTTCTCCTCAGGTTTACTGTTGACATGGTCTTCATGAAGATGGGGTTGAAGGAATGAGAAATGGCATGAGAAGAGACAGAAAGGAGTAAGGTAGAGAGATCAACAACTTGTTGACCACATGAAAAAAAAAAAAGGCTACGGACCAAGGAGCCATGAAATTACCTGGCATTTATAAAGGTAACTGGCACTGGGACAGATTCATGGGTTTGGGGTGTGAATTTGAATGGTAACTGCATTTTAGGTTACTGCTGTCTGAGTTTGTGAGTATTTAGAAAGAGAGAGAGAGAGAATGAATTGCTTACCTTGCTCTATACTGCTGCTCTTTGCAGGAAGTTGTGGCAGCTGTCTGCCCCTGCGCCCTAATGACGTGGTCCCTGCCGGGGAATAATGTCCACCATGCTGAAGTTCTCTGAGAAGAGAGAGATTTTGTCAAAATTTAAAGTAGAAAAATGGTCTGATTACTACTTTCCATCAGATGAACAATTTTAAAATGTGATTAAAAGATATTTCATTCTACTATCAGTGTTGGGGAGTAACTAGTTAGATGTAACGTAATTTAATTACAAAATTAATGAAACTGTAATCTGTTACAGTTACTGAGAATAAATGTGTGATTAAATTACAGTTACTTTAGAAAACGCTAACAATTACAAAGGAGGGTTACATCTGAATATTTTCACATGCATACAGATTTGATTGATTTCTTTCCCAAATTGCAGTGACTGCTCTAAAATAAGAGACACCAATGTTTCAGCACTTTAGGACACAGAATAGGACATGCTTCTTTGATAACTGTTTTATTTCCTATTTGGGTTTATGTATATGCTTTATTTTTTAAGATTAACGTTTTTTTTTCAAGGCGTTGTTAGATGCCAGTGTTTCCTGTTGTAGCTATACAAGGATTTGATTTCAAAAACATTATCATAACTATTAAACTATATCTTATGATTTTAAATAAGTAAAAAGCATTGCTAAAGTCTGATTTTATGCGGCTGTGCTATAAAATTAAATAATCATCTTAATTCAAGTGTTAAAGGATTTTGAAAGTCTGACAGTAATCCGTGTTGAGTCCTACTGTAAAGTTAACCCTGTCTGTTCTAAATCTTTCAAAATGATTCAACTTTCATTAGAAATTTAGAAATGTAATCAAAAATTAATCAAATGTAATCAGTTACAGTACATTACTTTAATAAAGTAACTGAAATAGTTACACTACTTATTACATTTTAAATATGGTAACTTGTAATCTGTAACCTATTACTTTTCTAAAGTAACCTTCCCAACACTTTTTTAATGCGCATTTTGGAGTATCGCATAAAAAAACGCTGGATGGAAATGCCAAGATGCGCATAAATTCTAAAAATGCGGATAAACTACGATGGAAACACATTTACCGAATAACTTTCCTCCATGCTCATTGAAAAAGTCATGTGACTTTGTGCAATGAGACGGGATAACTTGACTAGCAGCGGACCGATCTCGTTCACAGCATCTATATTGGTATTCTGAATGTCGAGCAAATGCCTGTCGTCAAAGTATGTCTGTAAATTGTCTTACAGACTGCGTTCACAAACAACATCATCCAACTCCGAAAGCATTGCAGCATTTATTGTGTTTTCGTCGCGCTTCTTCTTGGTAGTGCAAGTAATTTATATCATATAGAAAATTGTATATTCATTGGCTTCTCCTATATTCTTAGTGATATTTAGTGCCATAGTTTACCAGGAAGTGACGATTTTGTTCCCTTTGACTCGTTTTTTTTTTTTTTTTGATGAACTGTACTTAATTTTACAATGTTTTTAAATGCTATCCGTGTTGTGCATAAGTTTAATTTGAATCTTTGGATGGAAGCAGCTACTGTCTACTACACTATGTACTGTAGTCACAGAAGTACAAGAAAGCTGATTTGAGATTCGTAGGTGAAATTAGTCATTTTTTGTATTGTTGACTTTATACGATTGAGACATCACAATAAGCAGCAGTGCACAACTACAGGCAGCTACAGGTGCAGCCAAGTTCAACCTGTCAGCTCGTGGGGAGTTAGGGCAGGAACCCCCTAAGCTGGTCTGGCCAAAGGGCCTGAGGGGAGGCTCTCTCCTCCTCCTGCCACCCCTGAGGATAGAGGTGGGCTGAAGTCTAAACACAGCCACGGCAGAAAAGGGCAAGGGTGAAAAGAAAAGAAAAAATTATGTAATGAAATATAAAAGTCAGACAAGCAAAAAACCTGAAATGGGTAAACCAATAACAAACAAAGGTAAAAATAGTAAATAAGCATAAACTGATGTAGAAAACATAAACAGACAAGTGATAAAGAGATGTTCAAAGGTTTATTATGAGATCTCACCTGTCGCCATCAATGGTTTTCTTGTTAGCTATCTGACAGCTTGGCCTATCCAAATTGCCAGAATGCCTGTGAGATGGAAAATGACTAATCCAGCAAACAACAGAGGTGCGGGGGGGGGGGGGGGGGGGGGGGGTTGGGGACAAAAACAAAGGAGAAATGTCTGAAGCTAAATGGAAAGCTCTCATGAGATCAAGGCCATGATGGTGCTTCTAACTGAAACTGTTACAGAAAAAGATGCTAAAGAACACGACTGAGTTGGTAAGGTTGTAAAAGATATATTATTACACTACCATTACATAAACTTTGTTATATAAACATTATACAATTTTGGGAGAAAATCTGCCTCATGTAATATATTTTAAAATTTAATTTATTCCTGTGATGCAAAGCTATGAATTTTCAGCATCATTACTCAGTCTTCAATTGCATGTAAGCCTTCAGAAATCATTGTAATATGCTGATTAGCTTCCCAAGAATTATTAATTAACAAATAAATAAATCAACTTATTTATGTAAACATCTTTACTGTTTGAACTTTTGAAATATTTTTGAGATGTTACGCAGACATGGCAGTGTAAGAATTGTGTACTTGTAGGTACTGATTTCCCCTTGTTTCCACATACCTTTCTCTTTCAGGTAAGTGGAAGTTTGACTCTGGTCTCAAACAAGTTGTACGCACTTCTTCGTCTGTCTAATGAAGGCTGAAGATCACTGGAAAGAAAGAAAGAAAGAAAGAACAGTATTAACAGATGAATATATACATTATTAATCATCAGTGTACAGTGGGGACAGTGTGTCCTTTTTGTAGTCATTTTGTAGTGTGTTTTGAAGGTACTTACACTTGAAACCCTTAAAATCATAAAATGAGTGTAAACAGATTATTGTTTCATTAAAAAGACTTTATGACCAATGGGACCATTTTCAAATGTTTTCATCTGTTCTCTTCCTGTACGTACATAAATATTAAACTGACGGCAACCTAAAAATGGCAACATCAAAATTATTGGTTAAAGCTGAATCTACCTAAATATAATAATTTTGTACCAACAAAACTACTTTATATGGGTCATGTTGAAATATCTCTTTAAAGTAACCACCTTTTGCATTATACTTTAAATTAATTTTTTGATTCTCTGACTATTAACATAGTAATTGGGGGAGGGGTTGCCATCGGTAATACATGGCATAATATTTCACTCTCTATGTCACGTCGGATGACCGACGAAATTGGGATCTTGCTTAGAGTGACCAATCTACTTCGAGTGTAAACTAAATGAGCCAATGCACTTCGGCATGCGATAATTGCATCCAGCTGCCACTGATCACAGCGTGAGTATAAGTAGGCAGCAGATGCAGCGCATATTCAGCTTTTCGCTTTGGAGCCGAGCGATCACATCGTTCTGCTCCTGACTACTCTACTGAGAGAAGAAGACTGAACGACTTCAGCACGCTCTTGGAGAGATCTTCATGTTGGCGGACGGCGCTTCAGCGTGGTGGTTTCCCGTGTCGAGTGGGCTGCACACAACAGGCTGCACTACCCCCTGTTTGTGTTGCAGATGATCATCTCCCCTGTGCGCCTCAGCACGCTTAAAGAGCTTTTTCCCCTAAAAGAGCATTTTCGGGTGCGTCTTTTTAAAGACGACGTTGTGTAGCAAACTTGATGTTACGTCTTTTTAAAGACGATGTAGGTCTTGCTATAGACAACATATCACCCAGGCGTTTCTGGATGCGGTCTTTACCTGGCGCTGGGTTATGGTCACGATCGCTGCCTCACATGCCTAGGCATTAAGCACGCTGAAGTGGCATTCGTGGATGAGTCATGTTCCCACTGCGGGAAGATGACTATCTCGGAGCTGCGGACCAGACTCCGTTACCTGCAAGGGCCGCCGGGGCGTCCCTTTTTCGGGCGGTGGGCGTACTGGTCTCGTACGGTGAGAATTCCCCTCCGGGGAGCCCAAGCCCGCCGGCAGCTTCAAACCAGCGGAGCTTTCCTGGGCCGCCGTAGGGGTAGGGCTCGAGTGTAGACTTTCACCGTGTCCCGAGCCCTCGAGGTTGGTCGATTGGTTTCTCGGGGTGGCTAGCGCCCTGTCTCGGTGCCTTTCTTCCCGGAGGTGCGTGAGGAGCTCAACAGGTCGTGGACGGCACCTTTTTACTGCCGGAAACTGATTTGCTGGACTCGATGGTGGGGCAGCTAGGGGGTTACAAGGGTCCCCCTGGTGGAGCGGTCAGTTGCAATGCAGTTGTGTCCTAATACCGCCTCCAACCGGCAGGGAGAACCGTGCCTCCCCTCCCGGGTCTGTAGGTACTCGACTGGCCAGCGATGCCTATACGACTGTTGGAGAAGCTGCCTCCGCCTTACACGCTACGGCGTGATTGCAAGTGCACCATGCCAAGGCACTGAGGGACTTGCACGAAGGTGGTCACGACCTGGAAGTTCAGAGAGAACTCTGCACCGCGGCGGACCTCGTGCTATGAGCGACGAAGGTTACGGCGCTGTCTCTGGGTCGTGCGATGTTCACTATGGTGGTCCGGGAGCACCATTTCTGACTGTGACTGGCTGGCATGCGCGAGACGGACAAGACACGATTCTTGAACGCCCCCGTGTCCCAGGCCGGCCTGTCGGTGACACGGTGGAGAACTTGCCCAGCGGTTCTCCGCTGACCAAAGCAGACTGAGGCCATCAGGTACATCCTGCCGGCGTGCAGCTGCTGCCGTTGCTGAGGGCGGCCCCCCTGCCACCGCCAAATAAGAGCAAGAGCTCCTGCTGCCTCCAGCAAAGCTGTGCTGTGGAGCCGGTCGCAGGGCAGCCGTCCCGCCCGTCCAGGCCCCCGCCAAACCTGGTGGCAGGCAAAAGAGCAAGAGGCCCTGAAACGGGCAACCCAGAGGTGGAGGGACCAGCTCTTCGAGAGATGGTGAGCACACCACTCCCTCCCCCAGAGGATGGCCGGGCGGAGAATCTTTTCACCACTGACCTCTCGGTCGGTAGTACCCAAATACTCGACAAAAGAGCAAATTATTCTATATCTGGGTCCCCAGAGGGGACGGTGGGTTGTTGACGATCTAGTACGTATCACACTCACCCTCCTCTCTCGCCAGTGAGCAGCAGTGGGCGGATCGGGAGGACGAACCAACGGACTACCCACGCACCCTCTGCTCGAACGCAGGTCAGTGTTACACACACCAGACCCCGCCTCGGACCGGCTACGAGACGCCCGGGCCGGGTCCCTGCATTTTTCCGCACTGCCCCACTGCGGGTACGCCTGTAGTTCCGTTGAAGCCACTAGCGCGGTGTCTGGGAGCCTGGCTAGAGCTACCCAGCCCGTCTCGCTGGTTTCTGTGGTCCATCAGCCTCGGCTATGCGATTCAGGTTGCCCGGCGTTCCCCCAAGTTCAGTGGCATCCGCTTCCCAACAGTGAAGGCGGCCGATGTCCTGTCTTGCGGGCGGAGGTTGCAGTCCTACTGGCGAAGGATGCGATAGAGCCGGTCCCTCCAGCCGATATGAAGACGGGGTTTTACAGCTCCTACTTCATTGTACACAAGAAAGGCGGTGGGTTACAATCAATCTTGGACCTGCGTGTCTTGAACCGGGCCCTTCACAGCAGTTACCGTTCAAGATGTTGACGCAGTAACGCATCTTCGGGTGCATCCGTCCCCGAGATTGGTTGGCAGCGGTCGACCTGAAGGACGCGTACTTCATGTTTCGACCCTTCCGCACCACAGACCATTGCGGTGGTTCGCGTCCGAAGGACGAGCATAACAGTACGAGGTCCTGCCCTCCGGGCTATCCCTGACGTCTCGTATCTTCACGAAAGTTGCGGAAGCAGCCCTTGTTCCCCTGAAAGAACGGGCGTTCACATTCTCAACTACCTCGACGAAGCGTCTCGGGACATTGTGCGAACACGGACTTGGTTTGCTCTCACACCTCCCTTTTGGGGCCGTCGGTCAACTGGGGAAAAGCGCAAACCTCCCCGACGCAGAGGATCTCTTTCCGTATGGAGGGGACCTCGGTAAAGCAGGACAGCGGTCCCACTGATAATTTTCAGAGGCTCTTGGGGCATATGGCAGCTACGGCAGCAGTCATGCCGCTGGCTTTGCTCCATATGAGACCGCTGCAGCACTCGCTCCATGGCCGAGTCCCGAGGTGGGCGTGGCAACGCGGCACCTTCCGGGTCCAAGTTACACCGGCCTGCCGCCAAACCTTCACCCCGTGGTCAGACCTTGCGTTCCTCTGGGCAGGAGTGCCCCTGGAGCAGGTCTCCAGGCATTCTGTGGTTTGCACGGATGCCTCAACCACCGGCTGGGGGGCCACGTACAACGGGCTTGCAGTGTCAGGGGTTTGGACGGGGCCCCAAACTGCACTGGCACATCAGCTGCCTCAGAGTTTGCTGGCAGTGCACCTTGCCTTGAGCCATCTCAAAGGGCGCTTACGAGGCAAGCACGTTCTGGTCCGCACGGACAACACTGTGACTGTTGCGTACATCAACCACCAGGGTGGTCTATGCTTCCATTGTATGTTGCAACTCGCCCGCCATCTCCTCCTCTTGAGTCAGAAGCATCTGAGGTCGCTTCGTGCTGTTCACATTCCTGGGCTGCTCAACCCGGGCAGCCGACGAGCTGTCCCGAGCTGCGCTCCCGGGAGAATGGGGACTCCATCCCCAGATGGTCCAGCTGGTTTGGAGACGTTTCGGAGCCGCTCAGGTAGACCTTTTTGCCTCTCCAGAAACCTCTCACTGTCAGTTGTTCTTCTCCCTGACCGACGGAACACTCGGCACGGACGTCTGGCACACAGCTGGCCGCGGGGCCCTCGCAAGTATGCGTTTCCCCCAGTGGGCCTTCTCGCACAGACACTGTGCAAGGTCAGGAAGGACGAGAAACAGGTCCTTCTGTTGGCACCCTATTGGCCTTCCCGGACCTGGTTCCCAGAACTAATGCTCCTCGCGACAGCCCCTCCTTGGCCGATTCCTCTGAGGAAGGATTTACTGACTCAGAGACGGGGCACCCTTTGGCACCCGCGTCCAGACCCCTGAAACTTCATGTCCGGTTCCTGGACGGGACACGGAAGTTCTGAGTGGCCTACCCCAAGAGGTAGTTGACACCATCACTTCAGCGAGAGCGCTACGCTTGTAGTGGAACCTGTTCGTTGAGTGGTGTTTTTCTCGCCGAGAAGACCCCCGAATATGTCCGATCAGAGTCGTGCTGTCCTTTCTACAGCAGGGGTTGGAGCGAAGGCTGTCTCCCTCCACCCTTAAAGTTTATGTCGCTGCAATCGCTGCTAACCATGACCCCGTAGAAGGAGGTCGTTGGGGAAGCATGACCTGGTCGTCAGGTTCCTTAAGGGGGCGAGAAGGTTAAATCCTCCACGGCCGCCCTCTATACCCTCTTGGGACTTGACTCTGGTGCTCATGGCACTACAGTGGGGCCCATTTGAGCCTTTTTGCAGGCATTTGAGCTGAAGTTCCTTTCAATGAAGATTTTGCTCCTGCTAGCATTGGCCTCCATCAAGAGGGTAGGTGACCTGCACGCATTTTCGGTCAATGATTCGTGCTTTGAGTTTGGGCCGGCTGACTCCCAGGTTATCCTGAGGCCCCGGCCCGGCTATGTACCCAATGTTTCCCGCTACTCCCTTCAGGGATCAGGTGGTGAACCTCCAAGCGCTGCCCTCGGAGGAGGCAGACCCAGCCCTAGTTTTTCTCTGTCCCGTCCGAGCCTTAAGGTGCTACGTAGACCAGACGCAAAGCTTCAGACCTCAGACCAGCTCTTTGTCTGTCACGGAGGCGGCATAAGGGGAATGCCGTCTCAAAGCAGAGTATGGCCCACTGGATAGTGGATGCATCACCCTGGCTTTTCAGGCACAGGGTGTGCCCTGCCCATCAGGTTGCGAGCTCTCTCAACTAGAGGTGTTGCATCCTCCTTGGTGCTGGCTCGTGGCGCCTCGCTGACAGATATCTGTAGGGCTGTGGGCTGGGCGACCCCTAACACATTCGCTAGATTCTATAGCCTTCGTGTGGAGCCGGTATCCTCCTGTGTTCTCACCTCAAACGGGTATAAGCACTGAGATTCCCCTGCTTCGGGTCGGCTTGCAAAAACCACTCCCGAGAGTCCATATAGTAAGACCTATTTGAGTTCCTCCGTACCCTCGGCAGCCAGACGTGGCAGAGCGTCCGGCGTCAGGCCTTCACTCGTTGAATCCTCAAGAACTGGTAGAAGGCTGGGTTCCATATGTAAGACCTAAGTGGATCTCATTTGTGTAAAGTCCACGGTATAGCCTCGAGCCCGTGTTTCCCCCGGCAGACTTCTGCCATTCCAAGAGGGTTCAATTACCTCCATTCTTCCATATGCACCTAATGGATGTCCATATGTGTATTGCTCCGAACCTCCTTCGGGAAGGTTCGAGCTTCCGTAACGTTCCTGTTCCAAGTAGAACGGGTACGTTTCCCAGTGTTATCCAGTCTTACTCATTGGGTAGTTCCATTGCAGCAGTAGCTGGTCCTCTTGTGCAGGCCCCTGGCCTACGCCAAAAAGTAGGGGCGCAGGTGGCTTCCACAGGACACTGGAAGGGGCAGTATCTGTGGCCCTTTGTTAGGGATCCCAATTCGTCGGTTATCCGACATGACGTCGAGAGTGACCGCCTGAAAGGGAACGTCTCGGTTACATATGTAACCCTCGTTTTTTTTTTCCCTGAAGGAGGGAACGGAGACGTCATGTCCCATCGCCACAGCTCCTGTACCACCGCTGAGCGGCCGGGTCACCGGCTCGGCTCCTCAGTGAAAACCTGAATATGCACTGCATCTGCTGCCTACTTATACTCACGCTGTGATCAGCAGCAGCTGGATGCAATAATCGCATGCCAATGTGCATTGGCTCGTTTAGTTTACACTCAAAGTAGATTGGTCCCTCTTAGCGAGATCCCAATTCGTCGGTCCTCCGACGTGACGTCTCCGTTCCCTCCTTCAGGGAACGAGGGTTACATACGTAACCGAGACGTTTGCTGCTTTGATTTCTCAGGCATATATACGGTACTTGTGCCTTTTCCAGCACAGCACAAACTATTTTAATTGCTCACTGCTTCTTCTCACTTGCTATTGATTGCTTCCTGGTTTGGATTTGGGCCCCTTACCCAGAGCTGACCTCGTCTGTGAACCTGAGAACACGCTGTGGAATGGCACTAAGAGGGATAACACCATCCCTCTCTGTTCGCCGGGGCGGTTTGTTCTTTAAGCATGCAGGGAGGGTAGAGCTTAGCATGGGAAGAAACAAAGAAATAAACAAAAGCATGCATAACAGACATAAAAAGAAAGCAAAAATGAACTAAAAATGAAGTAAAAGTAGAAAGGGGCTTTTTAAATGTGAACATCACAAGAAGGGAAACTACTAATGCTCTCAGTTGAATAAATATATCTAGAAGCCATCTTTGTGATTGGGGTCGCCAACTTCAGAAGACGACAAAAAGGGACACTCTTGGGTTCTTTATAGGAAAATACGAGACAACATAAGGTGTCATGCTGTTGTGTACAAGCATGTCTGCAGCTATGTATGTCTCGAGACTCTGCTTGACTGAATTAAATGCTAAAATTAATCTGCAATATAATCACTTACTGATATACATGCCAGTTGTAAAATTTAATTAATCTGAATGTCATACTGAAGAATCACACATGCAACTCCGATCCCCTTACTTATGCGACAATTCTGCTTTATACAGAATGGTTTTCAGAATGTGTGAGTTATTGTTTTCTGTCTTTATATTAACATAATATATTTAAGCAATATTACAAGCAAAAGTGCTATTTTCTATGAATATCAGTATGACTGCAAATGTCATATTTACTTAACCATTCAATAAACAATGAGTTAATTGTATTGTGTGAAAATGTTAAGAGACAACTTTGTTCATTTTGACTGTTGATTGTTTTAGTTCCAAACAAAGCAACAAAAGAGTATTTTGTTCTTGAATGACTCATTTTTGAACAAATCGGATGAGTCAATGATTCAATGACCCTCTCATACAGACAGTGGTCACTTACTTCCTAATGAATGAATCATCCGGTTTGATGCTCGGTAATTCATGTTTTATTTAGGACTTGTTGCCGGGTTTAGTTTCATATATAATATTTGTGATGCTGAGATGACAGAAAGCATAAGGGGAAAAAAGTTTAATGTGTTAATACTTGAAATGTGTCAAATAAGTGCATTTTATTTCAAAAGGTAGATAAATGCATAATCCTAAAAATGTTTTGTCTAGAAGCTGTGTCTAGAAAAACAATATATGTTTTTATGACCAAGAGATATTCAATATTCGATACGTGTTATTGAATGTTAATAAGAGTAATTCATTTAATTTTCCTCATTTGTGGATACTGAATTTTCAGTATATATGCCAAGTTTATCTTAAACCAGATTAAAGCATACGCTCAATGCAAACTTGATAATTAAGTATCTTAAAATATAAAAACTGTACACTAGGATTGGAATCAGCAGGGACCTGGTGATATAATATTGTATTCATATTTGGGTCATGATAACATAACAGTTTGATTCTTTATCTTTAGTGTATAGTTATTCAAAATTGTGATATATTGCATATTCTGCTTACTGGAATCTCATCTTCATGAACATTTGTTTGTTTACCTAATATATATATATAATATATATATAAGTGGGTACGGAAAGTATTCAGACCCCCTTAATTTTTCACTCTTTGTTATATTGCAGTCCCATTTGCTGAAATCATTTAAAGTTAATTTTTTTCCTCATTAATGTACATACAGCACCCCATATTGACAGAAAAACACAAGAGTTGTTGACATTTTTGCAGATTTTTAAAAAAAAATAAAAACTGAAATATCACATGGTCCTAATTATTCAGACCCTTTGCTCAGTATTTAGTAGAAGCACTCTTTTGATCTAATACAGCCATGCGTCTTTTTGGGAAAGATGAAACAAGTTTTTCACACCTGGATTTGGATCCTCTGCCATCCTCCTTGCAAGATCCTCTCCGGTTCTGTCAGGTTGGATGTAAACGTTTGTGGACAGCCATTTTTAGGTCTCTCCAGAGATGCTCAATTGGGTTTTAAGTCAGGGCTCTGGCTGGGCCATTCAAGAAGTTGTTGTCACAGAGTTGTTGTGAAGCCACTCTTTTGTTATTTTAGCTGTGTGCTTAGGGTTATTGTCTTTTTGGAAGGTAAACCTTCGGCCCAGTCTTAGGTCCTGAGCACTCTGGAGAAGGTTTTCGTCCAGGATATCCCTGTCCTTGACCGCATTCATCTTTCCCTCGACTGCAACCAGTCATCCTGTCCCTGCAGCTAAAAAACACCCCAACAGCATGATGCTGCCACCACCATGCTTCACTGTTGGACTGTATTGGACGGGTGATGAGCAGTGCCTGGTTTTCTCGACACATACCGCTTAGAATTAAGGCCATAAAGTTCTATCTTGTTCTCATCAGACTAGAGAATCTTATTTGTCACCATCTTGGATTCCTTCAGGTGTTTTTTAGCAAACTCCATGCGGGCTTTCATGTGTCTTGCACTGAGGAGAGGCTTCGTCGGGCCAGTCTGCCATAAAGCCCCGACTGGTGGAGCGCTGCAGTGATGGTTGACTTTCTACCTTTCTCTCATCTCCCGACTGCATCTCTGGAGCTCAGCCACATTGATCTTTGGGTTCTTCTTTACCTCTCTCACCAATGCTCTTCTCCCCCGATTGCTCAGTTTGGCTGGACGGCCATTTCTAGGAAGGGTTCTGGTCGTCCCAAAACGTCTTCCATTTATGGATTATGGAGGTCACTGTGCTCTTAGGAACCTTAAGTGTAGCAGAATTTTTTTTGTAACCTTGGCTAGATCTGTGCCTTGTCACAATTCTGTCTCTGAGCTCTTCAGCAGTTCCTTTGACCTCATGATTCTCATTTGCTCCAACATGCACTGTGAGCTGTAAGGTCTTAAATAGACAGGTGTGTGGCTTTCCTAATCATGTACAATCAGTATATTCAAACACAGCTGGATTCAAATGAAGGTTTAGAACCATCTCAATGATGATCAGAAGAAATGGACAGCCCCTGATTTAGTATATGCAGGTGTCCAGCAAGGGTCCTGATACTTAGACCATGTTTTATTTCAGTTTTTCTTTTTTAATAATCTGCAAAATTCCTGTGTTTTTCCCTGTCAATATGGTGCTGTGGTGGTACATAATGATACCAAAATAACTAAATGATTTTAGCACAATGGCTTGCAATATACAAAGAGTGAAAATTAGGGGGTCTGATTACTTTCCGTACCCCTGTATATATATATATAATATAATATCTATAATATATATATCTATATAATATATAATATATTATATTCAATATACGATAGCTTGTTTCTGATTTTGAATTGCAGTTAAAAAGTAATAACAAAAAAATAATAAAAAGTAGTATGTGTTTATGAACAGAAAGCTACAGCAATTTCGCAGACTTGCTTTAAATAATTGGTGGACAATTAATAAATGCACATTATATTATTACAAAATACAACTCATGGTAAACTACAGTACAGAGATACAACACAATGAAAGGGAGGGCAAACTATGTCTGTAATGACTGAAACAGCACACACATTTACTGCAAGGGTCTGAAAGGTTTCACTAACAGTATGGGAATCTGCTCAATAGCTTACCTGTAAATATCTTTATGTATACCATTCACTAACAAGGGCATCTTTGGGGGAAGTGTGTTACAGTGCCTAGCTAATTTCCTAATTACAATAGCACAAACAAGCAGGCATCAAAAAGGGCAAAACATAATGAAAACCATTACTCAAGCAAACACCAACAATCTTTTCAATCGTATAACATGGCAGACAACAGATGATAAATGACTGTAAATAAAGATTTCATGTAAATTCTTAAAAGCAAAATGAACTCAAAGGGGTTGTTTACACCTGGTCACTTCATGCGCTTTGTCTGATCGGATAGCTATCCGATCGTGAAAAGGCCAGGTGTAAATGCCCTCCGAAACGCATTCGAGACGGATATAAATCAGATCGCTCAAACCACTTCAGGAGGTGGTCTGGGCCGCATTCCAGACAAACTGCACCAGTGTAAATGCATCTGGTTGTTGAACCACATATGTAAATTTTACTCTTCCCAAAATGTAAAAATAATAAACGTGTGAGAGCGTGTTATAGGCTATATGACATTATAGTCAGATATGACTGCACTAATGCAACACGCATCAACGAGGATGAGTAGCTGAGTATCTCTTCAGCAAGCCGACGTGCAAACTGCCACGAATAAAACAAAGTAATACGCAGACAGTCAACAAACAATCGTCTTCATTAAAAGTAGTAAGACAAACTAATCTTTCCAGTGCTGATGCCGCGCACTCTCCTATTGCGGTCTTTGATCTCGAAATGAGCTGATAATTAATAAAATACAGTGCTTATCTTTTGATTTTGTTGACGTGAACTCCGTTAAATTTAAATATAGCGCGGGAATTGAAGATTGGATTTATATCCGTTTTGCGACGACACATTTATGTAGCCAAGTGTAAATGGAAACGTTTTAACAAATCAGATAGATATCCGATCAGCGAAAACGCATGAAATGACCAGGTGTAAACAGGCAAAAAAATTCTTGCTCTAAATTCTCTTATATTTATGTCATCACCATAAGATTTGTATGCTCTAAAATTGTCAAGAAACATAGAAAGGCAAGGCATTCTGGGATACAGGTAACTCAAAGTGGCAGCTCTGGATGTTTACCTGTTTGTATGCAGGCACTCAGCACTCCCACCTCGGATCGATCTGTGCATCTCCAGGACCTCGCTAAGTTTGCCATGGTGATGGTGACACATTGACAGTTTGACAACCAAACATAAAACAAAAGTAAGAGGATGGTAAGGAAAAAGAAAAGAAAGAAAACGGAATATGTGTAGAAAATGATAGACATGTATTTAGCAATATCTGTACTATTATTAATGGGAATGAACTAAAAACTATGACTGTTAGTCATATTAGTAGTATTAGTATTTAGTAGAGCAACAGCATAAAACATTTTGTTGACACAATATGAAAACACGTCAAACTCTGTTCTAAAACATCAAATGTACCTGATGCTATTTATCAATCTAGGTGTGAATAAAAACATACAGTTCAGTATAGCTAAAGCATACGATTATGTAAAGTGCTACAGTGTTTTTCCACAAACACACTCACATTTTTATATATGCATTTGGAGCATTAAGCACTAGAATAGTGATACCTGTCCTCTGAATATTCATAGTCAGAATCTCCGGAGCGATGTTCCTGGTGGGAGTCGTGGTAGTGAGAGGGAGAGTAGGAATGATGGCGGTTTTTGTGGATCTCATCCAGACTCCTGAGGAGAGCATGACGAGTGATGAGTCGTACATCACACATAAATCATAATCTATAGGGCAAGACACTTCACACAACTATATCACCTATATCAGCATTACACTGAAATGCGTGCATGAATGAGCTCTATATCTATGCTGTGTCTGATGAAAGAGTTTTGCATGAACGCTGTTATTATCAAAGACCGACACGGAAGAATAAAGTTGTTAATTTTTGTTTTCTTTGCGCACAAGAAGTATTCTTGTAGCTTTGTAAAAATTACGGTTGAACCACTGATGTCACATGCACGGTTTTAACGATGTCTTTACTACCTTTCTGGGTGGCAGTTGCATTGTTGTCATTTTCATTTTTGGGTAAACTATCCCTTTAAGACAATTTTTAGCAATAGTTGTTTTTTTTATAGTGAATATTTATTAATGTGTGTGTAAATTAGTTGATAAAAAACAGGAATTATTCATCAGCAACTGCTTCTGAGAAAAGTCAGAAAGAAACCATAGTGATTTCAATGGAAACTACTAATAATAATATAGTATTTATTATATGATTTGGAATATAATTAAATAAACATAATATAATACTAAATATACATAGCAACTTAAATAAAAACAAAATACAAAGTGACATTTAAATGACATTAATATATAATAATTATTAATTTTTTTTTTTTATTACTACGATATGTTATATATTTATTATATATAATTATAATATGCAATATAATTGACAATACATGCTACACCGCCTGCCGTGAATCTTTATTGTTAAATTGTTGCTATGATTGGTCAATTAGGTTGTGCTATCCAGTTGATGTGGCTCACCTCTGCATAGGGACGTGTGCAGGTCGAGAGCGGGCTCTGCATTGGTCTTCTCTGTGTGGGGATACTGACCGCGAGCGATGCTGTATGGCTGCCTGTCTCTCAGGTACGGTCAGTGTGCTTGACCTGTCCCTGTCTCTGGAGTTCCTCTCTGCTGCTTTAATACAAGTACATTCTGTGTCATGGACTTGTTCCAGCCAAAAAAAATACAGGGACATTGGAGAGTGACAATAACACACCAACATTCGCATTTCTAAAACTACTACAACAATTCATGCCAAGGGATTGTGCTGAAGTACCAGCACAACTGCTACTGCTCTACACATGCTAGAAAGAAAACAAGCAAAAAAGAAAGACCGAAAAATAAAATCTGCTCTGTGTGATTGTACTGTTACCATTTGTCTGATTTTGTCCCCTTTCATGTATTTATTTGCATGATCAATTGGTGTCACGTTTTACATTTGACTTTTATCTCATTCGCTTGGCAGAACAAACCTAAGCATTAACTGTACATGATGCATGAGTTTAGTGAAGTCTCTAAAAAGATGGCAAGTCTTGTGTGACGGTAGAAATGTATAAAGCCTTTCAATTGTGTTATGGTAAAAATATGATATGGGATTTTTTTTCCCCCAATGCTATCAATGGGAGTTTTCCCCTTTCAATAATTATTTCCATCACCATGCGGCACCCTAAAAATGGCTTCTTTCCATCTTCTTTCTATCCAGTTTTTCGTTCTTTTGTGGTATTACTTGGCATAGTGATTAGAAACTAGTTAAACAGCAAAAACAATGCTTGATGCTTGATGCACAACTGTACTAATGTCAAAGCAAACAACACCACAAAATGTCACCACAACAAATCTGTTTCAACGTTATAAATTAATGTTCTAAAGTACAACTGTAAACAACTACAGATGATGCTACATCTGATCAAGGAGTTGCTGGTTACAACCACAGAGCTTTAATTAGGCTAGCCTAATTCATTAAATCATAATGCGAAACGAAGCATTTAACAGCATATGTATCATTTTCACTGAAACACATACAGTTTCCACAGTTTCCACTACAATTCACTCACGAAAATATCTATGAACTATGAAGTGAATGTATTTGAGCACAATTTAGAACTGGAGAAGCACACTGATTTGCAATAGTAAGGAATTGAGGCTTTTTGTAAAAGAAATCTGACTTGCATGCAGTTACATTAAAATGTAGATTTGGGAAGGAAGTGAATCGTCCCCCAATCAATGTTGAAAGGAATTTAAAATGTGCCTAAATTAAGCATTAAGCGCTTCAGGGTTTCTGAGAATTCATGACTCATGCATCTGATGAACTTTTTATGATTGCTCATCAAAGCACTAACTCTGAACAAGTGCAAGTTTTCCTAAATTAATAAACAGAATATAAATGGAAAGCACTCCATTATATGCCCCCCCCCCCTCCACATGTTCAAATTAATCCTGAGTTCTTTTATGTGGAAGTAATATAAATATCAAAATATGTCACATTATCAAGTTCTCAGTATTGACATTAACTATATATTAAAAAATATATATATTGGTGCAACTCTATAACAAAATTTCAATCAAACACATTGTCTAGACAACAATCCTTAGATTTTATCTTGGATATTCAAGATAAATATAGTTTAAGAGTATACCGTGTTTACTGCAGGTATGACAACTTGCAGTACTCTTATGTTCATGGAACAAAGTATAAAAAAAACTTGAAATTCAAAATATCAGCCACAGCGTATTTATCTTTGATGCTCTAAATTCTACAGCAAGCTTTACTACAGGCATGCAACAGAGGTAATTTGTCATAAGACCCATATTAATCCTGTTACATGCTGTAATACACTGTTATAATCACTTTATAACCTCTAGCTACTTCAGCTTGACAACAAAATTAAACAGGTCTTATGAAGGTGATAAAAGCATGTTTTATAGAGCGTGATTGTGGAGTCATTCCTCCACAGTGTCCATGCACAGAATTCATGTGAGGTGTTTCTGTGGTTCAGTTGAACACTCTACAGCCCAGCACGGGGGAGAAAGACTCTATTCTGTTTTTTTTTTCAAACTAACACAGCCTTCTTTTATGACATATTATTCTATTCAACGCATACACACACTGTTTGATCTTATGCTTTCATCTTTGTGCCAATTAAGAATAAATACATTTGTATTTGAGGTGCTTGTATACAACTAAAAGGCTCAGAGGAACAGTAAAAAACAACAACAACTGTAAACTCTACAGTAATAATATGTGACATTAGCTTTCTTTCTCACCCTGTGATGGGTTTCTACTCTTCAGAGTAATGATTGCCCCCACCCACCTGAGGACACTACTGTTATACCATCATCATAATCTGTTTCAGGGATGCGATGAGATCCTTAGACACACACACACACACACACACACCACACCAGACACCACACACACACCACACACCCACACACACACACAAACACACCCACATCAGGTCACTGCTGAACATATAGTACAACACAAATATAACGGCACTGCAACCTCATTCAAAGCAATTCAGTTTTACCCTTTTTTTCCTTCACCCTCTCTCACACAAACTGAGGTAATGAATAATTAATATGGTTGTTTGATCATTTGCTTGCTTTATTTATACTGTAGCTGTTGATTTTGTTCTCATGTTTAGTAACTTCTGACTTCTGTCTTTGCTCCTCTGCTTTAAAATATCAGTATTAATCTCATCAACAACATTAGTGATGGAAATAATTAACAAAGTCTCTTTGATTTCGAAAAAAAGCAAAGTGGTATAATAGGCTTACGGATGATAATAATATATTTCTATATTTAGATCCTTTTTAACTAATATACGGCAATAGTACGTCATTTTTTTTCGGGATTAGAAAATATATAATTATATGATTGTTTTTTCAAATAATCATGCAGTTAATAATAATCATGCACTGACATAACATCATTAAACTGAAGCATTTAAATTAATCCACCCAAACTTATCTGTATATGCAATAAACTCCACCAACATGGAAATGAATAACTGAAATCATAAAGTATTCACATCATGCATCATAGGCCTGGGCGATAAAGCGGTATCGATGTTTATCGACGGTACACCTTCTTTGATATTGATAGAAAAATTGTTCGATATAGCGCATATTAGGCACGTGCTATGAGTGACGCAGACTGCACACACAGACACGAACATGAGTGCTGTGCCTGCCTGTGATGAGGAGATTGTGAATAAAAAAATGAATATTAGTCGAATTTAAAATAATCATTTGCATTTGAATGCAAAAATAGTACAATCAAATGTTAGGTGTGCATCTGGGAGCGTCATCAGTGGAGCACGAGATGCGGTGATGATGATTTAAGTGACGTTGTTGCATTTTAATGTCTAGCCCACAAGACGCGCAGTTGCAGTGTTATTCATTCAAAATATTAGAGAAAAATAGAAGCTCAATGCGTAGAAGATCTTGATTAGGTTAAAAACGAAACCAAGCCATTCACACATAACGCATATCCGCGCATTTTTAGACGGACAAATGTGACTGCTGCACTCACGTCTCACACAAGAGATGTATAGACAGCCATGCAAAGTTAAAACAGTTTAAACTTTTAAAACACTCACAAATTTTGGAGATTTATTTCCTTTTCACTTGCGCCTCTTATGTTTTTAATGCTTCTGCGTGATGATGTTTTCGCTCTTTGTATGAGCAATGCTAAACCTGAGCTGTTCTTGTTCATAATTGTTATATCATTTACAACTTATTTTTGATTTATATGAGTTAATTTAGCGCCAGCACGTTTTTTTATAGACAGTTATTTCCTTTGCTTTGGCAATTTAATGCGCTTCATTATTTTGCTCTTGCGCCCTCCTGTGGCTCGCGGTAGCCACGCCAAAATTTCTTTTCAGACCTATTTAATCGGCATATAAAATATTAGAAATTAGATATTTGTTTAATTTTTATTTTGTGTTTGACTGTTAAAACAAAAAAATATTTCTTGTTTGTCTCAATAAATTGGGTTAATTTAAAAATACAGTGGTTAAATTTAAACGTTTTTTTCTATTGCTCTTTGTTTTAAAAAAGGTTATAAAAAATGTCAATAATTATCGATACCGAACGATATGAAACATTATATCGTTGATACATTTTTTAGTTCATAAATAAATAAACTTTTGCATATTTGGTTTGATTTGATTCTTGTAAACCAAAATATTTTTGTCTTAAATTTAAAATTAGTAAACTTATTTTAACATGATGAAATAAATTCAAATGATTTTTTCATCAAAAGACAAAAAAACTAAGAGTTTAAAAAAAAATGAACAGTTGATTGTCTATATCGTGTGGTTTGCTCTTCATAACATTTACATTTCTCAAAGAAAACATTAAATGAAGCACATAATATTGGCCAATTTAAAACCATGTAAATAAAGGAAACAATTTGCATCACTTAATTTTAACTTTCAACTGAGGACATCATCTATAAAACATATTTCCCTGAATGGGTAATTGTGTCCATAATGATTTAAAGTAATCTAAACCCAAATTTTAAGATATTGTAAGTCATTTACTTAAAAAAAAAAAGAGCAATGCAAACTGTTGCCTTCATTTCTTTTTATGAACACCTCACTTTTTACAGTGACACACACACACACACACACACACACACTGTTAGCACACATACACCAGCTTATACTTACTTTGCAGTTTTTTACTTGGACTGTCTCCATGAACATGTCTGCGAAGGAGGCAGGGGGACGGCTGGGGCAATGGTAGGGATGACACATCATGGGTCTGCAATTTGTACCAGTGTGGCTGGTCATCCAATAGAGCTGTTTCCAGCTCGATCAGAATCTGGTCAAAACGAACGCCAGAAAAGGGGAATTTGAACAATGAAAGAATAACTGTTTGGAGGCCAAAATAACCCAAAGCACTACCAGATACACTTTACACCTGAGAAACATCAATTGACTGCTTCAGAGCAACTGCACACTAGGGGCATGTATAAATTAGCATATAAACAAAATGGACTTCAAAGAGCTTATTACTATGCTCCCACCGATTGGGATTTTATTTTATTTTTTAATTCAGGTGGTTTGAAAAACTATTCTTATGCATACCAGTGGAGTCAAGAAAATTGAACACAAGTACATATTATGTGTTGTTTTGAAGCTAGATATAGATACCTTGATATCTTACTGTCAGGACATACTACTGTAGTTTAAGCACACACACCTCTCCCAGAAATTCACTCTCTTCCTCCTGGACTCTGGGCTGGTCCCAAACAGTGATCTCCAGCATGCGCTCTCTGAAGTCTCTGTGGTGAACGTGAGAATACAGGAACGTCTGGTTCCACTTTGGCTCTGCAGTCTTCTTCACCGTTTTCGTCCGTCTCTTGCTCTTGTCACTATGTAGACGAATGTAGTATGCTTATAAGAGTGTGTGCAGTCTGCAAAATTTAGCAAATTTATCCCAAAAATCAGCACAAATAGTCTGCAGATTCCATTTCCACCTGCTTATCATTTAATCGTTTGGCATGGAATGCATTTCAGATACTCAGCAATACCCAAAATGGAAAATGCAAGTCAGATCTTACAGTAGAGAGCTAGTGCATGGACGAATATATCATCAAAGACAAAAAAAAATATTTTTTTGAGAAAAGAAACATTTTTGAGGCCACCAATCTACACTGCCATTCAAAAGTTTACAGTCTAGTCTTACAGTTTTAGTGCTTTTAAAGTCTCTTCTCTTCTGAGCAAAAATACAGTAAAACAATAATATTGTTAAATATTATTACTATTATTAATACATTTAAAATATTTTACCTTCTATCAGAAGAAAATACATTTTGACGTAGGGATTTCTAGGTCGTCCGTCTGGTGGAGGGGGCAGTTCTCGTGCTTGTAGGACATTGACAATAAGCTGATGGCCCACTTTATCATACCATAATTTCACCTTGGTAAAAATTATAATACTATACAATTAATAATCCCAATAAACATATCACTTTCTCCAAGTTTTTAAAGTGTTGGCAATACATTTTTTTATAACTCAGCAAACAGATAAAATATGTCAACCCTGTGTCACACACCACATTCCTTTTCAGGTGAGAAAATAGGTCTAAATATTTTTTCTGCAAAGTGTTTTCCCCCTCTCCATGCTTACCGACAGCTGGCCTGGCAGTACCAGAGGGAGGTCTCTCAACATCCCAGGACTAGTCGGTGACATTACAGAGATGGATGGACGGTCCATCTTTTGGGATTCATCTATAGAACTCGAACCAGCTGTAAGTTCAAAAAGTTGACATAATAGGTATACAGCTGTGATGTATTGCACACTTAATGGTGAAATGTACTACATTTAGATTTTTAATCATAGTGTTTGTCATGTCATATTCGATAAAGATAATTTTGTCATCATTACTCCCCCTCATGTTGTTCCAAACCTGTATGATTTTCTGTCTTATGTAGAACATAAAAGAATATATTTTGAAGAATGCTGGTAATCAAACAATTGATGTCCCATTGACTTCCATAGTATTTCTTTCCCTACCATGGAAGTCAATGGGAAACAACAACTGTTTGGTTCTTTAAAATATCTTCTTTTGTGTTCAACATACAGGTTTGGAATGACACAAGGGTGAGTAAATGATGACAAAATGTAAATTTTTTTGTGAATTATACCTTTAATGAATGTTTTTGAAAATAATTTTGTTGAGGTGATTAACACTGCCCTTGTGTCAAACAATGAAAGTCAATAGTGACTCTTGTTTTGATGCATTTTAATCACATGGAAAAAAGCAGCTTGGACATTCCGCTAAATATCTCCTTTTGTGCTCCACATAACAAACAAAGTCATACGTTTGACAATGACAACTAGGGTGTGTAAATGATGACAGAATTTTCACTTTATGGTGAACTATCTTTTGAAACTAAAGTCACAAAACCTACTTGATTCTAGAGGAGGATGTGATGTTCCTGGAAGTCTTGGAGTTTCTCTGCAGGAAACAGAAAATTGAAGCACAGGAGAAAAGAATGTCAGTTGACAGATCATTAGCTTCTCCCTCGGTTAGTTTTTCCACATACATACACACAAACTTGACTCCCTCTTGAGACGTCATAGCAAAACTGTCCAGACACAGGAAAGAATAGGGAACTGAAGGACCGCTCTAATGCAATGGCTGAACAGTTTTAAGGGTGAGAGGAGGGTCTGGAGCATGTAGGGTGACAATGGAGACACTTGGAAGAAGAACAGTCTCAGATACTACTTTACTTACTGATATGCTCTATAGACCTTTTTCAAGAAGTTTTTGGACAGAATTCGCTGAATACATCTTTAACATGCAACAGGAAGAAAAATCACTGTAGTCACTCATACATCCGAAGGTTTGTTTTCTTTATTTAATTTCTAAACTAGCTGCTAATTTTTTTGTGGTTTGTTATTTTTATTATCTGTGTTTTTTGTTCTGTCACTGTCATTCTGTTACACTGTGGAAGCTTCTGTCACGAAAACAAATTCCTCGTATGTGTAAAACATACCTGGCAATAAAGCTCATTCTGATTCTGATTCTGATTTAGCTTACCCAATTGGTCTGGAAACAACTATTTCCACTTGAGGTGCTGACTGGGACTCTAGAATAATATTGTACACTTCCTTTTTAGTTGCTCCAGGCAACGCCTTTCCATTCCACTGTAACACCTCATCGCCTGAAAAAAAAAAACACATTTAGCACTTGGTGGCATCCTGCATAGACAGACTGACTGAATAATGAGCTGTGAAAAATTACACGTAGATATGCAACCAAAAATATCAACGGAGATCTAGCAGAAGACATCCATAAAGCTAAGGTCAAAATACAATTTTTAAATACTGCAACTTTCTTACAAAATTAGCCAGTCAAAATTGAATAATTATTACCTGCTCGTAAATGGCCTACAATGTCAGCCAAACTTCCTTTCTTTACTTTGGTGATAAAGGCCCCCAGTCTCCCTGACTCTGTCATTTTTCCACCAACCACCTGGACAGGACAGACGAGTCAAGTCAAGTAAAGTCACCTTTATTTTTATAGCACTTTATACAATAGAGATTGTTTCAAAACAGCTTTATGGTATTAAACAGGAAAGTAACAGAATCAGTGATGCAAATCCAAAATTTCTGCCATAAAGCAGCTCTAGCAAGACAAAAGTGTCATTGTTTAGTACAGTTTTGATTCAGATCAGTTCAGTAATTAAACTAGTTCAATTCAGCAATAAGAAGCTCTACTGAGAACAGCAGTGTCGTTATTCAGCTCGAGTCATTTCAAGTTTTGTTCTCATCCAATAGCGTCAGTGCTGTCTAAGCAAGCCAGAAGATGACAGTAGCAACGAACCCAAACTCCATCAGATGAAAGGAGATGGAGAAAAAAAAACCTTGGGAGAATCCAGTTCTCCCCTGGCCTAAGTGAATGAACACGATGACACAGTGAACCATGTTTACTCACAAACTAAGTACTGTTCTTCAGCATCTTTACAGAGACATTTTGTAGAGCATGGTGCTAGCAACACTAAAATATATCATTTGAAAGCACTGCAAGTCACTTTGGATAAAATGTCTGTCAAATGCATAAATGCAGTAGGGTAAAGAAGCATCCATAATTTACTAGGATGACAAAACAAACAAAAAGTATGTCTGATTATTATGAGTATGTCTGATTACTGACTAAAGCAAAACACATTTGTTTTATGGTTTTAGTTGTAGTAAATGCCAAGTTCTGTCATGAAATTCTAAATGGCACAGGCTGATGCATCATTAATGCAAATTGGTGATATTATTCACAGTGTTAAACTACTTGGCACAAGCTGATTGGTTCATGTTGCATGCGCAGCCACTGAGCTTACTGCTTTACATTTAAATGGCTGGTTAGCACTCACTAGAGCATTTCACAGTGTGCTTTCAGAGTTACTCTGAAACCCTCCACCTTCCCCAGCTCCACTTGTATAGATCTGCTACGGGTTATTATATATGCTATTTGCGCAGCAGCCGTTTGTTTTAAATACTCACAGCACCGTATCGGCGTATGTATTGGCAGTAGAGTTACTGTATTTGCTTTGCAGCAGCAGCAATAATCTACAACAACATCAATAACCAACAGCAGCAGCAGCAAATACATTAACATTGCCATAATCATTCCCATGCTAAAATCTTCCAAGAGTTGTCATAATAGAACTATAACAACCCTTGTCATTATTACCTTTTATGTATCATAACAAGACCAAATAATGACAAGAAAAGGTGTAGTCTTGTGTAGTTTAAGGTGTAGTCACATTTAGCATTGCAAAATTTAGCAAGTTAAATCCAATCATTTTAATGGGAATCAGTGCAATTTCGCCTGAAGGACTTCTGGAGGTAAAAAAATTCCCCTATGCCAATTTCACTTTGGGTTCAAATTTTTGAACTTTGACCTAAATTTGCAGCACAGACTGAAAGCAAGCCTCTCTTCTGCAGTGACTTCTGTGTGGGTGGAGTTTCATAACTTAGCAATAAAGCAAAACTGAAGCTCCACAATGGACAAGGTCCTCATTCTGGCTACTCAGCCGGTTCTGCATAATATTACACCTCAATTATAAAGAAAAAAGCTGTAAGGAAAGCTGTTATTTAGGGCTGGTTTGTTTGCTAGCTGGCAGAATAGCTTTGGATGTTTATTTCATCATCATTATTCCCATATTATTAACTATATTTTGTCACATCTGGTCCTGCGTTCGCCTGTGAAATTTCAATACAGTAAATGGGACCGCACCTTTAGTGTAGTACATCCCTTCAAGTGCAAGACACGGACAAAGATGTGATTAGCTAGTGTAAACTGCCATTGACAAGCTCACCTTCAGACCCAGCAGGGATCCGGCTTCTCGTGGCATGGTGGAGCGCTTACTTAGAGTGATCCGGCCAATCAAATGATCTCCCTCTTTGGATGGCTGCCAGCTCACTGGATGCTGTGAGGAAGCGAACAATGCTTTTTTAGTCCCATTAATGCTGAACACACATTGCTGACATGACATGTATATGTGAACATACAATTCAGTGAGTTCAGCTACAGAAACGCTGTAATCAAACAACTTCTGTTTCTGCTATTATCCATTGCCGGCACTGATACATGACTGCAATATATGATTGAAATATTTACATGCCACACAGTTGGGTCCAGAGGATGACAGTCCCAGTCACCTGCAGAATAGAAATTGACATTATGAACACAGTAATTAATCCAAAATAGAGTTGTAGAAGCCTGATGACAGTCGTAATGGAGGATTGTTTTAACTGCATAGCTTCTAGATGGAAACCAATTTGTGAAAGTGTTATTTAGTATCACTGACATTTTAATATAGTAATATAGTTTTTGTTAATATTTTACATTAGACTTTACTTTTTTTATTTGTTAGAGTTCTTTAGTTAAATGTCTGTGTAGTTTTTAATAACCTAATAAAAAATTATAAATGTTGGCAACTAGCTGACATAAAATAAGTTTTCATGTTTTTAATATTTTATTTCAGTTCAGTTATAATAAAGCAAAAATGTTTCTTTTATTTTTAAGTCCTTCAAATGTTTATTAATGTTTTTAATTTTAACTGAAATTAATCTCATCTTTTTGTAATTACAAACTTTTTTTGTAATTAACATGTTAGTGGATTCAGTTACATTTTTCAGGAAAATATGTTTTGCAGTTGGTTTCAGCAATTTTATGTGAATTACACTTCTAGAGAAAATGTATGTGCATAGATAAATACAATGTACAAAGGAGGATTTTATTCATCTCAGCCTGTCAATTATTTTGGCCGATGTCATATTGAATGAATGCCTTAAAAGTGTTAAGAAAAATTAACTGTGTTAAACATTTAATCGCATGTGTAATTTTGACAGGCCTAATCAATACATGTGGTTGTTTAATGACCCAGAATTTGACCTTTACCTTACAGGAAGAGGGAATTTTCTCACTTGATAAGCTGTGTATAAGAATAGTCTCATACTAGATAGATTTACACTTGAGAAGAAAACTAATGCTATAAATTAATAGAGAGTTCATTTAACTTAAGGGGAGCATATCACAAAGTATATTTGCCTTCAGCAACAAAGGTGGTAGATGTTTAATGTGCCAAACCCCAAACAAGATACTATATAGCCTGTATAAAATTTTACAGTCTCATTTGATCATCTTGATTACATTCATAAAACTGTCTTCCAACTCTAATGTATAGTGCCCAAAAAGACCCTCCGCACATACTGAATGAAGCATAAGCTATTCCCATGGCAATGACTGACATTATAAGCTTCTGTCCAGTATTTGCTTGTCCTAGTTATCAGGAATGAAGTCACATTAGCTCTGTATCTGCCATTACAAACCCAACTGCCAATGCCAAAGATGGTGCTACAGTAAAAAAAGAAAGAAAATGGTGAGTTAACAATGGTAACATCTAAACTAACCGGTTTTACTTGAGTCAGAAATTTGAATTAACATCCACCTAATTACATTAATTTATACAACCAAAATTACTTTATATGATTTAAATCATGTAGAAAAACCTCTTTGAAGTAACAATGCAGGTTACCACTTTTTGCAGTGTATATTCATATGTGACCCTGGACCACAAAACCAGTCATAAGGGACAATTTCTCGAAATTGAAACTTATAAATCAGCTGAAAGCTAAATAAATGGTTTGTTAGGATAGGACAATATTTGGCTGAGATGCAACTATTTGAAAATCTGGAATCCGAGGGTGCAAAAAAAATCTAAATACTGAGAAAATCGCCTTTAAAGTTGTCCAAATGAAGTTCTTAGCAATGCATATTACTAATCAAAAATTAAGGTTTGATATATTTATGGTAGGAAATCTACAAAATATCTTCATGGAACATGATCTTTACTTAATATCCTAATGATTTTTGGCATAAAAGAAAAATCGATAATTTTGACCCATACAATGTTTTTTTTGGCTATTGGTACAATATACCGCAGTGACTAAAAGACATGGCTTTGTGGTCCAGGGTCACATTTTATCCTAAAAAGGCAAAACTTAACTTTTTAAGGTAATATGAATAACTTGTTATGAGTTAGGGCTGCATGATAATGGTTTTAAGATGATTTGCTCAAAAATTATAATCACAATCACAAATTTTGTTTTACATTTCATCAGAATTATTGCATTTTCGTGTAGCCAGATATTAAGAGAATGTCAACTTATGTGAAGGGTCTATTCTACCACGTCAAGTTTCCTAAATCATTATATTTATCATATAAATGAACACACTCTATACATTATGAAAATTGGCAAAACTTTAAGAAACTTCTCTCAAAAGCTAATATAGTAAGATTTTGAATATTGAGTTCAACAATTATTTAAAATTATGTTAACATTTTTGTAAGTATAAATCCTAAATCCTACTCAATTTTAATAAATACCCCTGCACAACAACAATCACAAACAATATGTCAAGATTCGTGTTCATTCTTGTTACCAAGGAAAGATAAAACCAATGTTAAATGAAATAACTTTCAGGATAAATAACCAGCAGCCCAATATTGGCATCAAATCAATAAATTCAATCAAAACATTTGGATTCTATTTGGTCTCATCTCCAGTGTTGGTGCAATCACTGTCTTTTGCATTTTTAGGACAGGATAGGAGGAGGTGACGGGGGTGATAGAGAGAAGTTATGTCAACTTCAACATAAACTCTTTTAAAACACAAACATTTACAATATCATTTAAGTCTCAAATTATGTCTGTGTTTGAAAAAATTCTGGGGTGAAAATTACAGTGAATTTTGGAATAAAATGTCAAACTTTGTCTTCCAAAGATTAATTTCAGAACAAGCTTTTCTGGATCCTAAACACACACAGATAAATATCATTTTCACAATTTTTTAATAATTTGACAAAATTGGAGCTTGATTAAATACAAACGCATAATGCCAGGGACTTTCACAATTCTGCGACCTGCAGCTGAGAGTAATGGAAAGAGCCAAAGCGTAATCATGCTCAGAGCTGGAATGGGTTACCCAAGGATGAATATGAAAAAGTCCACAAATGGAACATGCTGCATCCCAGGACTGACGAAAGCCAGCCAGTCAGTCACTCAGCGGTTTTCTGTGAGAGCTGCTGACCTAATTCCCAAATCTGGTGCCCTAAAAATGTTCCAAATAAACAAATGGAGCTTCACTGCATGAATCAGCAGGGTTTGTTTCACAGACCTCAGACTCAGGACTGATCATCATGGTTGAACAGCTTCAATGGCGTATGTAACATGATGCTATTTATGGCTTTGATGTGAGTATTATGCAGAAGGAACTGTTATAAACTTTGAGAACAATTATCTATATATATATATATAGATGATTATAACATTGGGAGCTGACTGGAACTGATCAAAGCTGCAGTGAAAGTGTCCATGCACACACATACATTCACATCACCCTAGCTGACCATGCATTTCACACTAAATGCAAAACAGAGCTGTTTAAGACGTTAATTATTTGCATTCATCGAAGCCGAACAAGTGAAAGTTGCACTTGTAAGATTAAATCCATAAAGTGTGGGGTAGCAGTTTTACTGTTGAATTATTCCTGATTTGCATTTTCTCTGTGTTTTAAGGCACTTTGAGAAATAGTGAATCTGTTTTGTGTGTGTCTATATGATTTTTTGAATGTGTTTGAAAGAAATCTCTTCAGCTCAACCAAGGCTGCATTCATTTTATCAAAAATACAGTAAAAACAACGGGGGGTACGGTGAAACATTTTTGTAATGTAAAAGAACTGTTTTCTAGTTGAATATATGTTACAATGCAATTTATTCCTGTGATGCAAGATTTTTTAATGATTTTGAAAGAAACCTCTTCAGCTCAACTAAGGCTGCATTTATTTGATCAAAAATACAGTAAAACTGATATTGGTATATATTATTGCAATTTAAAATAACTGTTTTTTTTTAAAGAAATGTAATTTATTACTGTGATCAAAGCTGAATTTTCAGCATCATCACTCCAGTCTTCAGTGTCACATGATCCTTCAGAAATCACTCTAATATGCTGATTTGCTGCTCAAGAAACATTTCTTATTATTAATGTTGAAAACAGTTCATATTTTTTGTGGAGGTGATAGAATAAAAATATAACACTAGAAATTTTGTAACATTATAAATGTATTTTCTGTCAGTTTTGACCAATATAATGAATTCTTGGTGAATAAAAGTATTAGTTCTTTCAAAAGAATGAAAAAAAAAAAAAAAACGATTCAGATGGTAATAGTTTCTCATATGGACGTCTGTAAAAATCAATTTATATATCACCTCAGTGATAAAACTCGTGGATTTTGATGGCGATTTATTCACAGTGGAGGAGCGAGTTCTGTGATCCTTTGAACCCGCTTGAATACCTGCTGCTGCCATAATAAAGACCCATTTCAGATGTTTAGTGTTTTTCTCTTTTTGCTCCCAGCCGCTGTGCTGGAGCAGTTATGGAAAGTATTGTTTTTTAATCTACTTTCCAGATTTCAGAAATAAATATGTATGCAAATTACACCGAAGTACAACATTACCTTACGGTGTTCAGGAGTGCTCAAAAAAATTATAAACGCAATTAAATTACCACACGACCTTGGTGTTTGTCAAAAAACAGTAGGTAATTTGGCCGAGGATTTTTACGGGGGTGCTGAGAAAAAAACACAGACATCCTGGATTCGGACGCTATTAAAATCACCAACTACCCCCTGTAAATGGTGAAAATCACTTACGTCCCCCTGTGAAACAATTACCGTCTGAATAGGGCTAAAGACAGTTTTTCATTTTATTTTAAAACACCTGCTACTTTAATAACCTTGTGCAATAAAATAGTGTCAGTGCCCATGGCCCAGTGTCCCACACCAAACACACACCATCAATCTGTTTACACTTACTGCTGCCATGATCACTAAAAAATATTCAATTTAAAATTCAATTTTTACTTATCACCACATTTACCACTGTATTGCGTATGTAAATAAGAGTGTTTAGTGAATTTGTGGCTATTTGACAATAAAATTATCTACATAAAGATCACCTACCTTTTTCACTAACACTTTCGATCTCCACGTCCTCACAGCTGGTGTATTCAGGCGTGGAGCCGCCCTCTTCTTCCGAGCTACTGATGGACATCTGCCTTTTGTTGAGGCCTCGTTTGGGTCTATAGGCTCTAGGTGGAGGTGGCCGTAACGATTCAGATTGGTCCGAGCTAAGAGAAGAATCTTTACGCATGATTTCTGCAGCCTTTTCCCGCTTAGCCCTGTGCAGAAAAGCTGCGGACCCAGGTTCCAGATGCCCCTTTGGGCCCCAGTCCTGTCCGTCCCTGAGGTCTGGGGGCCCAGTAGGGCCCACTTGAGGGCCACCGTGGCCCTGTTTAGCGAGGGATCCTTGTCCCCCAATGCCACCCCCCACGGTCCTGTCCACAGAATAAGCTCGATGGGTTTCTATAAGGGCTTTGCGGTCTTCGTTGTTAGCCACTCGTTGCCTGCTCATGCGATTTCCAGCCGCCTCACCCCCATCTTGCATTAATCCAACTTCGTTGATGGCTAGGTCACTGTGATGACGCTCCTGACGCATTTTGGACACTTTGGCATGCATACGCATTTCCTGTTCCTCCTTCTGTGGTTTGACAGGGTAGCGTGCGAGGTTTGGGTCACTGCGGTACCGAGTCTGATACTCTTCCTCTCGTCTTTGACGCTCTCGCTCTTCCTCTTCCTGTCTCCTTCGCCGCTCGGGATGGGTGGGCTCATCTTCGGGATATTCCTGCGAGTGGCCTTTCTCCAATCGTCTACTGTCACGCTTCTCACCTGGAGCTCGGTCTTCAGAGGCCTGTGATGACAACCGGCCTGGGCCTCGCCTTCTCTCTCCACGTCCCATCACCTTTCCATTCTGCTCGTGCAGGGACACTGGTCTCTTCCTATTATTCAGCAGACAGAAGTGGGAAAGACTTTGAGATACTGTATAGCATTTGGAATTTGGAAGTGCTGCATCCAATTTGCATTCACAACTGCTACAATAGCAGTTATTTATAATAAATAGCACAACACCTGTTAACCCCTGTGTTTTAAATTGTGGGGATTCAAATCCAAAAAGGATTTAGTTGAATATGTATCTGATAGGAAGACAAGCAACAGACGTCATCCTATAAAGAGATTATAAGGCAGGAGCTGCAGTCCACATACTGCCAGTTGAAAACAGGTCAGGATAAACAGATTTTGTTGAAATGTCCAGCTTAAAATAGAACAAATTGTATGTTGACAATAGGGATATGTAACACCACATAGGCCTATTTTGAAAATTCAGTTCTGGGAACCCAATGACTAGCTGACTATTCGGTCTTAACAAAGCCCTCTACAATTTGGATTGCTTCACATAACCCTGGAACTACTAAGAATCTGACATGCCATCTTGAAACATGGCAATAAGGTCCAATCAACTAACATTAGTTGTCCCACTTAATATTAGGTGGCCTTAACTACTATGTTATTACATTTAAATTAACAATTTGGTAGAATGCACGTACTGAGTACATACATGTTGTACTTATATTTTAAAAATACCTGCATGCAATTACATCTGTAATTAATTTCTGTAATTACATTCATAATTACACTGTTGACCCATCTCTGAAATGGCGCTACAGGGTGACACGGAGGAGACGGATTGTTGAATAAAGTCTTCTTTTTTTTTTCTTTTGTGCACAAAAGGTATTCTCATAGCTTTGTAAAATGACGGTCGAACCCCTGATGTCACATGGATTATTTTACAGATCTCCTTGCTATGTTTCTGGACTTGGGAACATTTCAGTTGCGTTGCTGTATGCAGGGTCAGACAGCTCTCGGATTCCATCAAAAATATCTTAATTTGTGTTCCGAAGATAAACAAAGGTCTTACGGGTTTGAAACGACATGAGGGTGAGTAATTAATGACAGAATTTTCATTTTTGGGTGAACTATCCCTTTAAGGCCACCTAATATAAAGTGGGACCACATTAGATAATGCATTTGGTATGAAGTAACAACAAACCACAACAATTGACAATATAACACATTTTGAAGCATTTATAATTCTGAGCTAATCTTAATAAATATACTATTGTTCATTGTTAATTCATGTTTGTTCATAATACAATTAAATATAAATGTAGATATTATTCGCTCTTTGAAATTAGCTATTTTTGGCCATTCATTAAAAGTTCACACAACCATGCATTTTTCAAAAACTCCACATTATTGTAAAAGTAATCTGTATAAATCTATAAAGAAGCTCAAATGTGCTTGCTCGACAAGCATTTTGGGGGTTGCTGTTGTGTCATGCAAACATGTTTGAGCTTCTTGTGCATCAAGCAAGAACGGTTTGTTTATTGTATTTGATGTGTCTGATGTCCACGTTGATGACCAGCGTTTAAATGTTAGTAAAAGCCTTAATGAAATCTATTAATCATATAAAGCAATTATGTCGGTTAAATCTTCAATTGTGTTCCAAAGATAAACAAAACTCAAAGAGGTTTGGAATGACACAAGGGTGAGTAAATGATGACAGAATTTTATTTTTTGGAGTGAACTTTATCTTTAATTTATACACTTTAAAATGGTAAAAATTTACAATTAGTGTATGTGAATTAAAAATGAAATTGTCCATTGTTAGTTCATGATACCTAACCAATATTAAGAAATTGAACCATCCTGTAAAGTGGAATATGGATACAAATCAGATGTGAATCATGTAAGGCTGCAGGGATGGTCATTTTATTGTGGTTTTACCCTGCAGCAATACAAAATAAATAAAAAAATATATCCTAGTTGATCTCACCCGAAAGGCAACAAGACAACCTTTACGACCCATCCTTAGTTGACACAATATACAAAAGCTTATTTCAGTTGCCACCCATAAATATGCACCTCTGCATTGCATACTTTGCAGGCTTTGAGAAATATAGCTTAGGACTGGCATGTGTACAAATTGTGTAATGTTTTTTGGCCTACTTGTCTCGTGGTGGTTCACTGCGGGAGCGTGAAGCGAGCATCGTATCTGCTCCCTTGGTGGGGTCACCAGCACCAGCTCTGTGTGGCAGAGTGTCGTTAGCAACCGGAGCCTGTGATCTGGAGCGCAACTTCCTGTCCTTCTCCAACTCAGGGACACTGAGGGGAGCACCCACACTAAGAGGCCTCCCCCCAGGCCCTGATGAAAACCATTCTCCTGATTTAGTTAGGATTTCCTGCTGTTTCCTGCACAGGTTACATACCCACATCACCTGCATAGACAAATACAAGCGTTTAAGGCAGGCAGAGATTGATGATCATTGTAAATGATCAAGATTACAGAATCGCTAATATATTGGTATTCAGAATACTTGAATTACATTGTTTTACAGTATTTAAAAAAATACATTTAAAATAAGACAGAGACAGACATATATAAACATAAAATGCATACAATACAGTGCATCCACACACTATCAAACACTGTACATTTGTTAACTATATTTATCTAATATAATTTTAATCTAGCAATTTCTCTGAGCAATAGGCAAGGAATATGAACTGAATGTTGAGCAGGTATAAATATGAGCTACAATATTACATAATCAAGTCAACCACTCTAAATCAAGTTCTATAAGGTACAAAAGAGGCTATTTTCAAGTCAGTCAATCTACTTCTTCACAGTTTCCTACACCTGCTGGATTGCACTAATTGCTGTTGGCAGCTATATTTTTAAAAGCCATTCAAAGGTTGTAGATCACAGTGCAAGCCTTGAAAGCTGATGGTACCTAAAAACCCCATACATAGATTGAAAAGCACAGTTTTCAACTTAGTTCTTATTGAAACAGGAAGTTGGGATGAAAAGATATTTAATAACAAACATAATCTGAAAGCTAAAAAGCTTGAAAGCTCTGAATTTATGGCATCTTTAATGACCTGAAAGATTGTGCAATTTAATAACTGGAGGTCTACTAAGAGCACAAATGAAGAGAATCAAGAAAAAAAACTGTCATCATGTCATTTCAGATTCATAACATAAGATTTCTGTTCATTTTTGAGACACGACTGAAGAGATATTTTTAATATTTTTTGTATCCACTGAAAGTCCATGCTACCAAAACTTTTATACATTAAAAAGTATTGAGCAATGCACATAGCTCATTAAATATGGCAACCATATTTGCTTGACGTATAAGAACAAACCTCGTTGGTTCTTGCGAAACATTTTACATGCTTGCATGACACAAGATAACTAACTTCACAGGTTTTCATACGGCAAGCAAGCATGTTTCTCCTTACATTTACCATATTTGATGTGCTCGGTTTATATGCATTGCTCAGTTGAAGGCCTAAATTAAACATATTCATCATATAAAACAATTGTGTCTCTTCTGAAACATAACACTGTGGATTTTCAGTGGACAAACAGAAATCTGTCAGGTTTCAATAAAAATATCTCAATTTATGTTTCAAAGATGAACAAAAGTCTTATGGGTTTGGTGAGTAAATTAATACTCACCAATACAGGTGCATCTCAATAAATTAGAATGTAATGGAAAATTTCATTTATTTCAGTAATTCAACTCAAATTGTGAAACTTGTGTATTAAATTAATTCAATTCACACAGACTGAAGTAGTTCAAGTCTTTTTTTCTTTTAATTGTGATGATTTTGGCTGATATTTAACAAAAACCCACCAATTCACTATTTCAACAAATTAGAATACTTCATAAGACCAAGTAAAAAAAACATTTTTAGTGAATTGTTGGCCTTCTGGAAATTATGTTAATTTACTATACATGTACTCAATACTTGGTAGGGGCTTTTGCTTTAATTACTGCCTCAATTTGGGCGTGGCATGGAGGTGATCAGTTTGTGGCACTGCTGAGGTGGTATGGAAGCCCAGGTTGCTTTGATAGCGGCCTTCATGTCATCTGCATTGTTGGGTCTGGTGTCTCTCATCTTCCTCTTGACAATATCTCATAGATTCTCTGTGGTGTTCAGGTCAGGCGAGTTTGCAGGCCAATCAGCGCAGTACACCATGGATTGAACCACAGCTTTTGGTACATTTTGGGCTTATTGTGGGCAGGTGCCAAGTTCTGCTGGAAAATGAAATCAGCATCGCCATAAAGCTTGTCAGCAGAAGGAAGCATGAAGTTCTCTAAGATTTCCTGGTAGATGGCTGTGTTGACTTTGGACTTCAGAAAACACAGTGGACCAAGTCCTCTTTTCAGATGAAAGTAAAATTTGCATTTCATTTGGAAATCAAGGTCCCAGAGCCTGGAGGAAGAGTGGAGAGGCACAGAAACCGAGTTGCTTGAAGTCCAGTGTGAAGTTTCCACAGTCAGTGATGTTTTGGGCTGCCATGTCATCTGCTGGTTTTGGTCCACTGTGTTTTCTGAAGTCTACAGTCAGCGCAGCCATCTACCAGGACATTTTAGAGCACTTCATGCTTCCTTCTGCTGACCAGCTTTTTGCTGATTTCATTTTCCAGCAGGATTGGCACCTGCCCACACTGCCAAAAGCACCAAAAGCTGGTTCAATAACCATGGTGTTACTGTGCTTGATTGGCCTGCAAACTCGCCTGACCTGAACCCCATAGAGAATCTATGGGGTATTGTCAAGAGGAAGATGAGACCCAACAATGCAGATGACCTGAAGGCCGCTATCAAAGCAACCTGGGCTTCCATTAGACCTCAGCAGTGCCACAGGCTGATTGTCTCCATGCCACGCCGCACTGATGCAGTAATTCATGCAAAAGGAGACCCAACCAAGTATTGACTACATGTACAGTAAATGAACATACTTACCAGAAGGCCAACAATTCACTAAAAGTTTTTTTATTGGTCTTATTAGTTTCTATTTGTGGATAGAGAATTGGGGGTTTGTTTGTTAATTAACCAAATCATACAAGTAAAGAACCAAAGTCTTAAACTAATTCAGTCTGTGTGCATTTAATTTATTTAATACACGAGTTTCACAATTTGAGTTGAATTACTGAAATAAATGAACTTTTCCACGACATTCTAATTTATTGAGATGCACCTGTATATCATCAGATCATCTTGCAAGTCTTTGGCAGTAAATTGAGGGGTTTTCTCAGTTGCTCTGATCAAGCATTTTAGTCCCCATGATGATTGTATGCTTTTCTTCAATGCCCTCAAAGATTTTCTGGTACAACACATTTTAAATGAATAAAGCTGCCAACTTTGTCTCTAGAAACCTGTAGTGTCTTTCAGTCCATAGACTTTCTCATGTAACAAACCGTTTCTTCTCTATAGCTTTTATGAGAGCTCTTTTGACTTGGCCATATTTGCTACTCAACTTTAGCAAATGCATGGCGTTTATGTATCTTACAACTTAAGCTAATGCAGTTTTGTTATAGAGTTTCCAAATACTAAATTGTGTTTTAACACAACTTTGTACCATACCACAGAAATAAGTGATTTATAAACAGCAATGCTGAATAAGTTTGACATTACAAAATAAATGAATGAATAAATAAATCCTATAACTCAACATTATCACTTTTAATATGCTACTAAATGGTTATAGATGCAATAAAAAACTCAGAAAAGAACCTTTAGAAAAGCTTACATTTGAACAATATAACAATATATCAGGATTTGAATAATTTTCATTGCATGTGTGTATTTTTGAATAGGAAGTAACATAAATCAGAAACAAATAAATTGAACCTTATTGTAAAATGTTTCCAAAACTGCAATGCTCCTGTCACAGTCTTCAGCTGGTGTGCCCAGGATGGCCACCAGATGACACTGTTATTCTGTGAGCACATGGCTTGTGTTTGTTTGGTGCCATGTGCTCTGCCTGTCTATTGTCTGACCCCGCCCATCTTGTTACCTCATTATTGTTTAAGTTGCTCCACCTGTGTCTCCCTCGTTAGCCTCCTCGTTTGGTTTCCCATTTATTCTCCTGGTGTCTGTAATCCTGTGCTGATCCGTAGTTTTTCATTGTGTGTGTTATATCTGCATGTAGTGCAGTTCCTAGCCTGCTTGTCTGTTTTTCCCCCTCTGAGTTGTTTTTGTTTCATTTTATTATTAAAAGAAAGAACCATTCATCCTGCACTTGAGTCCTTGCTTCATTTCTCCACACGCACCATGACAGATCCTACCGTAGCACAAGGTGCTAGAATATGGAGCAAGGAGTGACCCAACAGCCTAGGGCTGGACAATAATTCAATATCAATATGTATCGTGATATAATTTTTTTCAATAACGGTGATATGATTTTTAAACACATTTCCGATATTTCGATATACATTACCAGTGTTTCCCATACATTGATTTATTTGTGCCGTTTGACTTCGTTGAATAAACATGAGCAATGCACGTTTCAAAATCAAAACGTGTCGCGGGTGTTTTATATGAATGTATATCTGAAGGGAAAGGACTGTCTTCAGAAAAGTTTAGATGGCATTTTTATCTGATAAATTAGCGGGGGGGTTCATGAGCGGAGCTGCTTTGTTTACAGACATTACTGGAGAAACCCGTTAGTTCCACCGCTCTCACAGCGCCTCCTGCTGGCAGACAATCAGTTTGCATTTTCAATAATAAAGCCATTTCCAGCAACATTCTTTTGTTATTGCTCTATTTTTTTGTTTTCTGAAGCAACTCGGAGCATGTTTCATACTCGTTATCCTGGTTAATGCATGTTTCAATCTATAAAAATAATCAAAGGTTTTTGAACTGCAAGATTTGTAATGTTTCTTAAAGAATTATCTTCTTCTCACCAAGCCTGCATTTATTTCATCCAAAATGCACCAAAAGCAGTAACATTTTACATATTTTTACTGTAGTTTAAAACATGTTTCTTATTTTAATATATTTTAAAATTGTATTTATTCATGTGATCAAAGCTAAATTTTCAGCATCATTAGGCCTACTCCAGTCTTCAGTGTCACATGATCCTTCAGCAATCATTTTAATATGCTGATTTGCTGATTATCAATATTTAAAACAGTTGAGTAATTTTTTTTTTCAGGATTTTTTGATGAATAGAAAGATCCAAAGATCAGAAGTTATCTGAAATAAAAAGCTTTTTTTGATATTATACACTATACTATTCAAAAGCTCTTTTTAAAATGAATATTATAGAATATATGAATATTATTACTTTTAGCAAGGATGTTTTAAATTGATCAAAAGTGATGATAAAGACATTTATAATGTTACAAAAGATTTCTATTTCAGATAAATGCTGTTCTTCTGAACTTTCTATTCATCAAAGAAACCTGAAAAAAATCTACTCCGCTGTTTTCAACATCATAATAATAAATGTTTTTTGAGCAGCAAATCAGAATATTAGAATGATTTCTGAAGGATCATGTGACTGGAGTAATTGAATGTTAAAGCTCTGCTTTGAAATCACAGGAATAAATTATATTTTCAAATAGAAAACAGTTATTTTAAATAGTAAAAATATTTCAAAATGTTACTGTTTTTGCTGTATTTTGGATCAAATAAATGCAGGCTTGGTGAGCAGAAGAGAATTCTTTAAAAAACATTAAAAATCTTGTTCAAAAATTTTTGACTGGTATGTTAGCCTATAGTTTGAAGTAAAAAATATTAATATTAATAAGGAGAGTCTGAGATTTATTTGACAGTGATTTCACATTTCTTGTTTGTATGAAGGCTAAATACCAATAAAAGGTGAACATTTATTTATTTTTCCTAAAATATTATATAGTTTTATAGGAGTAGGTTTCATAGAGTTGGCAAATAAATTTTTCATAAGTTTGTAGGTACAGACATCTGTCATGGCCGTTTTTGGCCGTTTTTATGAGGCTTTTTAATAGTGTTCATATCCGCTATCGAATGATCTCCTATCGACCGAAATTAAGAAATATATCGTGATATCAATTTTGGCCATATCGTCCAGCCCTACAACAGCCAAAAGACACGATGCTGTAGATGGTATCATTACCATGGTTTTACTTTGCATCTGTTCACATGCTAATTAAACACCACTGCTAGAATACCAATACTTAACAAATATAAACAAGAAGAAATCAAATTAAATCAAAAGTATATTTTTACAATGGAGGTTAACTATCTTCTGAATAAGAAGTAACTGAAATCAGTCATCATTTTTCTTCATCTGGCTACATTTTTGCATTGCAAATGCACAAGTTATTATATCATCAGCCTCATATTTGTCAATCTGCTTCCTTCCATCTCTTTCCTTTTCCCCAATGAAGCCCTATTATTGAGCCCTGTAATGGTTCATTCATGAGATGGATGGCTGAGGCTGCCTAAAATACCTCCGCCGACACCATATTTCTTCACTTCCTCTACCCATATTTCTCTCACCCTCTCTCTTACACTCTCTCTTTTTTTAGCTAGCCAGCTAGACAGGCCTGATCTGACATGATTAGCGGGAATGCTAAATCAAATGAACAGCTCTCGCCTTGACAACAAGTTCACGGCTTTAAAAGCACAGAGGTCCAATCTATTGATCTAGAGTTAGGCTCTTAAAGCACCCTTAGAATGACAGTAAATCCACTCCTACTGTAATACATGAAGGCTGTCTTGGCGGCAGGAAACATTTGGTCAAGAAGGACCTTATTTTTTTTACTGATCTCAGTGATTCTACAAGGAAGCCAAAGGTCTGTGTGATACAGAACTGTGTAGATCACATGCACACCCTGCAACCAACACTGCATGTATTATCGATCGGATGAATGGTGTGAGAACGGAAAAGCAGACATCCCCCGAAAAGCCTGTAACGTTAGTCATCTTTAGCGCCTGATGATCAGTGGCAAATGGTTTATGAAAGCAAGAGCTTATATGATGCACGAAAACAGTATATTTCGCAACAGATGCAGCTAAAAATGCCTCATAGTTCTGCAATGTTACGACAGATGCTTGATATTTCATACAGGAATCAAATTAAACTAACTGTTTCATGCTACTCACATGGTGGCGTCCTCCTAGATAATGGATCCCCTCTCACAGGGTCAACCTTCAACTCCATGAACATCCAGAATAATTTTTTTTTAAGAATTGCCAGTGCGAGATACCTTTCCGACAAATGCGTCGCATTTCGGTATTGACCTGATGTTAAAGAGGAGAGAGGCTGTTCTAGGATGGGATGGATATGAGGGAGAGTGAGAGAGAAGGGACGAGAGAGCATCATGGCCTGATTGGATCCAGTTGGCACAGCTCCAGCGTAATCTGAGGTAAATCAGATGTGCAGAGGCCCACAGCTGTCAGTCAGCCAGAGAAACACTCTCAGGAAGGATTAGCAATCCCTGCTAATCCCACAGCGCTATTGCTAGCCCTTCCCATTATTCAATCCAGTGACGAGACAATGCTACCCGCACTCTTCCCCTCAGAGCCACTGGGAAACTACCACTGCAACACTGATCTTGAAAAGATGGACCACAGACCTTTAGTCTGTCTCAATGGAAAAATACGACAAGTTTTTATTGATAATCAGAAAGTAATTCACACATATAGGTGAAAACTGGTATTGCCGATCATGTTTAGATGGGTTTGAGTAGGAACTGAGAAAATCAACACCTAATAATTTTGAATATGCTTCGTAAAAGACACAGATGGCTAGATGGCAAGATTACTCATCACTAATTTTGTGCAGTCGAGGATGGGTAAAATAATCCAAGGCTTTAATCCTTGAATTAGATCAAATTCGAGCCGTACACACAATGGATTCACTTTCATCTCTGATTCATTTTTTTTCTCCAAAGGCCAGTTCACAACAATATCCAGGGTAGCTAAAGCCATTAAAGCTTCTCATCTTGCAAAGGCTGGATTCTAGAGCTCCTCTCCCAACTAGAGAACTGAAGAGAAAGGGAAACATTTCAAAATCTAGGCCACTAAGACCTGGCCATTGTTATGAGACAGAGAGAGAGAGAGCGAAAGAGAGAGATTACATCTGAGAGAGCGCAGGAACATTGGTTTCACTGTATTCCGGAATAGCATGAATAGGATTTTCTTGTGCAGGGAGATCACTAGTAACTAAGTATCAGAAGACCCCATAAACATCAGACAGCAAACAAGTTTAATTTAACTTAACTGTAGACCTGAGGTCAGCACATATGGAAAGAGAGAGAGACGGAAATGAACGGCTGTGTGCGTGCGTTGTGTACAGTTATTAGGCCCGGGCGGTTATACCGGTTCATACCGAATACCGGTGTTTATTTTTGTTATGATATGAATTTTTAAAATACCACAATACGTAATACGTATGTCGCTTAAACAACGTTCGGAACGCGACACTGTTTGAAAGGGGTCCCTTTTCACTGTTGGACTGTGGTGAGGGAACTAAGCGTATGCTGTATGTGTTACTAATCGTGAAAGTTCCGAAACTGAAGCTGTTGAACTAATAGAACATGATGACACAGAAGAACTCATCCACAATAGCCACATTGACCGCCACAAATATCCACGGCCCCCTGCCATCAGCTCTCGCGTCTCACACACAAGCGTGACTTTAGCACTAGTTTAAGCAACTTTCAGACCCTTTTAGTGGCTTTTTCCATAGAATATTCATACTGACAAACCTAGCGATTTTTTTTGGATAAACCTTAGCTATGGTTAAGTTGGAAGATTTCGCCAGTGCTGTCCCACGAACGCGAGGTCTGACTTTGCTACAGATAAGGTCAAGCTACAGATAGTCCAAAATGCAGCGGCTAGAGTCCTTACCAGGTCAAGAAAATATGATCTTATTACCCCATTTTTACAGTCTCTGCACTGGCTACCTGTTAAGTTCCGTATCAGTTACAAAATATTATTACTTGCCTATAAGGCCCTTAATGGGTTAGCTCCTGCGTACCTAACTAGTCTTCTACCATGCTACAATCCATCACGCTCCCTAAGGTCGCAAAATTCTGGACTTTTGGTAGTACCTAGGATAGCAAAGTCCACTAAAGGAGGTAGAGCTTTTTCGCATTTGGCTCCCAAACTCTGGAATAGCCTTCCTGAAAACTTTTGGGGTTCAGACACACTCTCTCTATCTAGATTAAAGACACATCTCTTTAACAAAGCATTCACATAATGTATCTCATAACCTTGTACTCCAGTTATATCTTTTACTGCCATTATATTCTCATCAAATGCCCATTTGGATTCGTTAGTTTGTGTTAACAATCTTTTTGCTTGGTTGGAACAGCAGCTACGCTAATTATGTTTGTATTTGTTTCTCTCTGTTTTTTGCCACGGATTCAAACAACTCCCGTGTCACTAGGATTTACACAAGCTTCAGTCTGGATCCAGAAAATCTGAGAAGAGATGATGCCAACCCCTCAGATTACCTCAGATGATGCCAACCCTGAAACAACATACAGTACTACCAAATTTTGCTATAAGTTTGATTTCATCATATAATAATTGCTGTTAATATTATTCGTCGTCTGTTTTTATTACTCTTATATTGATTTTTCCGTACTGCTGGTTTCGTCTGGTCAGAGGAGAAACTGGCCCCCCGACTGAGCCTGGTTTCTCCCAAGGTTTTTTCTCCATTCTGTCACCGATGGAGTTTTGGTTCCTTGCCGCTGTCGCCTCTGGCTTGCTTAGTTGGGGACACTTCATTTCCAGCGATATCGTTGACATGATTGCAAAGATATTATTTAAACTGAGCTGGATGTTGACATCATTGAATTCAATGATGAACTGTCTTTAACCGAAAAATGAGGTTTACTATTGTCATTTTGCATTATTGACACTTTTTTCCTAATTAATGCTGTTCAGTTGCTTTGACACAATCTGTATTGTTAAAAGCGCTATATAAATAAAGGTGACTTGACTTGACGTTCCGAGAAGTATCACCTCTCCCGCGTCTGTTCTGTTCAGTGAGCGCATAGATCAGCGCATCCGTGCCGCCCGCATGCCGACTCGTCCAATGTAAATGAGTACAAAACAGCGTTTCCTATCACCTGTCGCTTACTGATTGTTTGGATTTATAAATATGAGCGTAGTTCATCTGTTTATATCACATGCACCTTTTTGTTTGTTGTTTTTTTTAGTTTGTTACTCAGACGCAGGCAGGGCGCTAATATACAAAAAAGTAATATAGCCAAAACAAGCACATAGCCGTCTTTAGTTTAGATGCATGTTGATTTTATCAGACGTTTTCTCATGATTATAAATGTGTGACTCCTGGTTAACATGTATTAAAGGGGGTTGTGTTTAGTCACTATTGAGTGTGGTATTTTTTGACAATATTCACTCATCATGACAGTAAATAGGGCATTCTAAGTCAATATACTGCAGTATTTCATCTCTCAATCAGTAGAAATATGGTTAACTCCCGGTCATGCATGAAAAAAAAAAAAACCGTCATGTACCGTGAAACCGGTATATTTTTGAAAAATACCATGATATAAATTATTGGTCATACCGCCCAGCACTACTTTATATGGGGTGTAAAATTCATCTCGTACTGTTCTCGATAGGCATAAGTGTGCAGCCACCCCCTGCTTTGGTGAATACTGTTCTCCATGGTAACCAAATCAGTGAAAGGAGAGGAGATGTACAGAGGACAGTGTGAGTCTCCAGTACAGAGAGTCATGAATATCACAATCATTTGCCCTTTTTATTTCCTAATGACTAGTTAGAAACTAGGTACTTTTATTTAAAAGACAGTAACATTATGTTACAGTTGTTTAGTTTTATTAAATCAGACTGTTCATGTCAGTGAATTTAAAAGTGTGATTTAAAAGTAGTACAAAATTATGCTATAGTTAAGTTTGATTTATTTGTGTGAATCAGTACAAACTAACTATGTCAATGATGAGTCTGATTCAATAGCAGTTATACCTCAAAAATTAACTGAAGTCCTTTTGTGGGGTTTTTCATATAATAAAAAGTTTTAAAAAATTATAATAAAACTTGCAATTATGGGAATTTTCAAAAAGTCTCTTATTTAAATGTACATAAACTCTAATTAAAAAATGTAAAGGTTTGAGTCAGTAAATTATAAAAAAAATATATTTTTTTCATATATTAAAAGTATTAGTAAAACTATATATAGACAAATATGGCTCATAAAACATGTGAGTTGTTGTGAGTTGAGCATGTTAATTTTAATAGTGTTTCTTATTTAAACATCAGTAGAAAAACATTCTTGATAAGAATAGTTCATTATATTATCCATCAAAAATATTCAATGTCCTTATGCTGCCTCTTACATATATCAAATAGTAAATAGACAAAAATGGCTAATAAAACTTGGAAGTATGAGCATGTTAAGATATTTTAATGTTCTCTCTTATGAAAACACTGTTAAGTTTGATTCATTTCTGTAAATCAGTTCAAACGGTTTGTGTCAGTTAATTCAAAACTTGATTAAATTCAATGTCTAATTTGCATTATAGTAATCGTAAAAGTAAAAACATATTAAAAACATTTACATTTGTGAGCATGAGCAAACTGAGATATTTTAATAGCTTCTCTTGTTTAAACTTTAAGTTTGAATTAATTTACGTAAATCAGTGTTTGTGTAAGTGAATTTAGTGATTCATTTGCATCAATCAAAAATGTTCAATGAAGTCCTTATGTGGCTTTTTTCATATATTAGTATATACTTATTGATAGATGTTAAAACGTATCCAAGATAGATTTTTGGTTCTGTTGCTCAGCCCTAAAAGTGAGCAAATAAAAACGTGAATACGTAAATACAATGATATGACTAGCTGTAAAGAACAAAAGCAGTGACATAGGTTTGATACTAAAGAGAAGTGAAGGCAGGTGGGACAGAGAGGAATTACTGCATCTGCAGAGGTCTGGGGGAAAAGGACTGGGGCTCAACTGTGCTACTTCAGAAGAAATGGGTTATGAAAAATAACTGCCTTCCTCTCAAAAACTGACAGATCTGCTGACACAGTCTCCACTGCACACCCCAAAGAGAAAACTTGCTCATATATCACACAAACACACACACGCACAGCTTGGATCCAATGAAGCACTCAAGGGAATTTTAATATTAAAGCATACAGACACCTGTGACAGGCTGCTTAGGCTGTCAGTACTAATTTAAAGGGGTCATGTCATGAGAAACCAAATTGTTCCTTGATCTTTTATAGAAAAACATAATTCCCAATATTTACATTGCCCTATTCTGTTTCAGAAAATATACCATCCTTGCACTCGCTGCCGGCCTGCCGCACATCAATCCACTGAACAGACTCCTAAAGGACTTTCACATTTGCTTGGCTAGCTCTACTACTGGAGGATTGAAAGGAGGAATAGCATGTGCGCACATCAGCATTTGTGCACGCCGTGTAAACAGAACAGGGATAAATAGAGTCCCTAGTCTGCTGCTGGTCAGAAGGGAGGTGTTGCACTGGTAAATAAAACTTGATTCCTTTCCCTCACAACATGGCTAACGGCTAAGCTAAGCAGTTTTTGCGCTAAAAGGCTTTTAGGAAGAGATTGTTTCTCTATCTTGTTAGCGAGCCACAAGCCTGTTTCTTGTGAATCATCTTTGCATTAGCTTTCGAAAACATTTCCGCTAGCGAGTAATTTTAGCATACTGTATGCAGTTCAGGTACAAGTCCAATCTTGATGATAAAAAATGGGTTAAAGCCCACAGTATACTTTAGTTTTTTACACGTACATGCTAGGGTATGTATACAGTGCGCATGATGAAAATTTCATCTTCAGCATACACTGTACAAAAATTATTTTTCTAAGTTGTAAACAAAACAGATTATGTTAGTATGTTTTACAAGAAAATACTATTAAATAGTTTTTCTTTAAAATTTCATGTTCTTACAGGGGTTATTGCCTTCTCTTTGTAATTATCTATGATATTTTCTAGAACTTTCTGAGTGAAAATTGTTTGGAAGTCAATCTTACACCTTTTTTCAGTGTTGTACGTGTATAAATGGCTTGTTTTATTATAAATGTGCTTACATCAATCATTCATTTTTTGTGAGACCGCAACAGCTGAGTGCAAAACATTTTTATATATGATAAGTGTACAAGTACAAAATGAAGCATACTTTGGGCTTACTGTTGGAAAGGCTCTGCCTACATGAAAGCTGAGCTCTTTAGCAAATTGATTAGTTGCAACCACACACCACATTCAGAGATATATATGCTAAAAAAGCAAGAAAGGAAGTATATTTGTATTTTAGCAGCATAAACTCAACACCGTTACCAGTCATTCAGAAAGAGACAACAAGCACAAACACAGCAGTAAACACAGACATCTGACAGGAAACACATCACACACATAAAAACGCACAAGTCGCAAGTGCCCACTGGAGTGCAGGGTAAGTATTTTTCTCTGAGTGCTTTCATCAATACTAACAAAGTGAATTGCGACTATAACATTACGTGCTAAAACCTTGAACTTTCACCCCGTGGCATGCCTGTTGCAGTCCCAGGGCACAAGCAGGTGCAGTGAACATGCACAGATAAGCATTCTCTCATCACTGGTAGCACTTTAAGTGAAAGGAAATCCATTCCATGTCCGGAACATCACTGCTGAAAATCATATAAGCGCAGCTTACATAATGATTAAGTTAAACCCATTTGACTAAAGAGCAACCAGTTGTGAGACATCAATATTCCAACAAATCCAAATACCCTATTCCCCTAACCCCCTTGCTGTGGCAACGACTTCGGCATCCCTGGCGGTAGCAACAAGGAAGGGAGGGGGATGGGGTTCAGCCAACGCATGCTAGTTTCCTATTAGCTGGCTCTCATGAGGAAATAATTGGTATTGCCCATGCAGAATCTACAATACTCAAAATGTCTTACCCTGTCTTTCCCTATGAGACACTTTGCATGAACAGAAGACAAATAATGGACGCAATATTAGTCAAATTTTGTTTGTGCTCAATATAGCAGAAAAAAAATCTACTGAATTTTACAACACAATGCCAGTACACTGTAAATAATGTTTGGAACAGTTGTAAAAACGTTACAATAAAAGCTTATAGCTAATAGCTTAACTGTACGTTACCCTACCATATACCGCAAACTATTTTCAAATTTATATTTTTGCAAGTAAGAAGTATGAATTACTGAAAAGGACATCCCAGACATCTATGCATGACACATCACACATGGTTATATTTTATTTAACCCTCATGTTGTGTTTTGGTCATTTAGACCCAAGGAGGGATTTTGACCCATTTGAGGATTTTCTTTTTTCATGACGCTAATGTTATCACATTGGACTAAAAATTACTGACTTTGCTCCCAGCGGGGTAATGACTTCCAAAAAACAAGTTAAGCTTTTTTTGGTGTTCCCCTTGGTAACGTGTGTGTGCCCCAGGCAAAATGAACAACCTACAAAAAACTTGCGTAGAGTCGATCTCGTCTCAGGAGAGTATGCGATATTAACACCAAACGTGGATGAAAACGCGTTGCATCAACGTGGTTTCGGCAATGAGGACAGGGGGGTGATATCTGGTGGGGGGGGGGGGGGGGGGGGGAACGGAGTGATCATGAGCTTTCATACGCGGATTTAGGTAACGTAGGAGTGAAACGGTCACGGGGGAGGGGGACAAAGTATGAGGGGGGGAGCGTGGGACAAGGTGCACGCCAAAACTGAGTGCAGAAGAGGTCAAGAGGGGGGAAGAATAATAGAGCAGATGAGAAAGGACAGATGGGTCTGTAACCATTCTTTTGGTGAAATCAACTTAGGTTAAAAAAATGGTTTAAGCAGGCAACACAAAAGGGGAAAAGGGGGCGGTCGGGTAGTGGGTAGCGGAGTGGACAGCAGGGGAGATGGGGGGTGGGGGCAGAGGCGTGGGAGGAGGGAACATTGGGGCAGGGGGGTGGGGATGTTAGGAGCCTGCTAGTGGGTGGGGGGGGTGGTGGATAACCCATGCACGGGCTATAGTCCACGTACGGCAACGCGGAGGCTGAGGATGCACAGGCTGCGAAGGGTACCACCGGATTCTAACGAAGGGGGGGGGGGGCAGACAGGGAAGAGAGGGCAAGGAGCGAGATTAACCGGAGAGACTGGGAGAATGGGGAAACAACGCACCAGATACCCTGCCCACAAGAACGGAAACAGTGGTCAGGGGGTGGGAGGGGAAGTGCAGGGGGCAGCCACATCGGCAAGGGGGGGGCGAGATGGGAAGATGGGGGAGCAAGGAACGGGCTCGGGACTCCAGGGTTGGGCAAGAATGCAAAAACGCTCTCGCACACATGGGGACAGACGCCCAAGGCGGAATCACAAGAGAAAGGGCGAGTCCATGCAGCCGGGATGGGGCACAGGCAGACTCCGCGCTACCACACAGTTGGGCAATACAGGACCGCCAGGCACAACAGGGCAACGAGAAAAACTCTAACCACTTTATCCTCCTTGAGTCATGCAGTCCAGGAAGCAGAGAGTGAAAGTCAAGCAAACAGAGGTAGTGGGGGAAAGGAGGAGGGTTGGAGGTGGAAGAGAAAAAGTGTGAAATTAAAATTGAAAATAAACGGTGAGAAATGGAAGGAAAGAGTGTGTGAAAAAGAGATGGGGAGAGGGAAGAGTGGGAGGGAAAAGTGTTAGTGAAGCCACCAAGTTTTCTCTTGTGCGTCAAAACAGACATATGCATAGAGAGTGACAAGGGCAATCAAAGATGCTTTAATAATTTTAATTTTAAATCATGTTTAATACATGTAATGCTGAACTGTGGGTGATCAAAGGTTTGTTTTCTAATCTATACATAACAGCAGGCATGTCCAGCAATGGTCATGTATGGCTCTCTGGTAGAGATGAAATGTGAGAACAGAACTGACACCTCTAGACATGTTCTCCACTCATACCCAAATGAGAGCATCACAAAACGCAGATGAGGGGTCCAAGCAGCCTCACAGGATGCTTGTTCAACACAAGTGAGGCCTCGCTGAATCTGTGCCTGAGCATCATATTTCTTAGACAAATTGTGTTTGATTTAGGAGGTCTGTACATGACTTTGTCTTTGTAATGCCCCCAACAGGGAAACACAAGAACTACAGCTGTGCTCTGTTGCAGCCTTGGCCTTTCAAGGTATTGATTGATCCTGGGTGCTGGCAAGGGGAATTTGACACCAATTGATCTTTACAGTGAGAATTAAAAGAAGTAAAAAACAAATAAAAATCTCAGGAGAAAATCTTAATCTTGACCATTAAGAGGATATTACCTTTTTGATTAGCATAAAAGCAAGTCTGAGTGATCAAGGCAGGGTCAGGAACCCTTGGCAGGATGGTAAGCACATAAAAACTCTGGCATACACTCTTACAGATAATCTACCTCTGTTTATAATGCACACATATACAGTAAAATGTAGTTTAAGAATTATGAATACAGCTATATGGAAATTTCGGGTAATTATTTTCATTTAATGGCTGGTAACTGATATATACTTATGTTAAGTGCTTGGCATTTAGCTCACATATGTACACTCTTAAAAATAAAGGTTATTTATTGGCTTTGATGGTTCCATGAAGAACTTTTAAGATACATGGAATCTTTCTATTCCACAACATGTTCTTATTAGTGGAAAAAGTTCTTTAGATTATTAAAATGTTCTTCCCACTAAAAAAAATTGGTCAATTTAATACCTGATACTGAAAGGTTCTTTGGGGAACTAAAAATGGTTCTTCTGCATCCCTGCCAAAACAATGTTTTGGAGTTTTTACGTTTAGGAATGTTTAATTTTCCTTGAAACTTGTTCTGAAAAATACTGTTTGAATAAGAAAATAAGTCCTCATAATAACAGAGGAGGTTCAGAGTTATAAATCAAGTTAACATGTCTGGTCTGAAACAGAATTTACTATGCCTTTAAAAACATTAATAAAGATTGTTGTACTTTTCATGAAAATGAACTAATTTTTATGTACAAACGCATGATATATGTGCACACCAAATCACTCTATCATGCTTGTAAAAATTTTAAAGTTTGGCATATTATTTTTCTATATCTTCAAAAGGATAGTTCAACTAAAATCAATTACTCACCCTCATGTTGTTCCAAACTCATAAGAGTTTTTATAATTGTATAATGATAAATAAAACAAAATATATTTCACAATAAACAATATTTTTATTAAACCAGAGATTTCTGTCCCTCCATTGCAAGTCAGTTCCACCTAAATGTTCACATACTGTCAACAGTATGAGAACTGGAAGCACAGGAATCTCTCAGGTTTCATGAAAAATACTTCATTTGAGTTTAGAAAATCTTATGGATTTGGAACTGCATGAGGATAAGTAATTAATGACAGAATTTTCATATAAAAATAGTGGTAGATGATGACCTAGATCTTTAAAATAGGCAGATACAAGTAAGCATCCGATATCAGCTAAAATCAACCAAATACAGACCCGTTATTATTAAGATATACCAAGAGCCTTCATCCTTGTACACCCCAGTAATATGTTGAGCTGCCATAACATACTTTGTCATATTAACAGTAAATACAGAAAACTGCTTTTAGAGCCCCGCTGTTATTATTCCTTATTGAAAACTTTGAAATGGACTAGATGTGACAGTAGGGGACCTCACCCAGCTGGGCAGGACGGAACTAAGGCAGATTGTTCCTCAGCATGCCCAGTGAGATGAGTCCATTCTCAGGTAAGACACTCTAGAGGAGGGGGGGGGGACGTCTTTAGAGAGACAGCAGGCAAGGATGAGATCCTAAAATAGACCCTCGCAGGTTGTGCCGCTGGAAACGGTCCCACACATTACCCTGCTGGTTCTTAGCAAAGTCAATGAAGATTTCACTCAAAGAAGAGTCTTTATAAAGCTCAGAGGAGCTGTGGGTGGTTTGGATTCGCAGTCCAAATCTGTAGACTTGTGCAGATAGGAGAAACTGAGATTTAACTGTACGTATTCTGGATTTGGACTCTGTAGTCACTCTGATTTGTATGGTTTATACAGATTCAGCAAATTCCCCATCAGGGAATCAACCAAATAACCGGAATGCAGTGTTGGGGGTAACGCATTACAAGTAACGCGAGTTATGTAATCAGATTACTTTTTTCAAGTAACTAGTAAAGTAACACATTACTTTTTTATTTTACAAGAAAATATCTGAGTTACTTTCTCAAAAAAAGTAATGCCAGTTACTTTGTTATCCCATTTATTGACTGACAAGTCTCCCTGTCCCATTTTTCAGAATCAGAAGATGTTACTGTAGTTTCTTAAATCAATGAATATGCATTAAGTACTCTCCCTCACAAAAGAAAAAAAGAGTCGGATTCCTCAAAATGAATTTACAAAATGCAACTCCGGTATAATGCAAACCTGCAATAATGAAATGTTAAACACAAATATCCTTTATGTATTTAATCCCATTCTATACCAATGTCTTTGCTTCTGCCTTACGATTCCAGTGTTCAACCGTACTAATAAGGCAAAATTACTCTAGACAACATATTGTTTTTGTTATGCTGAGTGTGTTGAAATTTCTTCTCTGCCTTCTACTACGGACATAATTTTGTTCCATTTCCTTCAGCCTAGTCTTATGCATTTTACTTTTTGTGTGAAAGGCTGTTATATTTCCAAAAAGAGACTTTTTTATTTTAAAAACCAAAAAAAGCACCTGTCCAGATTAATAACGCAAAAGGAATGTAACACATTCTTTCCATAAAAGTACAATACCTAATTAGTTACTTTTTTAGGAGTTAGCAATATTGTAATGCATTACTTTTAAAAGTAACTTTCCCCAACACTGCCGGTATGTAGTTACAAACAGAAAAGAACACTCAAGCAAGCATAATGAAACAAATGAAATTTTAAAATGAAATGGAACTGACAACATGGAGGGTGAGTGGAAAAAAGCAATGAAAGTCTCTCAGCGGGTTCTTACGTTATTTGAGCGCAGCAACACTCTTCCCCCACAGCGGGCGCAGAACTTGGTCTGGCAGTAGGAACACAGATGCCCACAGCCATCTGCAAACTTGGTCTTACGGCAGATGCCACAAGTAGGTGCATCATCTTTATGGACAGCCTGCTGTCGTTTCGTTTCTGCCCCAATCTTCCTCACCTGCTCCTTATAACTCTCAAACTGCTGGTGCAGTGTCCTGACAGAAAATAAAAGAGGGAGAAAGAAAGAGAGAAAGGGGAAGCAGTTTGAATTGTTAGAAAACCTGTTATCTACAACTGAAACTATTAACATTGTTATGAAGTATTGCAGACAATCAACTAAAAATTTTATTTTCCAGATAAACATGAATTTATCCTGACAACGTGTATGAACTATAGGGGTGATGGACAGCATTTAGCACATGTACAACATCATATTATATCCGAAATGTGTCTTATAGTTAGGTGTCTCATCTGAATTGTAACCTAACTCTTTAGGTTACAATTTTTGACTTTGTTTGTCTTCTCCGAATAAAAATAAACTGTTAATGAATTACCAATGAGGTGCTGCTGTCTGCTTTAAAAAGATGGGGCTTCGTTCCAGAAACATTTCTCAAAGGAACATCGCATTAGCATAACAGTTCTCTTATAGCAAGTGGTTAGCAGCTCGGTAGATGACCACGGTAAATACATTAAGCCATTTAAAATAGATTCCCCTGAAAAAAAGACACAGCTCATTGTCAATTGTGAATTCATTGCACGCATTTCTTTGTAAAAGTTGCCTCCAACACTATTGGCTGACAGGTAACCAAAAACGTTCATCCTCACCTTCTACCCAATATCCCCCAGTTTTGTTCAGCCCCATTAAATGTACTTCGGTTACACGGCAGTAAAAATCATTCTTCAAAAAAACAAAACTGCAAAAACAAGTGCAAAGCATCACCTCTGTTTGTGGCGAACAGCCATGATCTGCAGTTTTCTTTCAAAATCCCAAACCTGCATAAAACAGTGACTCCAGAATCCACTGAAACTCTCGAATAAAAGCACACTTCCCACGACTTCTGGTCTCCATGACTGTAAATGCTAGCGTTCTCTCTTGCTTGACCACATTTGCAGTTTCCCGTCTGGAATCAGACAGCAGACTGCAGTCCCAGGTATCTGGATGGAGGTTGTGACTTTGGGGAGTCTTGGCCAGTGATGCTATATTACGCAGTCAGGATGAAGCGTTACGTGGGAAGTCGAAGGCGTGGCGACAAGGATGAATCATTGTCAGAGGAATCAAAGAAAAGAAAAGTGACCTCTTTAAGGTTATGAGTGGATGTGCTTAAGGAGATTTATGGACATTTTATGTGCATTTATACACACATATTGAATCAGGTTTGGCAAACAGATCTTCTAAACGAAGCAAAAATGTGTATGGATTTCCAGAAGAATGAAGATTACAAACATGAAGTCATTTTTCAGGAAAGTAATACAACCACTTATGGGTAAACTTCTTTAAGTTTACTAGAGTTACATTTGAAGACGTTGACCTCTGAGAATACTGTTGAGGTGGAGAGAGTTGAGTCTTTTGGGTCAGTGCTCTCAGCTGGGAACAGCTGTCATGGTAGCAAGGGACCAGGTCTCCAGCCATCATGGAAACACAAGTAAGCCAGCTCTACACTTCTTAAAGGAGCAGTTCACCTAATAATGGAAATTCTGTCATCGTTTACTCACCCTCAGCTTTCCCCTTCGTCATTTCCAACCCGTTCTACCCATTCTTTCATAAAATATCCATCCATCCATCCATCCATCCATCCTTCCTTCCTTCCTTCCTTCCTTCCTTCTTCCCTTCCTTCCTTCCTTCCTTCCTTCCTTCCTTCCGTCCAACTCAACGCAACGCAACCACCTCACCTCACTCCTCAACCTTATTTATATGTTTATCAAAACATAAAAGACCAGTGTGCGCACATAATAGTATATTGTAATCTAAAAAAAAAACATCAATATTAATACACTAGCACAAAACATACAATATGATGAAACCAATAATTACAATTATCAGAACCTAATCAAAAGCCAAAATGCCTGCAAACACTATATCTATCTATCTATCGAGTCTAGCTATAGTGCGTGGGATAGTGTGTGGGTGGTGTGTTTGTCCCCTTCCTTTTTTTTTGTCATATTTGTCACACTACAAGTATTAGATCATCGAAACTAATTTTAATATCGACAAAGATAATCAAGTAACTACAAAATGAATTTTTTATTAATTTCATTTATTAAGGGAAGAAGCTGTCCAAACCTACCTGGCCCTACCTGAACATTTTAATTGCCCCCTCCTGTTAAATCATTAAAGAACTGTGATTAACCACATTATTTTAGAAAGCTGAGTTAAATTTCACTAGCTACACGCAGGCCTGATTACTGCCAGACATGTTGAATCAAGACATCACTTAAATAGAATCTGTCTGATGAAGTGAAGCATGCTTAAATTGCAACACATCATTCCGTGATCTAAAGAAATTCAAGAACAGATGAGAACCATAGATGCTGAAGCCATTTCTGAGGCTTTGGGACTCCAGCGAACCATGGTCAGAGCAATTTATCCACAAATGGAGAAAACTTGGAACAGTGGAACCTTCCCAGGCCGGCCTCCTACCAAAATGACTCCAAGAGCGCAATGACGACTCATCCAGGAGGTCATAAAAAAAACCAGAACAACATCTAAAGAACAGCAGGCCTCACTTGCCTCAATTAAGGTCATTGTTCATGATTCAACAATAAGAAAGAAACTAGGCAAAAACGGCATCCATGGGAGAGTACCAAGGCAAAAGCCACTGCTGACCAAAAGACACACAGTTGCAAAAATGATCTTGATTCACCAAGCCTTTGGGCAAATATTCTGTGGACTTTATCGAACAAAAGTTAACCATTTTGGAAGTGTGTGTCCCGTTACCGCTCTTAAAACCAACCAGCATTTCATAAAAGAACTCATACCAACTCAACTGGTGTGGAGTTATGTGATGGTCTGGGCCGCTTGCACTTCAGGACCTGGACGACCTTACCATAAGTGATGGAACCATGATTCTGCACTCTATCGCTATCATAAAATCCTGAAGAGAATGTCCGTCCGTCAGTTTGTGACCTCAAGCTCAAGCGCACTTGGTTATGCAGCTGGACAATGATCCCAAACACACCAGCAAGTCCACCTCTAAATGGCTCAAGAAAAACAAAATTTAGGTTTTGGAGTGGCCAAGTCAAAGTCTGGACTTCAATCCGATTGAAATGCTGTGGCATGACCTTAAAAATGCAGTTCATCCTCGAAAACCCTCCAATGTGTCTGAATTAAAACAATTCTGCAAAGAAAAATGGGCCAAAATTCCTCCACAGCGATGAGAAAGACTCATTGCCAGTTATCGCAAAAACACTTGATTGCAGTTGTTGCTGCAAAACGTGGCACAACCAGTTATTAGATTTAGGGGCCAATTACTTTTTGTTGTTTGTCTGAATCTTTTTAAGCATAATAATACGCAAAATGAAAACGAAGGGGGGCAAAACCCTTTTCATGCAATGTAATAGATGATAGGATAGATAGATAGATATAGAAGATAGATAGATAACGTATATATATATATATAGAATATATATATACGGCTGCATAACTGAAACTCTTCTCATATCACCCGTGTGTGTTCCAGGAAGAAGAATGTCACAATTGTAAATCCACTGATGGTGAGTAACTAAGTGAATGAACCTGTTTTTTTTTTTTTTTTTGAGCGGACTCAAGTGCGAAACATTAAAGACTGGAACTAGGGCCTATAGAACTAAGAACCATAAATCCTAATATAAATGTACAAACTAATTTTCAGGTTTAAATTAGATTC